>OY740783.1:67309369-67837029 GCA_963514005.1 Raja brachyura
TAATAGCACAACATACTCCATAACTGTTTGAACAATGCAGCAACCCGTTGTCAATTTTGACCCGTAAACGGAGGATAGAGTTAATTTACATTAAGCAGTGGCGGGAGACCAAGATTAAGCACACACTGCCAAACTGAAATGTTGTTCTTGAAAAATTACAGGGATAGTGCAGCAAGTCTAATACCATATTCTGAAGAGTTAAGAATTTGGCTAAGAATCACATAAATGCCTGGCTTATGGAATTGAGAGTAACGGAATAGGCTGTCTATGGTCAGCTTGCACTAGGAAAAATTGCTTATAGATAAAAAACAGTAAGTCGTGGTAAGTGATTATTTTGCACGATGGAGGATGTGGGAGATAGCAGTGTTTCGCAAGGGCCAGAACAAAGAGCAACGGTTGTTTTGATGTAAATAGAAATGGCTTGGGTACTGAAATGAAGATTTCCTGACAGTATCAAATGTACTTATGTTCATAAGTTCTAAGAGCAGAATTAGGCCATTCGGCACATCTACTCCGTCATTCTATCATGGCTGATCCATCCTTCCCTCTCACCCCCATTCTCCTAAACCCCTGACACCCTTACAAATCAAGAATCTGTCAATCTCTGCCTTAAATGATCCATTGACAGCCTCCACAGCCATCTTTGGCAATTAATTTTGCAGATTCACCGCCCTCTGAGTAAAGAAATTCCTCCTTGTCTCCTTTCTAAAGGTACGTCCTTCTATTCTGAGGCTATGGTTCCTGGTCCTAGACTCTCCTACCAGTCGAAACATCCTCTCCACATTCACTCAATCCAGGCCTTTCACTATTCGGTAAGTTTCAATGAGAAATTCATCCTTCTAAATTCCAGTGAGTGCAGGCCTAATGCCATCAAATGCTCATCATATGTCAACCCAATCATTCCTGGGATCATTCTCATAAACCTCCTCTGGATCCTCTCCCACACCAGCACATACCTACCCAGATATGGGGCCCATCACTGCTCACAATACTCCAAATGCGATCTGACTAGTGCCTTATAAAAGACTCAGCATTACATTCCTGTTTTTATATTTTAGCCCTCTCAAAATAAATGCGAGCAGTGTTGCAAAATACGAGGAATTATGGCAATTGACTACAGCAGAACACAGAAAGTCTGGCAGAATGTGCAGATATGTAGTAGATTTAAAACAGAATAGTGTTAGTGATGCATTTTGGCTGAAGTGAAAGGAAGATTTAATGGCATAGCTGTAAAGAGTGTTCAGAAACAGAGGGTGCTTGGAGGTTCAAGTTTATAGATCCTTGACGGGAGCAGGGCACACAGAGAAAGTAATTAGTAAACCATGTGTGATCTTGTGCTCCACAGAGAGGGGTGTTCAGCTCAAAGACACAAAAAACATTCTTTTGAAATCTATACCTCTTCTTTCTAACCCTTCCATTAAGGGAAATAGATCCTTCACCTTGACCCCTCATAATGTTATACATCTTAATTAGAAATCCTCAGTCTTCTCTGTTCCAAAGAAAACAGCCCCAGTTTACTTTGTAATTATAATTTTTCAGTACCAGCAACATATTTTTTAAATCTGCTCTGAGACCTCTCCACTGCCACCATAATGCACCTGTAATGTTATGACCAGAAATTAATACACGGCAGTCAGATTATATAAAGCTTAGGACAGACCACAATTAGAATGTGTGTCCATTTCTGGAAAACATTCTCATTAAGGAAGTGAAGGTAGTTGAGGTCACAGATGAGATTAGCTAGAATGATTTCAGGGATGAAGGATTTTAGCTACAAGGTTGGGGTTGTTTTCCTTGGAGCAGTAGATTGAGGAGTGATATGACAGAGGCAACCAAGAGATAAGAGAGACAAAGAAAAACAAATCCCATTAGCTGATTGTACAAGGACTAAAGGATTACTTTAAGGCTCTGGTCATGGAATACGAGACTTTTAAAAAACTGATTGATTAAAAAACTGACGGAAAAACCAGACTGATTCCTGGGATGTCAGGACTTTCATATGAGGAAAGATTGGATAGACTCGGTTTGTACTCGATGGAATTTAGAAGATTGAGGGGGGATCTTATAGAAACCTACAAAATTCTTAAGGGGTTGGACAAGCTAGATGCTGGAAGATTGTTCCCGATGTTGGGGGAGTCCAGAACAAGGGGTCACAGTCTAAGGATAAGGGGGAATTCCTTTAGGACCGAAATGAGGAAAACATTCTTTACACAGAGAGTGGTGAGTCTCTGGAATTCTCTGCCACAGAAGGTAGTTGAGGCCAGTTCATTGGCTATATTTAAGAGGGCGTTAGATGTGGCACTTGTGGCTAAAGGGATCAGGGGGTATGGAGAGAAGGCAGGTACGGGATACTGAGTTGGATGATCAGCCATGATCACATTGAATGGCGGTGCAGGCTCGAAGGGCCGAATGGCCTACTCCTGCACCTATTTTCTATGTTTCTATGTTTCTATGTTTAGTAAGAGGCAAAGACAAGGTGTTTACTGTTTATGAAAGCGGAGATAATCAATTATTTCTTAAAGAAGTTGTACAGACACTTGAGGGAAATAAACTTGCAGGTTTCAATGATTCAATGATAATTTATTGTCACACGTACCTCGGTACAGAGAAATGCTTTTGTTTGTATACAACCTGGTAAAATTGTGCAGCAGACTTCACCTTGGCAGCACACAAGTGTCACCACGTTTTGGCGGTAACAAAGTTACAAAAGCTTTAGGGCAACACATATGTGACTGACCAGACTGAGGGGCTGAGGGTCACTAATGGAGTACAGCATTCCAGTCATGACAACGCACAAGGGAGCGTTTGCTACTTAATGACTCTCTGGCTCTTTAAGCCTGGTGTGGAACGAAAACACACACACACACACACCTATATAACTAAAAGTCTCATCTTGACCACTTCCTGTCTGCGCTGTATATTGATTTTAGAAAAAACGCTACCCTATATCGCTCCTCCTCCGCTGAGGCAGTCCTGAGGATTTTTCCGATTGATGGAAAATAAGAAAGTTATGAGTGTTTAAAAAATCTTGAGGTCAGCTGATTGGTTCTCTCGCCTGTCAATCACCACAATGAAGGTAACGCCCCTTCAGGGTGGGGGGCAGGACTATAAAACCCTGGATGCCTGGACGTCAGTCAGTCAATCTGGAAGATCGTGAGGGAGAGGCCACAACTGTCATTCTAAGCTGTGAATCAACTGAACTGTGAGTCTGCAATGTACTTGCAATAAATTATTTGTTAGGCCTTAATGACAATGCAATGAGTTGTTTGGCAATTTGGTGGCCTGCACCCTGCTTGAAATGCTGTGAAACATTTAATCTCTTCCCTGTACGGGTGACCCAACCTTTTACCTGATGGGTCTCCATTGTCGTTGGGGCCTAGCACCGTGGAGCGGCCTCCAACTGGAACGACCTGGGGGCTCCAGTCGTGGAGCCTGCGGACTTACCATCGTGGGGCTGGCCGGCTACGGAGCATGGAGAGCTGTGGCGGCGCGCAGCTGCGACCCAACTCCGGAGCTCGGAGGCTCTAGCCGCAAGTCCGGTGGATGGTGACATCGGGAGCTCGCATGTCCCTAGTGGGAGACCGCTTTTCGGAGCTCCTGCAATGGCAACTTCTCCTGCCCGAGTTGTGGGGTTGAAAATGACCCAGAGCGGGGCCTTACATCGCCCGGCGCGGCTTTAACGGCCGCGGACTTGCCATCGCCCGCTGGGGACTCCAATATCAAGACCCGGAGCGGGGCCTTACATCGCCTGGCGCGGCATTAACAGCCGTGGGACTTGCCACCGCCCGCCGGTGGCTTTAACATCAGGAGAAGAATGGAACACAGGGGAGAGACAAGACTTTGCCTTCCATCACAGTGAGGAGGAGATACACTGTGATGGATGTTTGTGTAAATTGTGTTGGTTGTGTGTCTTGGTTCTTTTCTTGTATGACTACAGAAACCAAATTTCGTTTGAACTTCATTTGAGGTTCAAATGACAATAAATAATTGTATATTGCACTCTGCTTGAAATGCTGTGAAATTGAATGTGGTGGCCTGCACTCTGCTTGAAATGGAATTTCAAGGAATAGGCGTGAGTGAACTGCCAGCCCACCAGCCCTGAGTGACTGAGCTGGCAGCCCACCAGCCCTGAGTGACTGAGCTGCCAGCCCACCAGCCCTGAGTGACTGAGCTGCCAGCCCACCAACCCTGAGTGACTGAGCTGCCAGCCTACCAGGCCTGAGTGACTGAGCTGCCAGCCCAAGAATCCATTTGGCCCACCATGTCCATACTATCCCTTTGGAGACCAGTAGTCCCTGCATCCAACAACACCCATACCAGCGCTCCCCCCCCCCCCCCCTCCTCACTGGCCACCAATATTGGAATTGGTGGAGAGGTGGAATATTGCGTTGGGGACCAGCCCTCCCATGTTAGTCTTGTATATAGTATAATTTCCACACTTTTGAATTCAATACCCTTGAGAAAATAAGTCATTTGTCTTTTTGGTTCTTTAGGTTCATTCTTTTCATTCTTTAGGGAACGGGGATTCCCCTCTTCGACTATAGATGAGGCTCTCACCAGGGTCTCCTCTATATTCCATAGCTCAACTCTCACTCCCCTTCCCTCCACTCGTAACAAGGACAGAGTCCCCCTTGTCCTCACCTTCCACCCTACCAGCCATCACATAGATCAGGTAATCCTCCGACATTTTCGCCACCTCCAACGGGATCCCACCACTGGCCACATCTTCCCATCTCTTCCCGCTCCCTCTGTAACTCCTTGGTCAATTCGTCCCTTCCCACCCAAACCACCCCTTCCCCTGGTACTTTCCCTTGCAACCGCAGGAAATGCTACACTTGTCGCTTTACCTCCCCCTCGACTCCATCCAAGGATCCAAGCAGTCTTTCCAGGTGAGGCAGAGATTCACTCCCCCCCCACCAACCTCAGCTATTGCACCTGCTGTTCTAGGTGTCAACTGCTCTACATCGGTGAGACCAAGCGCTTCGCCCTACACCTCCGCTCAGTTCGCATTCACAACCTGATCTCCCGGTGGCTCAGCACTTCAACTCCCCCTCCCATTCCAAATCCGACCTTTCTGTCCTGGGCCTCCTCCATGGCCAGAGTGAGTCCCACCGCAAATTGGAGGAGCAGCACCTCATATTTCGCTTAGGTAGTTTACACCTCAGCGGCATGAACATTGACTTCTCCAATTTCAGGTAGTCCTTGCTTTCTCCCTCCTTCCCCTCCCCTTCCCAGCTCTCCCACAGCCTACTGTCTTCTCCGCCTTTTCCTTTCTTCTTCCCACCCCCCCCCCCCACCCCTACATCAGTCTGAAGAAACGTCTCGACCCAAAAAATCACTCATTCCTTCGCTCCATAGATGCTGCCTCACCCACTAAGTTTCTCCAGCTTTTTATTTACATTTGTCTTTTTGATAACTCTTTTATATTTCTCCAGTATTTTTTAATGATTAGTTCCCTTGGAAACTATACTCATCAGGAGCTACCAATTGCTCACTATTCTGAGAATATTCCAGTTTGTCTTTTGTGGATCCAAGGTGATTGACCTCACACGACAACACCACAATGTTTTGACTAAGACTGAAGGCAAGTATTTTAAAAATCACCATATACACCTGAAGTAAAGGTAGATCAAAGAGCAAAAAAGGAAGGTAGCAAAAAGACAGCCCAGATTCCAGGGCATAATCGTATTTTTACATGAAGTCATTATACAAGAAGGTGAGTATACACTCACTTCTGCAAGAGATGTCATCCTCCTCCTGCACCTATTTTCTATGTTTTTATGTCTCGTTGCACCTCCCCATTTCCTAATCTGACACCATTCAGATAATAATCTGCCTGGTTCTTGCCACCAAAATGGATAACCTCATATTTATCCACATTATACTGCATCTGCCCACTCACCCAATCTATCCAAGTCGCCCTGCGGCCTCACCGCATCCTCCTCGCAACTCACACTGCCACCCCAGCTTTGTATCATCTGCAAACTTGGAGATGTTACTCTTGACTTGACATTTTTGTGGTATATGTAAATAGATCTATCTTCATCTTTCCCATCCTGTGGAATTAGGAACTTGTCATATGGACCAGCAATGGAGGAAACCCATGTTTTCTTTGACCGAATGATACAATTTATTTCTCTATGTATGTAATTATACTAAGTACGTGAGTACTTCCTCTCCTCCACGTCAGCTTCTTCCTGCCTCAAGGGGAACTCCCAAGACAATTTTGCTGTGTATAATTCCAGTTCAGTTATAGGTGAGATTTCTACACATGGAATTTTTGACTATATGTCTATCACATCTCTTTTGTATTAGAAAGAATAATTCATAAAAACACAGAAAATAGATGCAGGAGGAGGCCATTCAGCCCTTCAAGCCAGCACCACCATTCATTGTGATCATGGCTGATCGTCCCCTATCAATAACCAGTGCCAGCCTTCTCCCCATATCCCTTAGCTCCACTGGCCCCTAGAGCTCTATCTAATTCTCTCTTAAATCCATCCAGTGACTTGGCCTCCACTGCCCTCTGTGGCAGGGAATTCCACAAATTCACAACTCTCTGGGTGAAAACGTCTTTTCTCACCTGATTGATCCCTGGGATGGCGGGACTGTCATATGAGGAAAGATTGAAAAGACTAGGCTTGTATTCACTGGTGTTTAGAAGGATGAGGGGGGGATCTTATAGAAACATATAAAATTGTAAAAGGACTGGAAAAACTTGGAGATGTTACTCCTAAATGATAAGGTCCTAAATGACCTCCCCTTTATTCTAGGACTGTGGCCCTTGGTTCCCCTCATCCTTCTAAACACCAGTGAATACAAGCCTAGTCTTTTCAATCATTCCTCATAGGACAGTCCCGCCATCCCAGGGATCAATCTCGTGAACCTACGCTGCACTGCCTCAATCACAAGGATGTCCTCCCTCAAATTAGGAGACCTAAACTGTACACAATACTCCAGACGTGGTCACACTAGAGCCCTAAACAACTACAGAAGAACCTCTTTACTCCTATAGTGAAATCCTCTTGTTATGAAGGCCAACATTCCATTAGTTTTCTTCACTGCCTGCTGTACCTGTAAGCCAACTTTCCGTGACCGATGTACAAGGACGCCCAGGTCTCGCTACACCTCCCCCCTTAACTAACCTAACCCCATTGAGATAATAATCTGCCCCCTTGTTTTTGCCAACAAAGTGGATAACCTCACATTTATCTATATTATACTGCATCTGCCACGCATCTGCGCACTCACTCAACCTGTCCAGGTCACCCTGCAACCTCCTAACATCCTCTTCACTGTTCACACTGCCACCCAGCTTTGTGTTATCCGCAAACTTGCAAGTGTTGCTCCTAGTTTCCTCATCCAAATCATTAATATATATGATAAACAGTTGCGGCCCCAACACCGAGCCTTGCGGCACTCCACACGCCACTGCCTGCCATTCTGAAAAGGACCCGTTCACTCCTACTCTTTGCTTCCGGTCTGCCAACCAATTTTCTATCCAAATCAACACCCTACCCCCAATACCATGTGCTCTAATTTTATTCACCAGTCTTCCGTGCGGGACCTTATCAAAGACTTTCTGAAAGTCTAGATACACTACATCCACTGGCACCCCTTCATCCATTTTACTTGTGACATCCTCAAAAAATTCTGGATTAGTCAATCATGATTTCCCTTTCATAAATCCATGTTGACTTCGACAAATCCTTTTACTGCTATCCAAATGCCCCATTATTACCTCATTAATAATTGACTCCAGCATCTTTCCCACCACCGAAGTCAGGCTAACTGGTCTGTAATTCCCCGTTTTCTCTCTCTCTCCTTTCTTGAAAAGTGGGATAACATTAGCTATCCTCCAATCCACAGGAACTGATCCTGAATCTATTGAACATTGGAAAATGATCACCAATGCGTCCACTATTTCTAGAGCCTCCTTCCTGAGGACCCATGGATGCTGACCATCAGGCCCAGGGGATTTATCATCCTTCAGTCCCATTAGCCTACCCAATACTATTTTTCGCCTAATGAAAATTTCTTTCAGTTCCTCTACCCGCTTAGATCCTGTGTCCTCCAGTACATCTGGGAGATTGTTTGTGTCTTCCTTAGTGAAGACAGATCCGAAGTACCTATTCAACTCTTCTGCCATTTCTTTGTTGCCCATAATAATTTCACCCGTGTCTGCCTTCAAGGGACCCACATTTGACTTTGCTACTCTTTTTCCCTTAACATATCTAAAGAGGGTTTTACTGTCCTTCTTTATATTCCTGGCCAGCTTCCCTTTGTACTTGATCTTTTCAGCCAGTATTGCCCGTTTTGTTTCCTTCTGTTGTCCGATGAAAGTTTCACAATCCTCTGGCTTCCGGCTACTCTTTGCTGTGTTATACATCTTTTCTTTAAGTTTTATTCTACCCCTAACTTCTCTTGTCAGCCACAGTTGCCTCCTACTCCCCTTAGAATCTTTCTTCCTTTTTGGAATAAAATGATCCCGCGTCTTCTAGATTATGCCCAGAAATTCCTGCCATTGCTGTTTTACCGTCATTCCTGCTATGATCCCTTTCCAGTCTACCTTGGCCAGCTCCCCTCTCATGCCTTCATAGTCCCCTTTGTTCAACTGCATCACTGAAACTTCTGATTTAACCTTCTCCTTTTCAAATTTTTAAATTATACTAATCATATTATGATCACTACCTCCTAGCAGTTCCTTTACCTCGAGTTCTCTTATCATATTTGGTTCATTGGACAACACTAAATCCAGAATTACCTTTTCTTTGTTTGGCTCCATTACATGCTGCTCTAAGAATCCATCTCGGAGGCATTCTACAAACTCTCTTTCTTGGGGTCCTGAACCAACCTGATTTTCCCAGTCTACCTGCATATTGAAATCCCCCATCATCATAGTGGCATTACATTTGTTACATGCCAGTTTTAACTCCTGCTGCAACCTACATCTGGGCTACTATTTGGGGGTCTGTAGATAACACCAATTAGTGTATTCTTGCCTTTACAATTCCTCAACTCAATCCACAGTGACTCTACCTCGTCAGTCCCTATGTCTTCCCTCGCAAGGGACTGAATTCCATCCCTCACCAACAGAGCTACCCCCCTCCTCTGCCCACCTGCCTGTCCTTTCTATGGGATGTATAACCCTGAATATTAAGTTCACAGGTCCGATCCTCCTGCAGCCATATCTCAGTAATCCCCACAATGTCATATCTACCAACCACTAACTGAGCCTCAAGCTCATCTACTTTACTTCTTATACTTCGTGCATTTATATACAATACTTTTCATCCCTTTGTGAGTTTCCTTTCCCGTTAATTCTGGAGTCATTAACTATCCCTTTACTCTATTTCCCTTTAACTCCATCCTCGACGATCCCATTTGACACCCCGCCCCCCCTTATTCAGTTTAAAACCACCCGTATAGCAGTGGCAAACCCGCCTGCCAGAATGCTGGTCCCCCACCTGTTAAGATGCAATCCGTCCCTTTTGTACAGTTCCCCCTTACTCCAAAACAGATCTCAGTGATTTAAGAATCTAAATCCCTGCCCCCTGCACCTGTTCCTCAGCCACACATTCAGCTCCCGTATCTCCCTACTCCTGCTCTTGACAGCACGAGGAACTGGAAGCAAACCGGAGATAACCACCCTGGAGGTCCTGCTTTTCAGCATTTTTCCGAGCTCTCTAAAGTCACGCTGCGGAATATTCATCCCCTTCTTTCCGACATCGTTTGTGTCGACATGCACTACCACTTCTGGCTGTTCGCCTTCGCCCTTGAGGATTTTCTGCACTCTGTCCATGACATCCTGGAACCTGGCACCAGGAAGGCAGCACACCATCCTCGATTCCTGTCTGTTCCTGCAGAAACCCCTGTCCGTACCTCTCAGAATGGAGTTCCCAATTACAATGGCGTTGCCTGACGTCTTTGGTTTTGGCTCAACAGCCCTTTTTGCTTCGCAAGCCAGTCCGCCACTTAGTGTGATAACGTCTTCTGTCCCGACAGCTTCTAAGTGGGTGAACCTGTTCACAAGAGGTACAACACCCAGGAAACTTTGCATTCCATGTTTCCCTCCCTTTCTCACCGTCACCCACTGAATTCTGAAATGAATCACACGTTCTCACCATTTAAGTGAAAACTAGACTAAGTGGGACCCGTTGGGTCCCATGTTCACACGGGAGGGCTGGTCCCCCGACGCAATATTCCACCTCTCCACCAATTCCAATATTGGTGGCCAGTGGAGGGGGGGGGGGGGGGGTGGACTTGCTGGAGCGCTGGTATGTGTGTTGTTGGCAGCAGGGACTACTGGTCTCCAAAGGGCTAGTATGTACATTGTGGGCCAAATGGATTCTTGGGGTGGCAGCTCAGTCCCTCAAGCATGATGTGCTGGCAGCTCACTTACGGCTGGTGGGCTGGCAGTTGACTCACGGCTATTCCTTGAAATTCCATTTCAAGCAGAGTGCAAGGCCACCAAATTCAAATGCAGTTTCTTACCTCTTCGAGCAGGGTGCAAGGCCACCAAATTCAAATGCAGTTTCATACCACTTCAAGCAGGGTGCAAGGCCACCAAATTCAGGTTCAGTTTCCAACCACTTCAAGCAGGGTGCAAGGCCACCAAATTCAAGTGCAGTTTCATACCACTTCAAGCAGGGTGCATGGCCACCAAATTCAAGTGCAGTTTCATACCATTTCAAGGAGGGTGCAAGGCCACCAAATTCAAATGCACTTTCATACCATTTCCTGCAGCATGCAACGACACCACATTCAAATGCAGGTTCATACCATTTCATGCAGGGTGCAATGCCACCACATTCAAATGCCGTTTCATAGCATTTCAAGCAGGGTAAAACAACCATAAAACCACACAAAACACCACACTCACAGTTCAGTAGACATTCAGTGTGCTCAGTTGATTCACAGCTCAGACAGAGTCGTGACCTCTCCCTCCCGCACCATGCAGTGACTGAGCCACACCCACACTTCAGGGTTTTATAATCCCTCCCCCTCCCAAAGCTGTGGTCTTCATGGCGTGATTCACAGGAGAGAGATTCTCAACTTTATTTAAACACTAATAACACTTTTATTATTCATTGATGGGAAGAATCCTCTGCACCTGATGAGCGGAGGGGGACTGAGTAAGATGGCCAAAAATCACAGCTGTAAGTGGTAGCGTTTTATCTAAAATCAATAGAGTTGTCAAGTTTAGCCAAACAACCATTAGCAGTGCATTTCTACTTCACCCCAAAACCCCCAAACAGCCATTTGCAGTGCATTTCTACTTCACCCCAAAACCCCCAAACAGCCATTTGCAATGCATTTCTACTTCAACCCAAACCCCCCCAAACAGCCATTTGCAGTGCATTTCGACTTCAACCCAACCCCCCCCAAACAGCCATTTGCAGTGCATTTCCACTTCAACCCAAGACCCCCCCAAACAGCCATTTGCAGTGCATTTCCACTTCAACCCAAGACCCCCCCAAACAGCCATATGCAGTGCATTTCTACAACCCAAAACCCCCCAAACAGCCATTTGCAGTGAATTTCTACTTCAACCCAAACAGCAATGTGCAGTGCATTTCTACTTCAATCCAACCCCCCCCCAACAGCCATTTGCAGTGCATTTCCAGTTCAACCCCCCCCCCCCCCAAATAGCCATTTGCAATGCATTTCCACTTCAACACCCCCCCCCCCCCAAACAGCCATTTGCAGTGCATTTCCACTTCAACCCAAACACCCCCCAAACAGCCATTTGCGGTGCCTTTCCCACTACAACCCACCCCCCTCCCAAACAGCCATTTGCAGTGCATTTCCACTTCAACCCAAAACCCCCCAAAACAGCCATTTGCAGTGCATTTTCACTTCAACCCAAAACCCCCCCAAACAGCCATTTGCAGTGCATTTCCACTTCAACCCAAGACCCCCCCAAACAGCCATTTGCAGTGCATTTCCACTTCAACCCAAGACCCCCCCAAACAGCCATTTGCAGTGCATTTCTACAACCGAAACCCCCCCAACCAGCCATTTGCAGTGCATTTCTACATCAACCCAAACAGCCATGTGCAGTGCATTTCTACTTCAATCCAAACCCCCCCAAACAGCCATTTGCAATGCATTTCCACTTCAACCCAACGCCCCCCCCTCAAACAGCCATTTGCAGTGCATTTCTACTTCAACCCCAACCCCCCAAACAGCCATTTGCAGTGCATTTCCACTTCAACCCAAACTGTCATTTGCAATGCATTTCCACTTCAACCCAAACCCCCCCAAACAGCCATTTCCACTTCCACTTCAACCCAACCCCCCCTCAAACAGCCATTTGCAGTGCATTTCTACAACCCAAAACCCCCCAAACAGCCATTTGCAGTGCATTTCTACTCCAACCCAAACACCCCCAAACAGCCATTTGCAGTGCATTTCCACTTCAACCCAACCCCCCAAACAGCTATTTGCAGTGCATTTCTACAACCCAAACCCCCCCAAACAGCCATTTGCAGTGTGTTCTACTTCAACCCACCCCCCCCCAAACAGCCATTTGCTGTTTATTTCCACTACAACCCAAACCCCCCCAAACAGCCATTTCCATTTGCACTTCAACCCAACCCCCCCCCCCCCAAACAGCCATTTGCAGTGCATTTCTACAACCCAAAACCCCCCAAACAGCCATTTGCAGTGCATTTCCACTTCAACCCAAACAGTCATTTGCAATGCATTTCCACTTCCACCCAACCGCCCCCCAAACAGGCATTTGCAGTGCATTTCTACAACCCAAACCCCCCCAAACAGCCATTTGCAGTGCATTTCTACTACAACCCCAGCCCCCCAAACAGCCATTTGCAGTGCATTTCCACTTCAACCCAAACTGTCATTTGCAATGCATTTCCACTTCAACCCAAACCCCCCCAAACAGCCATTTCCACTTCCACTTCAACCCAACCCCCCCTCAAACAGCCATTTGCAGTGCATTTCTACAACCCAAAACCCCCCAAACAGCCATTTGCAGTGCATTTCTACTCCAACCCAAACACCCCCAAACAGCCATTTGCAGTGCATTTCCACTTCAAACCCAACCCCCCAGACAACTATTTGCAGTGCATTGCTACAACCCAAACCCCCCCAAACAGCCATTTGCAGTGTGTTCTACTTCAACCCACCCCCCCCCCCAAACAGCCATTTGCTGTGCATTTCCACTACAACCAAACCCCCCCAAACAGCCATTTCCATTTGCACTTCAACCCAAACCCCCCCCCAAACAGCCATTTGCAGTGCATTTCTACAACCCAAAACCCCCCAAACAGCCATTTGCAGTGCATTTCCACTTCAACCCAAACAGTCATTTGCAATGCATTTCCACTTCAACCCAACCCCCCAAAACAGCCATTTGCTGTGCATTTCCACTTCAACCCCAACCAACCCAAACAGCCATTTCCACTTCCACTTCAACCCAAACCCCCCCAAACAGCCATTTGCAGTGCATTTCCACCAACCCAACCCCCCCCCCCAAACAGCCATTTGCAGTGCATTTCCAACAACCCAAACAGCCATTTGCATTGCATTTCCACTTCAACCCAACCCCCCCCCAAACAGCCATTTGCAGTGCATTTCTATCTCAACCCAAACCCCCCCCAAACAGCCATTTGCAGTGCATTTCCACTTCAACCCAAACCCCCCCAAACAGCCATTTGCTGTGTGTTTCCCACTACAACCCACCCCCCCAACAGCCATTTGCACTGCATTTCCACTTCAACCCAAAACCCCCCAAAACAGACAATTACAGTGCATTTCCACTTCAACCCAAGACCCCCCAAACAGCCATATGCAGTGCATTTCCTTCAACCCACTCCCCCCCCAACCAGCCATTTGCAGTGAATTCTACTTCAACCCAAAACAGCCATGTGCAGTGCATTTCTACTTCAATCCAAACCCCCTCAAACAGCCATTTGCAATGCATTTCCACTTCAACCCCCCCCAAACAGCCATTTGCAGTGCATTTCTACAACCCAACCCCAACCCCCCAAACAGCCATTTGCAGTGCATTTCCACTTCAACCCAAACCCCCCAAACAACCATTTGCTGTGCATTTCCACTTCAACCCAAACCCTCCCAAACAGCCATTTGTAGTGCATTTCCACTTCAACCCAACCCCCCCCCCCCAAACAGCCATTTGCAGTGCATTTCCACTTCAAGCCAAAACAGCCATTTGCAGTGCATTTCCACCAACCCAAAACCCCCCAAACAGCCATTTGCAGTGCATTTCTACAACCCAACCCCAACCCCCCAAACAGCCATTTGCAGTGCATTTCCACTTCAACCCAAACCCCCCAAACAACCATTTGCTGTGCATTTCCACTTCAACCCAAACCCTCCCAAACAGCCATTTGTAGTGCATTTCCACTTCAACCCAACCCCCCCCCCCCCCAAACAGCCATTTGCAGTGCATTTCCACTTCAAGCCAAAACAGCCATTTGCAGTGCATTTCCACCAACCCAAACCCCCCCAAACAGCCATTTGCAGTGCATTTCTACAACCCAACCCCCCCCAAACAGCCATTTGCAGTGCATTTCTACTTCAACCCAAACAGCCATTTGCAGTGCATTTCTACTTCAACCCAAACCCCCCAAACAGCCATTTGCAGTGCATTTCCACTTCAACCCAACCCCCCCCCCCAAACAGCCATTTGCAGTGCATTTCTACAACCCAAAACCCCCCCAAACAGCCATTTGCAGTGCATTTCCACTTCAACCCAACCACCCCCCCCCCCCAAACAGCCATTTGCAGTGCATTTCCACTTTAACCCAAACTACCATTTGCAGTGCATTTCCACTTCAACCCAACCCCCCCCCCCAAACAGCCATTTGGAGTGCATTTCTACTTCAACCCAAACGCCCCCAAACAGCCATTTGCAGTGGATTTCCACTTGAAACCATATTTTCATTTTCAAACCACATTAAGGGCGCTCAGTTTTGAGTAGACATGTGTCTAGTGTTATTCAGAGAGACCGGACCCTCTGGCTTCCTCCATCTTGCAGAGACTGAGTGAGGCACACGACTTCTGGGGTTTATAGTCCCTCCCCCCTCCCACCAGCAGGGGCAGCAGAGAGAATGGCAAAACATTTAAAAACATTAATATCTCTCTGATTTTTCATGAAAAATCAGATGGGAAAAATCCTCCAGTCCAGGAAGGCGGAGGAGGGCTATGAGCGAGGTGGCCAAAAATGACGGCCGTAGGTGGCGGCGTTTTCTCGGAAATCACAGCACAGCGAGCCAAAAGCGGTCAAGATCTGACTTTTAGTAATATAGATATGGCAAAGATATGTACGAACTATCCATTTCTGAACCTAGTGTCAAAATAAAGTCAAAAAGTCAAACAAAGTCAAAAGTCAAACAAACTTTATTGTCATTTAGAAATACATCGATATACGCAATTCCAAACAAAATTCCGTTGCATTTGACTCCCCGTGCAACACGATAATAAACAGAAGGATAAAATGGATAAAAGGATAACATGGATAAAAGGATAAAATAGACAATGGTGGCAGCCCATTACATGGCATTCAGGAGTCTGATGGCTCGTGGGAAGAAGCTGGTGCAGAACCTTGATGTTCTGCTCCTTTCCGACCACATTCCGACCTCTTTCTGACCACATCTTCAGAAACTGTGGTCTTCAGACTTGCTCCTTGAAGACTTCAGTGATTCAGTGCATGGGAGTTGGGAGTGAATCTGTGGAATTATTTGCCACAGCTGGCTGTGGAGACCATCAATGGATATTTCTAAGGCAGAGATTGATAGATTCTTGATTGGTACGGTGTCTGAGGTTATGGGGAGAAGGCAGGAGAATGGGATTGAGAGGAAAAGATAGATCATCCATGACTGAATGGCAGAGTAGATCGATGGGCTGAATGGTCTAATTCTGCTCATATCCTTTATGAACATGGTACTCTGTATACATCTCTGCATTTAGGTAGCCATAGCTTACTTAGCAGCATTCTACCTCTAAGCTGGATGGTTCAAAATGCAAACCTGACTTCAGGAACTTAAAATACAAACCTTTAAGGGCCTGTCCCACTTAGGCGATTTTTTCAGCGACATCCAGAAAAAAGGCTGTCGCCACATGGGCACGGGGTGACGCCTGTATTGTCGTAAGTTGTCTCCTCAAGTGTCATGACTTTTTTTCTTGTCGCCGCCAGATTTTAAAATGTTCATAACCTTTCGGCGACAGCGGGCTTGACGTTGTCTGTCTTCTCCTGTCGAAGGGGCTGTTGTAGGTTGTCACCAGAATGACGCAAGGCGACGTTGGTTGTTGCCAGGTGATGACCTCGGTGAATTCCATTGGCGACAACCTACATCAACCGGCGACAGAACCGGCGTCAAGAGAAGTCTTCAATTGTCTTCATTTGTCGCCGACGGGGTCATAGCTTGTTGTGGGTGGAGGTACGTTGACTTCAGTTGTCGTAGGTTGTCGCCTGTGTGGTCGAAGGTTGTGGTAGGTGTCATCGTGGTTGTCATAGGTGTGGTCGAAGGTGGACGTTCCAAGTCATGAGGAATTGTGTCGCCGGTTGACGTAGCTTGTTGTAGCTTGACTTCGACTAGGCTTGACGTAGACATTGTCATAGGGTGGGTCCATTTCGGCGTCCCGCTACAACTGTGACTGTAGCCAGCAGTCGCCTATAAACTTACCTAAGTGGGACAGGCCCTTTAGGCTAACACTTTGGGTTGATTGAAAGAATGCTATATTGTCGCATTTGCTGTGCTCAGATGTAATAGTCTCTCTCAGCTCAGTGTAGGAGATACAACAGGACAATTTTGCAGAACAAAGGCCAAGTTAGCTTGTAGCCGTTGTCCACAATAAAAGCAGAAAATACTGCAATACTCAGCAGGTCAGACAGAATCTGAGTGAATATTTATTGTCCTGAAATGATAACTTAGGTTTTCGCCCTTTATACATGAAACATAGAGTTGTACTGCACATAAACAGGCCCTTTGGCGACCATGTCGACACTTTTCGTCAAACTCCACTGATCTAATTTGCCTGCATGATATCTGTACCCTTTTGTGCCTTGCCTATTCAAGTGCTGTCTAACTGTCCTTAAACGTAGTGATTGTGTCAACTCCACCACTTCCTCTGGCAGTAAGATCCAGCTATCAATCATTCTCTGCAAAATCCTTTCATCTCAAATATCTTTAAAACTTCTTCCTCTCATGTTAAACCTAGACCAACTTGTTTTTGATTCTCCTACCGTAGGGAAAATATTCTGGCTACCTACACTAGCTATATTGCTTATAACTTTGTATACCTCTAAAAGGACCTCCCTGAGCCTCATCCGTAAATGATTCACAAACTTTGAAGATTGTAATAATGTCGGAAACACAGCAGCCAATCTACGCAGAGGAACGTGCAATAAGAAGCAAAGTGAAAAATACAAGATGATCTCTTTGGGTGATGTTGATTGAGGGAAAAATCTTGACAGAGATTTCTTCAGAACTATGTTATGTGATATTGCAGGAGTATTAAACCCAATTTAAAAGAATGCTTACAGATACATCTTGACCAAATTTGCCCTGAAATGGATGTTTAAGCTAACATTCAATATTCAATATTCAATGTTTTAATAATGTTTGGAACTACAGTACAGAAGTTCCATGACAGTATACTTAAATGAGGTATTTTTTAAGCCATTATTCCCAGTAACCTGATCAGTTATTGCATGAAACATTAAACAAGAATCAGTAGTGGAGTTTGTTTTAATCATATTCCAATTGTTTTCCATTGAGTAAAAAGAAAGGCATCCCTTCATTCATTGGTTTCATAATTTCAGGATGAGTCGAGCTGCTTTCCAATCAATAAAATAGTGTAGCAAGTAAATCTGTTCTGATCTATGTACAATATTCTGTTTGAAGTTGTTTTTTTCCCTCTCATGGTTTCACTTGTTTACCATTGTCATAAATTATTAAGTTACATAGTTTAGCACAAGCCCAAGGACTGTTCACAGGCCAAGGCTGTGCACGTCACACTTCACAGATCTATCTTGTCTCGTGTCACAATAAGCTCAGCCACATGATATACAAAGAGGTATGATTGTAACTTTGAGGTTGTTGTACTGACTACTTTTTGTTTTAGCCCTTACAGAGTCTGGGCACAGCTTTTTAATAGGGATCCCCCAAAGAAATTGTTAACTTGAATTTTTTTAGGGACAGGATTAGATGCTGTTCTAATACTCAAAAGTATCCTGATATATTACGTAGCACTTCTTAAACAGCCTTTCTTTCACCGGTCCCTCACCCAGGCTCCCCCGATGGATGCAAAAGTAAAATAACTGGCCATCTTGTTAGTGATCTGAAAACTAAAAATGCTGGAAACACTCGGCAGATCAGGCACCAACTGTAGAGAGAGAAACAGAGCTAATGCTTCAGATTATGATTAGTACCATTACAATTAGATTTTGATTAGTACGGGTGTCAGAAGTTATGGGGAGAAGGTAGGGGAATGTGGTTAGGAGGGAGATATAGATAAGCCATGATTGAATGATGGAGTAGACTTGATGGGCCGAAAGGCCTAATTCTACTATCTTTTACGATCTTATGATAATTGGCCTTGCATTGTAAATGAGAAAAGTTAGAGATAAAACATGTTTTAAATTGCAGGGGAAGATGAAGTGGGGAAGAGAGAACATAAGGGGAGATTGTGATAGGGTGGAGATATGGAACAGAGTGGTGATGGTGCTGCCTGAGAAAGGATGGGAAAAGCTAGAAAGCAACAAATGGTGCGTTTGGGGGATGAAGAGAAATGAATGATATTTGGAATCTGTCGTTTTATCTCTTTCCATCGGCAGGGTCACCCAAGTAGTCTTTCTAGGTGACGTAGTGATTCACTTGCACTTTCTACAATGTGGTGAACGGCATTCACTACTCACAATGTGGTCACTTCTATCTTGGAAAAACACAAATACACATTGAAGACCAACATTCAGTCTTCAAAGTGTATTTGAGCCCTGTGTTTCCGTTGCCTGAAACTTTAATTCTCATCCCACTCTTGTTCTATCTATGACCTCCAGCAAGTGCGGAGTGACTGACTGAGCAGGTCAGGCATCATCTCTGGAGGACTTGTGTATTTGTGTTTTTGCATAGGCAATGTTTGGGTGGGACCCTTCGTCAGACTGATTTTCGTAGGGGGGGGGGGGAGAAAGGTGGAAGAGGTGGGGTGGGACAAAGCCTGGCGAGTGTTAGGTGGTTGCAGATGAGAGGGGCTTTGATTGGCAGATGGGTGGACAAGGAAACAATGAAACGTCATATAAGGCTGCAGTTCGAGTGCTGGAAAATAGGATTCATATGACTAGGTAATTGATGACCTGTATAGACACAGCAGGCCTAGGAGCCGCTTTCTGGCCTTCCACCCTCTTGGGTTAACTTGAGATCATCACTCAATAATTAGGAAAAGTGCACTAACACGATGAATTGTCTCTAGATTTTTTTTCCAAAGTAAACCCTTATTCCAACACAAGCTTTCCCTGCGTTAAAAAACACCCATGCCGTGAGCAACCCCTACATATAAATCAGCTCCCATAATATTATTAAATTCAAAAGTATGATGTATGTTCCTATGAATGGCAGAACTGGTTTCTTCTCTCTCTCCATTTTTAATAATTGGTCTTTCTTACCAGTCTTATGTGTTTTCGATGCCATTCATTGCAATATTGTAATAGTATGGCGGTATGGTTACCATAGTGAGAGATTTTTGAGTATTTTCGACCTATGGACAAAATTGACTTATGCATGTCTGTAAATGTGGACCTATTTTTTACACAGGGATGGCATGTATTTGCAATCGTATTGTACAAAACATTCATATGTCACCATTCCTAGTGCAAGACATATCATTCCATTTACAGTACTAACATGATCTCAATTTTTCCCTGGTTTGTTCTTTACTGTTTTAATCACTAGTCAAGTTTGCCTTTGTCCCTACCAGATAATCCAGCCCCTCAACAATGCAGTTGAAGGTACCATCCTGAAATGCCTGTTCTGGGACTGTACCAGAAATATAGGCTACTAGAAAACGAACACAGTGCATTCTTTAGAAATACTGCACGGGCCATATTTTGCACATTAATCTCTATGAGTAGACAAACACCAACCACATCTTTGATTTCAATAAAATGAAAGCTATTTTCCCACTACTGAATACCAGGCCGGAGAAACAGCTCTAGTTTATGACCACTGATGATAGTTGCTGAGCAACAGTAAACCTCACTCCTGCTACAAACAGATGGGCCTTGGCCTTGGCAAGTTATCTTAACATTGCTACGTCACTTAGTGCTTTTAATACCATGCATATTAATGAAAGCAATCTTTAAAAACTCATTGTCCTGTAAATATAGTATATAATCAAATTTTGCATTGCAAGAGTAAAACACTCTGTCCCAGATATTGAAAAACATGAAAACTATGTATAATTCTTGGATTGTGTACAAATCTGCCTCTTCGTGTATGCATGGTGCATACATCTATCAGTTCACTTCTGAGAAAGGTATGATTAAATTAATCTCATACTGACGCCTCCACAGAATTTATAATTTCCCATATTTAAGATAGCTGGATGCTTTTTCTGATTGAATGTTATAAATTGTGTACCTCTCCAAGGTAAAGTGATAAACAGTATTTTTCAGTGAAGAAATATTTTCTGAGGTTGTGCAAAACAAGACAGGTGAACATGCAAAGCAGACGCAGTGTTTCTACATTCAATGCTTGTCAACTTCAAAGCCACACGATCTTCACATACCATAACATACATAATAGAAAAAAAGTATGCAGCATGACCTGAAGAGAGACTAACAGGAAAATTGAATGAACCACTAAAAGAAAGGAGATGAAGAAAATGTGGAAAATGTAGAAAGGTTTTGTGCAATAATAATAATAAATGGTTCAAACATGATGATATTTGAATTAGGCACTTTTCCAATGCAATTTTACAGAACAGATTTTCTATTAACTTCGATGATTGTGTGAAATACCTCAATGCTAATTTATATTTATTTCACCCTGACCAGAACTGCATGTTATATTATACCCTGGTATTTTTACATCACCTAGCGGCCTAAAAGTTTTTTACTTGTTTGTAATCCAGGGCGACATGGTGGCGCAGCAGTAGAGTTGCTGCCTTACGGAGACCCAGTTCGACCCTGACCACGGGTGCTGTCTGTACAGAGTTTGCATGTTCTCCCTTAGACCACGTGGGTTTTCTCCGGATGCTCCGTTTCCTCCCACACTGCAAAGTCATACAGGTTTGTCGATTAATTAGCTTTGGTAAAATTGTAAATTGTCCCTCGTGTGTGCAGGATAGTGTTATTGTGCGGGGATCACTACTTGGTGCGGACAATGTGGGCTGAAGGGCCTGTTTCGGCACTGTATCTCTAAAATAAAATAAACTAAACTAAACTACTGCTTGCACTCAGTTTGGCTGCAGTATTCTTCTCCCTGGCAGCCCTTCGGGATCAAGGATGACGTACTCCACTAGTTTTGTGGGTTCTCATTTAGCTAATGACGGAACTTCAGTCTCATTCCACATACTCTTATTTCTTGATGACATAAAAAAGGCGTTCGACCCATTGCATCCAGGCTGGCTCTCAGTACAAACCCATCACCAATACTGTTTCGGCAAAATCCTCTAACTGCATGGAAGGATAAGCTAACAAGCATTGAGGCCCTAGTTACTTTCAGCTTCAATGATGAGTAAGTAACAGGATCTTCATGCCAGAATCATCATTTATCTTAGGCAAGTATCCTCTTTTACATCCCAGACATCCTTATGATTAAGAAGCAGAGGTCTTAGAAAAAGGAGAAATCTTCTGCATCTACACAATTTAAAAGAAACGCAATTACTTGCAAATTTGTTGGGGATTCAGTTGGAGGAGAGGTTGCTGACATCTTTGAAAATGACCATTGAAGCTGCAAGCAAAACACAAAGTACTGGAGGAACTCAGTAGGTCAGGCAGCATCTTGGGAGGGAATGGACTAATGATGTTTTGGGTTGGGATCCTTCTTCAGACCAAAAACATCGTCCGTCCATTTCCTCTCAGCTGTCCTACGTGCTGAGTTTCTCCACTATTTTGTGTTCTGTGACTACTGTCTTTTAGGTCGCCATTGAAGCTGCAACGATTGCTTGAGATTGAGATAAATATGAACATCAATGAACTACTTTACTGTTGATTCAACTAAAATCAATGAGGATCAGGTGAAGTAACATGATATAACTTTATAAAAAGCTAAATAGTTGAAGTCTGAAATAAAAGTATAAAGTGGCGTGTGAAAGGTCATTGATCTGAAACTTTAACTTTCTTTCTGATTGAGTAATCTTGAATTGCTCTCTGATCTGTTGACCACTTCCAGCATTTTCTGATGATAGTGTTCTGTTGCTGATTCATCCAGAAAGATTTAAAGGGGCGTGGCAAACACAACAAAGTTACATCTACTCAAATAAAGTGGCTTGAGGAGATTCACCTGTGCTTTTTGATGTGGTTCATTTACAAAGAAAGTTGTGGAAGCAATAGGACAAAGTCTGTTTGCAGGATGCGAGAGAACTTGTAACACAATACGCAGTGAGGCTGAACTGCTGGCTGGCAAACCTATCCTTGAGTTTCCATATGGACACATTTGGCATATGCAACACAGCACCAGATACAGATTCAAAGATACAGTCATTCATCTTCCTGACAACTGCAAAATTTCACCTTGCTAATGATTTTTTTTCTAAATAGCTCCTCAGCACCATTTGGATACAAATAATTTTTGCAGTTTGATAAAGTCAGGGTTTTTTTTAAATCTTTCAATGATTATAATGCATTGTTTAAAGTTATAACTGAATTGTGTTTAAAGTAATTGTATATAGTTTAAACAATTACAGTGAACACAGTATATTGTTTAAAAAATGCTCTGTAAAGGTAGCGGAACAAAGATTTTGTCATCATCCCACCATATCAAAGTTAATCTGAAAATATGTTTGAAGGTTTTCCTCTCGTGGTCTTGGAAAAGTGTTAGATTTAGATTATTTTATTGACATTGATGGTACAGTCTTGTGGTCGGTAAATGGTGTGCATGCGCCTGCCAGGTTTAGTTTGTTTAGTTTATGATCGTCACGTGTACAAGGTAGACGCTCCTGCCCCCATGAGTCTCGGGCAGATGGAGCTCGTCAGCCTGGGAAGGCAGTCCATCTAGGAGAGGGAAAACTCTGATTTAAAACCTTCACTGCCTTGTGGCCATATCCAATCGTGGAAAAGGCTCCTGGAGTAAACCTCAAGCAAATCCGGAGTCGGAGCCCCTAAGGCAGTTCGTCGTTCTCGCAGCTCCTGCGACGACACTGGTGCCAAACTGTAACGGCCCTGTTGTTCCTTTGGATCGATCAACAACATGGAGGGAGGACATGCTGCATGGGCAACAGCCTGTCCTCCATATGACATCACCCGGGCTTGCATCCGACCACACATCACCTGCAAACTACGATGCATCACCCATGGTCAGTTATGACCGAAGGGGGCCTACTACTACTACTACAGAGGTACCGTCAAAAGCCTTTGTTTGCATGCTATCCCATCAGGGAGGGTGTAGTTGCTGCACCTAACTTCAGTTGGGGGAGGATGTGGTGTAAATTAACAGTCGTTCCACTACTGCGAAGGGGGCTGAATAATTACTATCCTTTATCTGGAAGTGAGAGGCAGGGGTAAAGAACTGACCACCATTTGGCAAAAGGGAGACTGGTGGTGATCATAGCGTTGCAAAATAAACTGCATATGCTGGAGATCTTGAGCCAGACACAGCTTGCTGGAGGAAATCAGCGGATAAGGCAGTATCCGGGAAGAGCGAATAACAGGTGACATGTCAGGTCGGGACCATTTCTCACATTGGAGTAGAGGGGAAAGCTGGAAAAAAAATGCTGGAGATGTGTTTTAATGTGGGTGTGAGAGTCCAAGGATGAATTGTAGTAACCTTGTAAATCCTGCAGATAGACACAAAAAGCTGGAGTAACAGCGGGACAGGCAGCATCTCTGGAGAGAAGGAATGGGTGACGTTTCGGATCGAGACCCTTCTTCAGACTGGTTGGGGATAAGGGAAACGAGAGATATAGACGGTGATGTGGAGATAAAGAACAATGAATGAAAGATTACTAAGCGCAGGGGCTAGTGTAGCTGAGACATTGTTGGGCAAGTTGGAGCCAGGGCGGAGCTGTGGGGTACCGAGGAGACACGAGGGCCTCATCTATGATGGGAGAGGGGAACCCATGTTCCCTAAAGATTGAGGACATCTCGGATGTTCTAGTATGGAACACCTCATCTTGGGTGCAGATACGGCGTAGATGGAGGAATTGAGGGTAGGGGATACAGTCTTTGCAGGAAGCAGGGTGGGAAGAAGTGTAGTCTATATAGTTGTGGGAGTCAGTGGGTTTATAATAGACGTCAGTCAATAGTCTATTTCCTGTGATGGAGATCTGTGCGATCAAGAAAAGGGAAGGAGGTGTGGCGGATGGTCCAAGTACATTTGAGTGCAGGATGAAAATTGGTGAAGTTGATGAAATCCAAGAGTTCTGCATGGGTGCAGTTCCCTTCATTAACCCTTCATTATTATATTCTTAATATCATGCCTTTGGTGTGCCCTACCATGAATACCCTAAGGATATTGTGGTCCAACTTCCGTTACAATAGTCCAAGAAATGTTTGTGCAGGGAATGATGTGGAGATCTGAAAACAGTTAAAATTCTGGATGTTGATCTTTTCAGTTGTAAATGGCAGCAAGCCCACAGTAGCATCGCTTCCTTGGTCCAATAAGAAGATACATGCACTCAGACATAATGCCACGAGTCTAACATCACAGAAATATGACCTAAACCACTTTAGGCTTCCAGTTATTTTAATATTTTGTCATAAAGCTGCAAATACTGGAAGTCTGCTTTGTTACAGTTCCCCATTTTGGCAAGAAGAATTGACCTATTTTTCCACAATCTTGACCTAATTTTCCACAATGTAATCACTCAGCTCATTACAGTCACAGAAGGTCAGTGTTAATGCTCATGTTGATGGGGGATTTTGGCAGAAAAAGGGCGAGATGAGAATGGGAAGAATAGATTAGTGGCTGACTTATTGTTTTGGGTAGGGCACAGCAGGCATTCATGGGCCCACAGGTCAGCAAAAATCTGACTTCTTGGGAGAGACCTTAAATGGTCCACTTAAGCTTAGACCTCTCAATGTCTGTAGAAAGTTCCTCAGGCATCCAAGTTACTGCTTTTTCCCTTGAAAGTTGCAATCATGTCCTGGAACAGGTGTAAGAACTAAATGTGCATATCTAAACAATAACCCACCTGCTTTGGGCAAAATGCTGGATAGTCAAATCAACGCCTGCCTGAAGTTGATTCAATGGGGCAAATGGTCCTAATCAGACTTTCAATCATCTGTCACAGGCCTCTCAGAAAGGAAACAGGTGATCCGTCTTAACAGACTCTCCCCATTAATTCAGTACGTTTCCATTTGGCTTGCAGCTGACTGTGCAACATCCCTGCCTGAGGAACATGGTACACAAAGGGGTCATTCCACAGCTGTTACTCTTTATACTTTATTTCCATTGGAATTTTTTTTTATTCTTTCAGAAAATTTGGATGCTGCTAATTGTGCTGCATATGAATTTGTGAAGCATATAAATGACTTGCACGTCAATGTAGATGGGCTAGTTATTAAGTTTACTGAGAACACCAAAATTGCTGGAGTTGTGGACAGTGAAGAAGGTTGTCAAAGAATACAGTGGGTTACATATCAGCTTCAGAAATGGGTGGAGAAATGGCAGATGGAGTTTAATGTGAGCAAGTATAAGGTTGTAGTGGCCAGGTCAAGGTCAGGAAAAGACCGGACGCCAGGCAGATTCGAAAGAAGCTTTTTAATTCTTATCGCTAATGAGCACACAAGGACACTCTTATCTCTATCCCTGGAGAGTCTCGATAGCAAACCCCGTAGCAGACCAACGCCCCTGTCCCTCCATCGGCGAGGGATATGATCCAAGGAGTAGCCTATCCCCCAGGGACCGCCACAAGGTGTTGCACTTTTAAACATGATACAGCTTGATAAGACTTTGGTTCGACTGCATTGGCATGCAGTTCTGGTCGCTTCATTACTGGAGGGATGTGGAGACTTTGTGGAGGGTGCAGATGAGGTTTACCAGAATGCTGCCCAGATTGGAGGGTATTATAAAGGAGAGATTGGCCAAACATGAATTGTTTCCTCTGGAATGTCAGAGACCTGATAGAAATATATAAAATTATAAGAGGCATAGATAGGATGAACAGCCAGAACCTCCTCTCCCATCCCCCACAGGATGGAAATGTCAAATGCTAGAGGGCACAGTTTTAAGGTGAGAGGGCAACGTTTTTTTAAAAAGAAAGGGTGGTAGGTGCCTGGAACTTTCTGCCAGTAGTGGTGGTGGACTCAGATTTGATAGTAGCATTAATAGGCTTTCGGATAGACATGTGGATATGCAGAGATTGGAGGGATAAGGATCATGTGCAGGCAGATGAGGTTTGTTTATCATGACATTATATATACTGCACAGACATCGTGGGCTGAAGGGCCTGTTACCATGCTGTAGCCTATGTTCTACACTAGCATTTAGCATCTATCCATAATTTCCTTAAGAATCCTACATGTTAAAATATTCCCTCAGGGTTGCTGTTTATAAGTTTCAGGATTTTGATTGCGTAATTATTACTGTTACATTTTGATGAAAGTTGTGTAGTTGTCAGAGACATTGACAATAGCATTGGTATGAGGTTATACCAAGATACAGTAAACATAGAAATTAGGTGCAGGAGTAGGCCATTCGGCCCTTCGAGCCTGCACCACCATTCAATATGATCATGGCTGATCATCCAACTCAGTATCCCGTACCTGCCTTCTCTCCATACCCTCTGATCCCCTTAGCCACAAGGGCCACATCTAACTCCCTCTTAAATATAGCCAATGAACTGGCCTCAACTACCCTCTGTGGCAGAGAGTTCCAGAGACTCACCACTCTCTGTGTGAAAAAAGTCCTTCTCATCATTTGTCCCAAAGGATTTCCCCCTTATCCTTAAGCTGCGACCCCTTGTCCTGGACCTCTCCAATATCTGGAACAATCTTCCTGCATCTAGCCTGTCCAACCCCTTAAGAATTTTGTAAGTTTCTATAAGATCCCCTCTCAATCTCCTAAATTCTAGAGAGTGTAAACCAAGTCTATCCAGTCTTTCTTCACAAGACAGTCCTTCCTCAGATTTGGAGACCAGAACTGTACGCAATACTCCAGGTGTGGTCTCACCAAGACCCTATACAACTGAAGTAGAACCTCCCTGCTCCTATACTCTTTTGCAAACCCTTTTGCTATGAAAGCTAACATACCATTCGCTTTCTTCACTGCCTACTGCACCTGCATGCCTACTTTCAATGACTGGTGTACCATGACACCCAGGTCGCGCTGCATCTCCCCTTTTCCTAATCGGCCACCATTAAAAAAACGTTTATGTGCTATACAGTGAAACCATACCATAATCAAGTATAATCAAACCATACATAAGTACACCAGGTAGTGCAAAGAGAAAAATATCAAGTGCAGAATATAGTATTACAGATTTACAGTGTTACAGTTACAGAAAAAGTGCAGGGTCCACAATGAGGAAGCTTGGATGATTTGGAGGACTGTTCAGTGGTCTGATAACAACCGAGAACGAGCTGTGTCCACAATCTAGTGGTTCATACTTTTAAGCTATATCTCTCTTGCCTGACAGAAGACGAATGACCAAGGTAAAATTGGGAATTGAATATGAATTGTTTAGAGACACAGAGTGGAAACAAGCCCTTCTGCCTACTGGGTGTGCACTGACCAACAATCAACTTTATCCTATCCTACACATTCCAATTTACAGAAGCCAAAGAGAAAGCCCACGCAGTCACAGGGAGAATGTACAAACTCTGTACAGACAGCACTCGTAGTCAGGATCAAACCCGGGTCTCTGGTGTTGTAAGGCAATAACTCTACCGCTGCACCACTGTGCCGCCTCATTATGTTGGCTGCTTTCCAGAAGCAGCATGAAGTATAGATATAGTTGAAGGGGTGGGGGAAGCACCGGTTTGTGTGATAGACGGTTACATCCACAACTCTCTCCAATTTCTTGCAATCTTGGGTAAAGCTGTTGCCAAAATCAATCTGTCATGCTTTCTACGGTGCATTTGAAAAGGTTGGGAAGAGTCGCTGGAGACTTGCCAAACTTCCAAAATGAATGACAACATGTTTGGATAATGGTGATTCATAGGATGATGCAGGTGAGGGAATGGCAATAGTTAAAGGCCAAAGGGAAATAGAGGGACTTATAACCTGGCACTTGTGTAATTCAAACGAACCGCTTTGCTACTGAATGTTTAAAGATAATTTAAATATTTCCTTTTAATTTGTATGCCAATGCTAAAGTTGCACAGAATGAATGGCAACACATTTGATTTAAATTCTTGGCCCATTAGGTTTGCTGATTAGTGGTTGGAGATACAGAGCCAAGATGATTTAAATGGAGATAGACACAAAAATCTGGAGTAACCCAGCGGGACAGGCAGCATCTCTGGAGAGAAGGAATGGGTGACGTTTTGGGACCCAAAACATCACCCATTCCTTCTCTCCAGAGATGCTGCCTGTCCTGCTAAGTTATTCCAGCTTTTTGTGTCCATCTTCGGTTTAAACCAGCAACTGCAGTTCCTTCCAACACATGTTTTAAATGGAACTAGTTTGAAGAGCATAAGAACTTTGAATATATTAATTTAAACAATAATTTGTGTATTCACCCTGTTTAATTTTAATCCTCCAAGTCCTTCATTCCAATAAATTTATGCAACACTTAGTCAAAGGTAATTTCATGAAATGAATGGATGATCAATTACTGTAATATGTTTTGTTGGCACTATTTGGGGGATAAACCTCTCAGGACTTGGGGGTGACAGAACATTTTATGCCCACTTAAATTGGGCTGATAGAGTGGATATTGAGAGGATGTTTGCATTAGTGGGTCTAGGACCAGAGGGCACTGCTTCAGAATAAAAGGATGTATCTTTAGAAAGGAGATGAGGAGGTGAGGAGGAATTTCTTTAGTCAGAGGGTGGTGAATCTGTAGAATTCATTGCCACAGACAGCTGTGTAAGCCAGGTCATGGAGTATTTTTAAGATTGACAGATTCTTGATTAGTAAGGCTGTCAAGGGTAATGGGGAGAAGGCAGGAAAATGGGTTGAGAGGGAAAGGTAGATCAGCCATGATTGAATGGCAGAGTAGACTCGATGGGCCGAATGGCCTAATTCTGCACCTAGGATTAATAGACTTATGGACTAAACAAAGGACAACCTGCTGGTTTTATATCTCATTGTAAGAAGAGAGCCTCATGGTGTAGCATTTTCTGTGTATCACATTGTGGTGTTCATCTAGATTAAACCCCTGTCTCACGGTGCGAGTCGACCGATGAGTGGCCTGGAGTTTTCACTCGCAGTAATCACGTACAATTAACGTAGCAGGAACGTCGGAACTTTCGCGCACAACTTAGCGACTCGTGGCGCTAATGGCAGGTACCTGTGAAACTTGTTAACTCTTGAAAAAATTCAAACATGTTTGAAGTTTTCCACGAGTCAAATTTACTGTTCAAGTTAAAAATTGAAACATTTAAACTCGTAATAACGTAGTGGCCCGTGCGTTTACCTTAATGATTCGTGAGTCTACCGTGGGCACTCTTTAACTCAGCGGGCAGGCAGCATCTCTGGAGAGAAGGAATGGGTGACGGGATGACGTTTCCAAATTTCTGCTGCGTCTTTGTGCTCCATCTCAGATGGTAAAGCTGCAACTTTAAACTAACATACGACAATCTTAACTCTTCACATTTTCAGAACAGACAAGTCCGCCCTCTTTAACCTGACTCCCCTCCTCATCCATTCTGCTGGTGCCCTTCCTCAAATCCCACCGGGAACAGTTGGGCATCCGAGTTGAAAGGTGCAGCAGTACAGAGCGGTGTCCAGGGCATTTAGTGCCATCTCCCTGACACACACATGTAGACAAGTAAGCGTCAGGGACACGGTGGTGATGGGCAGACACGGACTGTGGGAAAATCCCTGTGTGGAGGCTGATCCTGTCTTGATTTAGATTGTGCTGATCGGAATTATTACTGTCTCTCTCTGTTTTACCCTCTTGATTTCACATTGTTTGTTACACGAAGGTTTGGAAAGCTCACAATGTGTTCTGTGTTTCCAGTGATTGTGATTAAACTGTAACATTGCAGTTTCATCAGCTCAATAAACGAGCATCAAAACAAAAAGGATCTTGATGTGAATGACTTTGTGTGTATGTCTCCCCGTGACCTGCGTGGGTTTTCTCTGAGATCTTCGGCTTCCCACACTCCAAAGATGTTCAGGTTTGCAGGTTAATTGGCTTGTAAACGTTGTCCTTAGTGTGGGTAGGATGGTGTTAATGCGCAGACCCGGTGGGCTAAAGGGCCTGTTTCCACGCTGTATTCTCTAAAGTATTTAAATAGACAAGGCAGGGAAAGGATAAGGACCTAATTTGAGCAAATGCGATTAGGGCGGATGGGTAAAAAAGATGTGAAGGGCTGGTTCTGTGCAATTTGACTGTAATTCTATTATCAGGCAATGACCATCTCCAACAAAAGAGATTGGTAACACTTTTCGAACAACATTCACTGACAGTCCCGGGTTCAATGATATGGGCTCAACCATGGTTGGGAGTCTCTCCCTGTTGCAGCCTTCTTCCACCTTCTCAGCCGCCGGCCAAACACCATCCTCGGCCAGTTCCACTGAGGTCATCTTCTTTGGCCGTGCTTTGTCAGGGACCTCCCCCTCGACCTTCCTGCCATGAGGCCAGCTTACATGATCTAAGGCACACGCATATGTCTCCACTATAAGCTGGCGACCCTCAGAGAAGTCCCAGCCTCATAAACAACTCAACACAATAAATAATGTAAAGCAGCCTGGGGCAAGATGGTTTGCCCATGATTTAAATTTTAAACGTCATCCCGTCACCCACTCCTTCTCTCCAGAGATGTTGCCTGCCCGCTGAGTGACCATACTGAGGGAATTCCTATGTATATGAAGCAGAGAGAAACGTGAGTTCTACATTGCTCCGCCCGACCTTTGAGAATGGATTCGGTGGTTTGTACCCACTCCCCCTCCCTGCTCATCCACCCACCCACCAAGCTAGCTGGACCCTTCCTCGTTACAGCGGCGGAAGCGACATTTCCAAGAGAATGGGGCAGAGAGCTGGGGCAGCGCTGGGATGGGAGCAGGGCAGATGAGGCGCACCAAAGGAACAAACAAGTTGATGGCTGCAAGTGGTAGGCGGTAGAGGTCTTGTGCCCCTGCGAGGTAGACCGCTCTTCCTCCTGCTAATGCACACACAGAAATAGAGAGATAAGAGCAGAGAATGATCCCAGCCTAGCTCTGGCATTGGACAGTGTGCATTTTCCCTTTGTAGGTTATATCAATAGACGCGGCCGCGATGAATTCTATCTTTAACTCAAAGCCACAGGATGGAGTTGTCTTCTTTTTACACTGTTGCTTCACCCCACCGCCTCCTTGCTGCACAATGGCAGCGAGTGCGTGCCAAGATCCTGCCTAGTTCTTTTAAGTTCTGAAATTTAATAACTTTCAATACTGAATCAGAATATACTTACTGTATGAGATGCTGTTCAGCTCCTCTATTTGATACTTAAAACAGGCTTTCATTTACGGTTGGCTCAAGAGTAACTCGGGAGAGGAACTTGGTAACTTGGGAGACCAACTTGGAACATCGCAGAAATGAGATGTAAACGGCAAACTTAGTCATACCCGTGGGAACTCGGTTAAACTCTTGATCATAAACTTGGAGTACCGTACACAACCACGAGTCTTTCACTCGGGGTCACTCGTGGGTCAACTCGCACCGTGAGACAGGGCTATTAGGTGATCAAGTCATGAACATGTTACTTTTAATTCAAAATTGAAAGAGCAACCACTTTTGCTACATTTACATGCTTGGAGAGTGGGGACTTTATCTCATTCACCACCAACAAATGTTACAGTCTCTGGAACCTTATTGTTTAAACCCATGTGTCGGGAATTGGTTTCAAATCTTCGTATAAGAATGGATTTAAATAGAAAAATAAAAGCATTGCAGATGCAGTTGCGCAAATCCTTCTCAATTTTTCTCTTTAAATTTTTACATTTTCAAACAGCATAATCATTTAAATCAACCATAATGGGAAAATGGTTAGATTGTGAGCACTCTTATCAGCACAGTCTCTTGTTTGCATACTGCTCCACTAATTATTGTTATTTTTCATTTGTATTTCCAAAGATCTGATCTTCCTGACCTTATTTTAGATATTGCTTTATGTGTTACACATTTCCAATAATTGCATAGATATTTTGGTTTCTGTTTGGACATTCAGTCACCATGGGAAATTTCACGATTTTGTAAATATGATTCAATGCTACAGAATTATTAAAGCAACTGGAAGTTACAGCCTAACTGTATAGGACCTTGGATTCTATTGATAAAAACTGTCCCCCGGTCAAAAGTTAAAGAAAATCTTTCCCCTGTTTATATAACGCACCGAGTTATCCTTTAATGCTCTGAAGGTGATGAGGGTGTTGGTACACGAGTATAATGCAGAACAATAAGTGAAATCTCAAAGACTTTTCATCTGCTTTGATGTCAAAAGATGAAAAATGTTGCAAGGCAGTTATCTGATACAGTGAGTGAAGAATTACAAAAGACACGCTAACTAAAAAGAATCTGCTAATCCGTGAAGGGTCAAGATACAACATTACTTGGATATCTACTTCAAGCTCATTCACTTTACTCTTCGTATCATTTAGTTTGACAGAGTAATTTAAAATGACAGGAAACTCAATAATTCTAAATACCACCAGTCAGTAGAGATATATTTTATAATGAAAGGCAATTAACTATAGTATTTGATCTCGAGCAGCATAATTATATATCAAGTTATTGTACCCCAATCTCACCCATCACCTTTTCACTTTTTGTCTCCTCAGGTCACATAATAATTGTAACTATAGACTGATGAAGAATCTGGAAACGTCTCCTAATTTCTCCCTTTTTCGGGCCTTAGTGCCACGTTATGAGCCTCTCAAGGGTTGTGTTCAGGATTTCAATCGAATAATTCCTCTGATAGATGACTAGGCTACAGGTCCTGTTAGATTTAAATTTTGCAGCTACCTTCTACATGAACAAATGGAGGTCACAAGTATGAGTTGTATACACATCGGTCCTGACAAGTCACACCTCAATACGGCCTGGAACAATATCCACCCATGGTTTTGGGAGGATTCAAGCTATCTTGGCAGGAGCAAAACATAGAAGGGAGAAAATCTGAAAATCATTGACAGAATTTGGGAAATAAAGGAACAAATAAATGGCAGAAATTAGACAAATAATTCTTTCTTTATTACATTAAGAAAGAAATCTTTCTTAATGTAATAAAAGTTTCAATAAATGTTTATGGCTCTGAAACACACATGGAAGTATGATATTTTAACTATTATGGACTAGTGGGCCAGAATGGCAGCTTTTTATTCCTGATAACAATGGTACTCAAGACAAGAGAGAAAGAGATTAAAAAAAAGGGCAGAGTGGTGGCAAAATTGGTCAGTGGAACAATCATGAGAGTATATGCATTGACCTACAGAACATAGAATAAACCTTCAAATAGTCTGAATGAGACGCGTTCAAACTGGGTAAATTTCTGGCAAATGCAAAATTATTACAATGTGCAAATTGGAGATTTCAATCATTTGAATATTGCCTCGGATGTGCAGAAAATAATTTTTAGGTAGTAGGCAACGTCCAAAATGAAGGGGGATGGGAGTGCAATTCTAGATCTAGTTTCAGAGAATGAAGCAGGCAAATTGAAGAATTATCAGTGGGAGAGCACTTGTGGGGCAATGATTATAATTCAGTTAAATTTAGCACAATTATGGAAAAAAGGAAAGATAAAAGGGAAATAAAAGGAAATTTCAGGAAAACTTTGGAAAGCGTAGGGCCTACGTAGCATCAGGAAAGTGATCTCTGAAGATGGAGGGCACGGGGAAGATTCTCAATGAAATAGTCTTCACAAATGGTTTGGGTGACGCAATGCTGATGTTGCAGTTAACGTAACTAAGTGTAAAATATTGGAGTGGAAGAACAAAGTAAAAGAAGAAGAAATAAGAGATGTAGCATTCACAAAATGGATGCTAAAATAAAAAGCAAAGGAGGTGGTAATTGCAGAGATTTTGGTTTCTATCTTTGCTGTCTGCCGGAGTAGTACTGGAGGATCGGAGGACCTCTAACATTGTACAACTGTTTAAAAAAGGAGTAAGGGATAAACCAAATAAGTATAGTTACGTTTCAGTGGCAACAAATTGTTGGAATCTATTCTAAGGAACAGCCCAAGCTTGATTTAGGAAGCAGAGGCTAATAAGAATTAGTTTGTATTGGTTAAAGGAAAGTTTTTAGAGACAGGATTTTTTGAGGTGGGTAAAACTAGTCAATAAATTATTAAAAATGGCATGCTTTCCTTTGTTATCAAATGAACAGAATATAACAGAAGGTACAGAAGTCCCAGATACAAAACAATAGTTGGACCACCACACGAGTTCTGCATGTACTTTTGATCATCCCATAAAAGGAAATTATTGCACTGGGGAGGGTGCAAAGGATATTTAAGATGATGTTGATAAGGCTGGAAAATGTTAGGAAAAATATTTGAGGATAGAAATCTGGATAAAGGTGGGTTCACTTTAGTAAATCTGCAGCTGAGGGGAATCTTAATTAAAGAATATAAATCTAGGAGGGTTATGACGGACTGAATGACCTCCTTCCACAACATAATTTTCCTAAGATTCCATAATAGAACATGCTGCCCTGTTAATTTAAATGTTTTATGAATACTACTTTACAAATCACATAGTAACAAAAGTGAGGATGGTTGGGGAGTATTAAGTGGATTAGTAAACACCTGCCTTGCCTTTATTTTTATGATCCCATGCAAGGTAGTATTTTGCTAATCACTGGATTCAGGTACAAACCAGCTATGCTTTTTGGTTGCTAGAATGATCTTAACGCAGTTTTGTTAAATAAATGTTGAAGTCTCAAAAATGTGTACTCTTTCATGCAAGTCTGGTTTCTCAAAATCCAATGTAACACCTGTGGCAACTAGGACAAAGGTAACCGACTCCATTTCATTTGATGTGTATCGTTGCTGACTAAAGCCTTGGAGATGTCAATCTACACCGGCAGCTACTTGCTATGAAAAGTTAATGGACACGTTTGAAGTGACAATTAATAAAAACGCAATACATTACAGCCTGTATGCACATCCAAGAAACAAATCATCATAAGTTATAATAATTAAAGTCAAACACTTTATCCTCCTGTGGCTGACCTAAGTTGTAATTCAATGCCTGTGTGATGATCAAATAAAAAAGTTGTGGGCACATGTATTTTTTGTTGTTAAATTACAGTTGATGTCACTGTACAAAGCTCAATTCCCTTTGATGTTTTGTAGGACAGACACATGATTGCAGAGGCTGAGATATCTTAAGTAAAAAAAATCTTCTTAGAAGTACTTGTTCTACAGGTAAGATGACTATGTCTTGCTAATGAAGTATCCACAACACGCAGTTGTTCTTCTGCTACTGCACTTGTCAGCACTTGCTCAGGATCTACTGCTAATTTTTGCAGCAAAAGCAGCCTGTTCTAAGACACTGTTCTGACACTTGAGTGTGGCCGTACTTCTTACTAATTCTAGAATCTGTGAAATATCTATGTAAATGAGAAATATACATAGAAATATATATTTTTTATAAAACATGAGGGATTACAAATGTTGAGGAGAAAGCAAATGCATACACAAATTGCTTTGTCATACTAGTAGGTTTTGGGGTCACTTCCTTACTGTGCTGCATGATAAACAATGACCAATTATTAACATATTTGGACTCGATCAATTGAAAAATTCCAAAGATCAATTGGTATAGCAGAAGATCAATTACAGTGGAGGACAGATTATAAATTCAGCCAATTAATAGAGGAAAAGGTTTGAGACAACATTAAGCATGCTGGAAATTTTAAATAGTCATTTGGTGTCTTGAAACCAACCCTTGGGCTTGAACCAAATCAAAATTCACAACCTTAAACCAAAAACAATATGATATAATAAATTTCCTTAGGTCTCTTTTAAAATATAAAAGTTAAAATGAATGAATATATGAAATGCAGATACTTGTTCAGACAATAAATGTCAAACAGAATGGGCGCTGAATTACATGCTGCAAATTTTACTTTATTTGGAAATCAGAACTTGACCATAGATGCAGGCACAGCATTTATTCAGTAGAAATTACATATTTGACATTGGTGTGAAGGCGACTGGGGTGGTGGATCGGACTGCGAAAGATGGCCTGCTTTTCTTACGTGTGGGGCCAGCTGGAGCACTCCCACTTGTGGCCACCACACTCAGGTCGGTAAAGATGAAAAATATATCTTATAAGTCGGATGCAATCCCATGTCTGGTTTCTTGCAAAACTTGCTTTAATTATTTTCCCAAAGCTGCTGCTCTAATCAAGTATCACTGCTAACTGCAAGCTTACGGGCCATTATCTGATAACCCTATCAGGGCTCTCACTTAACTTTTTTTGTCTGTTGCCAGCCGGGCAACCAAGACAGCTTTTTAGGTTGCCAAAGGACAGTTTAGGTGGTCATTTAAGACGGCATGTGATAAATTGCTCGGAAGAAGTGCGTAGTTACCAATCGGAATTATGCTCAATGAAGCGTTCACATATTATTTCTGCTTCAAATAGTCACAAATGAAACATCAAGACATGATATATAGCACAATGACATGCAGCAAAATAATAATACAGTATCTCAACTCTTTTTACATGTTGCAATGAATGCAATTTCTATTATTTCTTTCCACATCCAAACAAAACTGTGGTTGGATTATTCAGCGTATGATCAACCTGTGTCAACAAATCCTGGACCATGGTAACATATATGCTTAACCATGCACACTACAGATTGATGCAAGCATTTTTCTGTGAAGGACTGAAAATTATCATGACATGGCCATTATTGCTATTGGTACATAAATACTCTCGCTTCCCACATAATTTATCCACAACAAAATATACAGGACGCAAGGAAATTTCTATAGGCATTTTATGATAATAGCTGTTAAAACCGACTATACCCATCTGACAGGTTAAACATTACACTAACTGACAAGAGGTGGCCAAAGAGCATAACTGCAGCAAATGTTTTTTTGGCATTATGTTTAAAGGTGTCAAAACGATTGTAGAAGTAAAACCTGGATAAATCCAATGTATAGTTGTGAATGTTGCTCATTAAATAACTATAGTACTGATACTCCATATTAAGAGCATTGATTTCCCATTAAAATGAATTCTGTAATAACGTGTCAACGGTATCAGTGACATTCGAACACTGCGGTTTTAATGTTTCACGTATTCCCAATTTAATTAATCCATCTTTATGGATTAAAACAAATAATAACATTGGGAATTAAAACACATTTGATTACATGGGGGGGGGGGGGGGGGGGAGGGAGCCAGGCAAAATGACACGGCTTCTAGGTTGCCCGGCGAGACTTTAGGTGGCCATTGGCAACCGGGCAACCGTTAATTTCGAGCCCTGCAAATGCATGGCAATGGATAGAATAATCGGGTATCAAATTGATATGGACATTTTTTGTGACAGATTCTTGAAAAATAGTACAAACTAATTGGGTATCAACTTGGTGCAAAATTGAAAGGGTTATTTTCATGAAACCTCAGATAGCATATGTAGGAGATTGCTTGAAAAAAAGGAAGCATATCTCTTCAAAGTCTGATTATTGCTTAACAGAGTAATTCTGTTCAACATTGACAACAGTGCATGCAAGAATGAAAAATAAAATCACAAAATAACCAAATTCAAAAATGGAACAGAGACGTCACTGTTTATCTTGGAAAGATTCATTTTTGTTTGTCCATTATGGCAGTAATTTTATTCTATTCAAAAACCAGGAAGTCGTTCATAGTAACAATATGAATAATGAATTCTTATAATGAATTTTACTTTGATTTTGGGGAACCTTGGGTTATGAGTGACTAGAACAATGAAAATCAAATTTACTTAAATTCTCTCATACATTTTTAAAGCATTTTTCAAATTAGTAATTACTTCAGGGAAATCGGCGTCTGGACAGAGCTCAGAAATAGAAGCCTAACATAATCCAGAGCCTGCCTGTATAGGGTATGTACACAGAATCCCTATGTAGGATTTAAGTAACAATAGTGATGTTTAAGTCATGTGGGATCCATGGAGAGTTGGTATGTTGGATTCAAAATTGGTTTGGTCATAAAAGGCAGAGTGCAGTAGGAGGTTTGTGACTGGTAGTGTTCTTTAAGGATCAGTGCCGGAAATTCTGTTCTATGTAACATATATAAATGATTTGGACAAAAATGTAGGTGGTCTAATCAGCAATTTTGTAGATAAGGCAAAAGCTGGAGGAATTATGGATAGAGATTTGGATGGTTGTCAAAGAAAATAGCAGGATATAGATCAGTTGGAAATTTGGGTGGGGAAATGGCAGATTAAGTTTAACCTAGACAAATGTGAAGTGGTGTATTTTGGGAGGCCAAATGCAAAAAGTAATCTTTTTTTTAATATAATATTTTTATTAGAAGCCATACATATTGCTAATAATATAACAGTTTTTCAAATATACATTTTACATGTTTACAAAGTTATACAAGTATTACAAAGTTATATATAAGCTTCTATTTTTTTTTAGAGTGAAAAGAGTAAAGAGTAAAGACATAATCGATGTTTAATCAAAAGAGTGTGATTAAATAATATTGATTATGATTTTGATTATATGTGAGAGGAAAAAAACATTTTTTTTTAATTAAAATAATAAAAAAAAAAAATAATACTAGCAAACAATTATTATACTAAAAAAAGAAAAAATGAAGTATACATCTTAACAATGAATGGAACAATTTCAAATAACAATATATATAGAGATGAATATACAAGTCTCAGATTAGATCTTTTCATCTGATCCTGCCACCGGATACTTATTGAGTTACAATGCTGAGCCCAGCTACCCTTCATATAGTCAGTGAATGGAGACCATATTTGTTGAAAAAGTTCATATTTGTCCATTAGGATAAACCAAATTCTCTCCAATTGCAACGTCTCCAACATTTCCACTGCCCACATTTTAATTGTAGGGGATAATGGTCCCTTCCAGAATTTTAATATTAATTTTTTTCCAATGATTAAACAGTAATCAAGAAAAATTCTTTGATTTACTGTTAATGTTTGATTTGAACCTAAAACACCAAATATTATTAACTTTGGGTCAGGATTCAATATAATCTTAAGAACTATAGAGATGATTTTAAAAATTTCAGTCCAATAACTATTAAGTTTTGTGCATGTTACAAAACTATGCGTTAAATTAGCTTCTATGTAGTGACATTTATCACACATAGGAGATATGTTATGAAAAATTCTATTTAATTTCGTTTTTGAATAATGTAATCTATGTAATACTTTGAATTATATCAAGGTATGTCTGGCATTTAACGAACAACGGTGTATACATTGTAGACTTTCTTCCCAGGAGTCTTTTAACATAGATAAACCTGTTTCATTTTCCCATATTTGTTGAAGTGATTCTGTTGTTGGTATTTCCCTGTCCAAAAGGATATTATATATGTATGCTATTAATTTTTCTGTATTTGGGTGCTTGTTGAGCACTTCATCCAATAATCCTGGTTCTCTATTTTTATAATCTTGCATGTCTGATTTGACATAATCTCTAATTTGTAAATACCTAAACAAGTTTTTTGGGTGCAATCCATAAATATCTTTCAACTCTTGAAATGAGAAAAATTTCCCTTTACTATAAAGATGATCTATCCTTATAATTCCTAATTTTTTCCATTGTCCAAACCCCCCATCCAATAAAGAGGGCTTAAACAAAGGGTTATTCATAATTGGTAAGCAAAGCGACATATTTTCTAAATGTAAAGTCTTAACTATTTGTTTCCAAATACTATTGCTAAAAATTATAGGATTTTCCCTATAAATTTTTTTTTGTACCACCCTTGGAGCAAGGTGCATCGTACTTATATCGAAAGGCAAACAATCTTCCTTTTCCATTTTTAACCAAGCTGGTTCCTGATCCATATTTACCAACCAAAAATTCATATTCTTAATCTGAACCGCCCAGAAATAATATAAAAAGTTAGGTAGTGCTAATCCACCATTTATCTGAGATTTACATAAATGTTTTTTACTTATTCTGTGATTTTTATAATCCCAAAATAAAGCAATTAACAATAAAATCAATTTAAAAAAAAAAGTTTTAGGTAGATATAGCGGGATAGCTTGAAATAAATATAATAGCTGTGGTAAAAAAATCATTTTAATGGCATTTATTCTGCTGATCATTGATATTGGTAATGTTTTCCCATATAGAATATTATTTTTTAGTTTATTCAATAATTGGGGGTAATTTGATTTAAATAGAGAATTATAAGATTTAGATACATTAACTCCTAGATTTTTAATTTTGTCCATAACTATTTTGAATGGAAATTTTTGTAATTTATTTAATTTTATTCCTGTTACAGGCATAATTTCACTTTTATTCCAATTAATTCTATATCCTGAGAACATACTAAATTCAGTTATAACATTAAGTAACTTAGGAATACTAATCTCTGGTTTCGTAATATATATTAAGACGTCATCTGCGTATAAAGATATTTTATTCATTGTGGTATTGGTGTTATATCCATAAATTTCTGGTTCCGATCTAATCCTTTCGGCTAACAATTCTATTAGAGCGAATAATAAAGGTGATAAAGGACATCCTTGTCTACAATCCCTAGAGAGATTAAATTTGGCTGATAACATTTGATTTGTTAAGATTCTTGCTGTTGAGTATATTCTAACCCATTTACAAAATCTGTCCCCCAGTTGAAATTTCTGCATTATCCTAAATAGATAAGGCCATTCAACCGGTCGAATGCTTTTTCTGCGTCCAGGGATATAACAGCTAATTCAATATCATTAATTCTTTTTGAATATATGATATTGAATAGATGTCTCAAATTATAAGTAGAGTAGCATTTAGAGATAAAGCCTGTTTGATCATGATGTATTAATTTATTGATCACTAAACTTAACCTTTGAGATAAAATTTTAGTTAATATTTTTTGATCCGTATTTAGAAGAGCAATTGCTCTATATGATCCTGGATCTTCCAGATCCTTATCTGCTTTAGGAATGAGTGTAATTGTAGACTCATTTAAGGTGTCTGGGAACTGTTCTTGTTCATAGGCATCTTTATATATTGTTTGTAAACATGGGGAAATCAAATCGTGAAACTTCTTATAAAATTCAACACATAAACCGTCGGGGCCAGCAGCTTTACCATTTTAACCATATAACAATTACAGCACGGGAACAGGCCTTCTCGGCCCTTCCAGTCCGTGCCGACCATTTATTTTCCTCTATTTTTCAATGATCTGATTGATTCCTCAATATCTTTTACTGATATTTCAGCATCTAGCAAGTCTCTTCCTCCCTGATCCAATCCATTAATATGACATTCATGAGGAATGTTTCCATTCCATCAGATTGACCCGTCAGTTTGGTCGAATAAAGTTTTTGATAGTAATGCTGGAATCTATCATTAATATCTTTTGGTAAAGTTAGTATTTCTCCTTGTTCAGATCTGACTTTATATATCATTTTTTCTTCATCTGATTTTCTAAGTTGGCGAGATAACAGTTTATGTGGTTTATCCCCGAATTCAAAATATACTTGTTTAGTCTGTTGGAAAAGTTTAATAACGTAATTTGAATGTATCTCATTTAGCTTGTATTTTAATGTTGCGATTTTATTATATATATATCACCCTAGATGGTTTCAATGTCTAATTGCTTTATTTCATTTTCCAAATTCTGTTGAATCTTTCGGTTTTCCTTATTAAGGTGTGCTTGCGCAGATATTATAGCACCACGTATAAAGGCTTTAAATGTGTCCCGTAGAAGTGATGAGGAAATTCCAGGTTTATCATTAATCTCAAAAAACAGTTTAATCTGTTTAACCAGATAATCATAACAAGCCTTATCATTTAATATTTGAGGGTTAAGTCTCCATTGAGAATATCTATTAGTTATACCCTTTAAATTAATCTTGAATGTTAATGCGGCATGATACGAAATAATAACATTATGATATTTTGAGTCATACGTAAATGGGATTAGCTTTGAATCTATTAAAAAATAATCTATCCTAGAATAGGTTCCGAATACCAGAGAGTAGAATGAGTATTCCCGACCAGTGGGGTTATAATTTCTCCAAACATCCTTGACATTTGCAGAACTGATAAAATAATTTATGAATTTGCTTGATTTAGATACAGCCTTCCTTTTGGTTGATGATCTATCTAAATAATTATCCAAAGTACAATTTAAATCACCCCCGATTATTAAATTATGTTGTGTGACTATAGGAATAGTGTTAAATATTTTCTTAAAAAACAACGGATTATCAAAGTTGGGTCCATATATATTCATACGAACGACCTTCTTTGAGTATAATTCACCCGTAACTATTATGTATCTACCTTCAGGATCTTCTATTACTGAGCTATGTTTAAATGGAATACCTTTACGAATAAGTATTGCAACCCCTCTGGACTTATGTGTAAATGAAGAGTGATACACTCTAGAAATCCATTTTGCTGTTAGTCTATATTGTGCATCCTTTTTAAGGTGAGTCTCTTGAAGAAAAATTATATCTGATTTAATTCTATTTAACTGGGCCAAAACCTTACCTCTTTTAATTGGTTCGTTAATTCCCTTTACATTCCAACTACAGAAGGTGATTCAATCACCCCCATTTTTCAAATTAATGTCTTGCATTCTAATATTAAGGTGGATTATAATGAGGTAGATGCCTCAGCATATTCATCCCAATTTCATACCCTTGTTTCTGACCGATGAATATTAATACTAATAACTTTTTCTTACATACATATCTCTTCAAATCTACTGTATAATACCATTCATAACTAAAATAAAATAGTACAGTATATGAAATATAAAAAACAAAATAAAAATAAAAAATGTTAGTGGTGTTAATAGAGAGGTGCAGAAAAAAAAGGTGACTACAACTAAATTGAGTGCGGTTAGTGTAAGCCACACTAGCGTGGCTATTAATCTATACACTTCCGTTAGTAAAAAAAAGGATGTTTATAATTCCAGCTCTGTAAATGCCTTTATGGCAATATATTTAGGGGGTGGGGCGTTAAATTTTAGTGCTTATTAATGCGTTATTATTTTTAACTACTACTGTCGATTTTAACTATTTAACATAGAAACATAGAAATTAGGTGCAGAAGTAGGCCATTCGGCCCTTCGAGCCCGCACCGCCATTCAATATGATCATGGCTGATCATCCAACTCAGTATCCTGTACCTGCCTTCTCTCCATACCCTTTGATCCCCTTAGCCACAAGGGACACATCTAACTCCCTCTTAAATATAGCCAATGAACCGGCCTCAACTACCCTCTGTGGCAGAGAGTTCCAGAGACCCACCACTCTCTGTGTGAAAAAATTCCTTCTCATCTCGGTCCTAAAGGATTTCCCCCTAATCCTTAAGCTGTGACCCCTTGTCCTGGAACTCCCCAACATCGGGAACAAACTTCCTGCATCTAGCCTGTCCAACCCCTTAAGAATCTTGTAAGTTTCTATAAGATCCCCTCTCAATCTCCTAAATTCCAGACAGTATAAACCGAGTCTATGCAGTCTTTGTTCATAAGACAGTCCTGACATCCCAGGAATCAGTCTGGTGAACCTTCGCTGCACTCCCTCTATGGCAATAATGTCCTTCCTCAGATTTGGAGACCAGAACTGTACGCAATACTCCAGGTGTGGCCTCACCAAGACCCTATACAACTGAAGTAGAACCTCCCTGCTCCTATACTCAAATCCTTTTGCTATGAAAGCTAACATACCATTCGCTTTCTTCACTGCCTGCTGCACCTGCATGCCTACTTTCAATGACTGGTGTACCATGACACCCAGGTCGCGCTGCATCTCCCCTTTTCCTAATCGGCCTCCATTTAGATAATAGTCTGTTTTCCTATTTTTGCCACAAAAGTGGATAACCTCACAATTATCCACATTATACTGCATCTGCCAAACATTTGCCCACTCACCCAGCCTATCCAAGTCACCTTGCAGTCTCCTAGCATCCTCCTCACAGCCAACACTGCCCCCCAGCTTAGTGTCATCCGCAATGACATGCATTTGTAAGTGATAATTAATACTAAACTATTTCTATTGTATATTAGTTTGTTATTAATAATCATTAAACTCTCCATGTCCAGTAACTTTGAAAGTTCGTGATTCTTCCTCCTTCTCTCTGGGTAATCAGTATCATCAGGTAAGTATAATTCGAGTTCACTATTCTTCTGCCTCATCTTCTTCTTCTTCCACTACTTCTTCCTCTTCCAGCTTCTTCTCGATATTACGAGCAAATTCAAGTGCTTCAGTATGCTTGATGAAGTGATGCTCTTTATTATCATAGCTTACTCGTAGTGTGGCAGGATACATCAGGCCATATCTCAGACCATTTATATTCTTGAGGATGTTTCTTGTTTCAGTAAATAAAGCTCTTCTCTTGGCCACTTCCGCAGGGTCTGAATATGCTGATCTTATCTCCGTCATAAAAAAGATTCTTCTTACGAATTATTATCTTCATCATATCTTCCAAGACATGATCATAAACCACCTTCACAATCAGTTGTCTTGGGGGTGAGCCCGTCTTTGGGCGTCGTCTCAGAGCCCTGTGCGCTCGGCCACGCAGGGGTGCTTGCTCTAAATTCAGAACATTTTTTAGAAGATTTGCAGCAAATTCTCGAGGATCTTGATCTCCCTCCTTGCCTTCATGCACTCCAACAATACGCAAATTCTGGCGCCTTTGACGTCCCTCCAAGTCAATACATTGCTCAGTTATTTTATTCAATAATTCTGTTAAACGTTTGTTCTCGGAGAGAAGTTTCTCATTCGCCTTAGCACTTGAGTCAGCAATACTGGTCAGTTCCTTTATTGCCTCGTGTTGTTGATCAAGTGATCTTAAAATAGGTTCCAGCTTGAAATCAACTGCTGATTCCATCCCACCGACTTTAAGATTTACCTCATCCATCTGTTGTTTCAGAGCAGCATCCGCCTTTGTTTTCCAGTCATCAATCATAGTCCTTACTGTAATTATAACTTTTTTTTTTCAATTCATCTTTTACTTGTTCTTTAAACAATTCAATATCTGCTCTAAGTAGCTTTAAATCTTCTTTATACTCCTTTTTCATTTTTTTCAGCTCACCCATAATAGTAGTTTTAAGATCTTCCATCTCGGATTTCCTCCTTGAGATATCTTCCTGGGAGGCAGTCAAACTCGAGGCCGAGGCTCCAGTTGGGCCTACTTCTTTTTTCGGTACACTTTTTCTCTCTTTGGTGGGGGTTCGTTGAGTCGACATACCGTCGGTAAAGTCGCACGCCTGATGACGTCACGCACCTTTATCAAGCTGCCGGTGCCGTTCTCACACGTTCTCCTCTGGTAAGTGACTTTAAATCACCCCGTTTTTAATTCAATTTTTAAGGAGCTGGTGGGCGCGAGTTCCACCTACTCCATAGCGCCACCGGAAGTCCGCAAAAAGTAATCTTTCAGTAAATGGCAGGACCCTTTGGAGCATTGATACACAGTGAGATCTTGAGGGGCAAGTCCATAGCTCACCAAAAGTGGCAATACAAGTAAATCTGGTGGTAAGAAGGCATGTGGCATGCTAGCCTTCATTGATCAGGACAATGAGTATAAAAATTATGAAGTGATGTGGCAGCTTTTATCAATCTTTGGTTGGACCACATCTGGAATGGAATTATAGGAAGGATGTTAAGGCATTAGAGAGGATACATATGAGGTTCACCAGGATGTTGCCTCGATTTGAAGAGTATAAGGGAAAAGGACAGGTTGGTAAAACTTGGATAGTTTTTGCTGGAGAATAGAAGACTGAGAGATGACCTGATAAAAGTAGATCTAATTATAAGAAGCATTGATCGCATTGATGGTCAAAATCCTTTGCCCTGGAAGAGAATGTTGAATATAAGAGGGAATTGGTTTAGGGTAAGAAGGGAAAACTTTACAGGTGCTTTATGAGGCAGTTTGTTTATATGGAGAGTAGGAGATCCCTAGAATATGCTGCCAGGGAAAGTGGTCAATGCAGAATATGATAACAACATTTAAGAAGCATTCAGAGAGAACATGAATAGGAAATGGACAGAGGGAAATGAACAATGGGTTTGGATGAGATTCATTTATATTGGCATCATGGTTGGTGCAAACATCATGGTTGGTGTAAACATCATGGGTGGAAGGGCCTGTTATTGTGCTATGCTGTTCTATATTGAAAAGAGAAAAGCTCATGCTCTATGAGCTGATGTTAGGCATGGAGCCATTTCATAAACAATCATTTAAAAAATGAGTTCTTGCATCACAACAGTTAAAAAAAAATGTCAAAGCTGTTGCATCTCTACAGTACCTTTCTAATCTGATGCATCTTGATCCCATGTGACCACCCAACCACTTTATTTCTCATATTGCTTTTGTCTTGGGTATATGTGGTACCTCCTTAATTTTCTGCTCGTCCACAGGCTTCTTATTCTTGGATAAGGATGCATTAACCTTGAACAAGTGCATGAAGTTCAAATTTCTTTTAATGGCTCTTCCACTTTGAAACCCTGCGAACAAGCTTTCTATCCCATGGAGATTATGAAATGCTCTACAATCGAGTCAAACGGGCATTATTTACTGATTTTATTCCTGTGATGTGGTGTAAAATATTTTGTTTTATTGTTTTCAATGTGTTACTTTGTCAACAATTTCAAGTCATTAATTATGACGGTCGTTCATAGTACAAAGGGAATTTGTTAAATATTTTGGTCATGTGCCAAGCCCTCACTTTTTCCAGCATGAACTAATTACCAAACTAAATATACCTGATTTGGTAAACAAATCATCCAGCAATGCATGGCCGTGTTTGAGTTAAGCTTCATCACCATTTTGTAGCAGTTGCCGTCAGCACCAAATGATATAAGATAGTATTGGTGTCCAGTATAAAAGGTGCACATAAAGATTTGGTGCGCTCCATCAGCACAACAAAAATAATCTATTTGGGAGGACTGCCCAACTGCCATCATATTTTGCAAAGTGGGTTATTTTCATTATGCACACTGCATGTGTATATTGTTGTGTAAGAATCATGTAGATAGATCACGACTTTAACTCTTGGTATCCTTTGGCAACAAATGTCATGGCAACAGATGACATGAAGGAGCTGAAGGGAAAATGCATGACGAAATGTGGAGGAGGGTCTGCAAAATAAAATTGGGAAGGAGCGTTCGTTTATCGCAAACAAACCCCCCCAATCACATGAGAGGAGGAATGACTTACGGGCCAAACTGATGGTGTAGGAGATGAGTGTGAGGGAGTCCCAGATTAGGAATTTTCACTCTCTGAAAAGATGGACCGTCTGCTTGACAGCAAGTAAAATTTAAGGCTTGGGCTTTGGCTCAAAGAGGAATAAGGATATGGACTTTATACCTTGGAGCGCAGGATGATGAAAGATGATCTTATGGAGGTGTATAAGACCATGAGAGGAATAGATAGGATAAATGCACAGAGTCTTTTACCCAGCATTAGGGAATCAAGAACAAGTGGACATAGGTTTAAGATGAGAGGGGAGACCATTGTGATGCAATGGTGCAACAAGATTACTCTCTATACCTAGAGGCGCCCTGAAGGGGAACTTTTTTAACACAAAGGTAATATTAGAAGAACATGGCAATTGATCCGAAACAAATATTTCTGCATACTACTTCCACTGTGCCAAGATCATTTTCTAGTTATTGCACATTTTCTGTTTAAGCACTTAACTAGAAGGATGTTATATATTAGGTGAAATAAGATAATGTTAATTAAAATACTTGTGCTTTGTAAAATGTGCAAAATCAGGCAACTCTTTACATTAGACTGTCAAAAAAAACCTGAACACTGCATGTCTTTAATTAAAAGGTTTTAAATCAATGTATAAATCTACCAATCATTGATAAAAAACAAAAGCTCACTATTATTTATTGCCCAGGACAGTGCTGTCTCGGATGTGAATAACTTATTCAATATCACATGCCTCAACTGGGTCCATTTTATCTATAGAAACATGAAAATGAGAACTGGTAACATGCAGTATAAAAGAACACTAGCTAACACACTAACACTTCTTACAAGGTGAAACTGGGTTGCAAAATTACCAACAATGCATCACCTCCAGATGAGCTCAATGTGTTTTATACATGCTTTGAAAGGAAGAACACCTACACAAGCCCTTAGTTTCTGTAAAGAACATAGAAACATAAAAATTAGGTGCAGGAGTAGGCCATTCGGCCCTTCGAGCCTGCACCGCCATTCAATATGATCATGGCTGATCATCCAACTCAGTATCCCGTACCTGCCTTCTCTCCATACCCTCTGATCCCCTTAGCCACAAGGGCCACATCTAACTCCCTCTTAAATATAGCCAATGAACTGGCCTCAACTACCCTCTGTGGCAGAGAGTTCCAGAGACCCACCACTCTCTGTGTGAAAAAATTCCTTCTCATCTCGGTCCTAAAGGATTTCCCCCTTATCCTTAAGCTGAGACCCCTTGTCCTGGACCTCCCCAACATCGGGAACAATCTTCCTGCATCTAGCCTGTCCAACCCCTTAAGAATCTTGTAAGTTTCTATAAGATCCCCTCTCAATCTCCTAAATTCTAGAGAGTATAAACCGAGTCTATGCAGTCTTTGTTCATAAGACAGTCCTGACATCCCAGGAATCAGTCTGGTGAACCTTCGCTGCACTCCCTCTATGGCAATAATGTCCTTCCTCAGATTTGGAGACCAGAACTGTACGCAATACTCCAGGTGTAGCCTCACCAAGACCCTATACAACTGAAGAGAACCTCCCTGCTCCCATACTCAAATCCTTTTGCTATGAAAGCTAACATACCATTGGCATTCTTCACTGCCTGCTGTACCTGCATGCCTACTTTCAATGACTGGTGTACCATGACACTCAGGTCGCGCTGCATCTCCCCTTTTCCTAATCGGCCACCATTTAGAAAGTAGTCGGTTTTCCTATTTTTGCCACCAAAGTGGATAACCTCACATTTATCCACATTATACTGCATCTGCCAAACATTTGCCCACTCACCCAGCCTATCCAAGTCACCTTGCATTCTCCTAGCATCCTCTTCACAGCTAACACTGCCCCCCAGCTTAGTGTAATCCGCAAACTTGGAGATATTGCCTTCAATTCCCTCATCCAGATCATTTATGTATATTGTAAATAGCTGGGGTCCCAGCACTGAGCCTTGCGGTACCCCACTAGTCACTGCCTGCCATTGTGAAAACGACCCGTTTACACCTACTCTTTGCTTCCTGTTTGCCAGCCAGTTCTCTATCCACATCAATACTGAACCCCCAATGCCATATGCTTTAAGTTTATATACTAATCGCTTATGTGGGACCTTGTCGAAAGCCTTCTGGAAGTCCAGATACACCACATCCACTGGTTCTCCCCCATCCACGCTACTAGTTACATCCTCGAAAAATTCCACAAGATTCGTCAGACATGATTTACCTTTCGTAAATCCATGCTGACTTTGTCCAATGATTTCACCACTTTCCAAATGTGCTGCTATCCCATCTTTAATAACTGACTCTAGCAGTTTCCTCACTACCGATGTTAGACTATGCACGTGCACGTAGAACATGCACGTACACAGAGAATTCTTTACTATAACTTTTATTATCTAAGCACACATCACTGCCCTAGCTGTACGTGGTCTGTCACGATCACTAGAGAGGGAGCTAGGGATAGGGAGGACACAGTTATACTCGATTATAGGGGAGTGGTTAGCAAGGGCTACGTCACTACTGTTAAATGGGTATACACATAACATCTACAGTTTCTGACAATCCTGTGATCTCAATAGATCTGCTCTGGACCATATGGATAACATGAACACATACTGCAGTCTACTGTTTATCAACTACAGCTTGGTGTTCCACACAATTATCCCCTCCAAACTCATAACCAAGATCCAAGACCTAAGCTTCTGCATGGCCCTTTGCAACTAGATCCTTGACTTCAGCTTTGGCAGATCTCAATCAGTGCAGATTGGTAACAACATCTCCTCACTGAACATCAGCGGAGATGCATCTCAAGGCTATGTTCTTAGCCTCCTGCTCTACTCTCTTTAAAATCTTGACTGTGTGGCTAAGGCCAGCTCCAATGCCATCTATACAACAGCATCACTGTTGTTGGACTAATCATGGATGGTGCAGTAAGTAAGTCACAAGAGAGAAAGAACACCTGGCTGAGTGGTGATGCTTCAACAACCTCTCACTCAATGTCAACAAAATCTAGGGACAAACTTTGGCTTCAGAAAATGGAAGTCGGGATATCACTTGCCAGTTTTCATTGGTAACAGCACAGTGGAGAGAGTTAGCAGCTTCAAATTCCAGAGCATTAGTATCTTGGATGACTGTCCTGGGACCAGCACATGGGTGATATCTAAGCTTCAAGAAGACCACTGTCTTCCCGGTGCCGAAGAAAAACAATATCTCTTGCCTTAACCACTACCGTCTAGTGGCCTTGACATCCACCATCATGTAATGCTTTGAGAGGCTAATTATGGAACGCATTAAATCCAGTCTACCAAGCAGTCTTGACCCACTGCAGTTCGCCTTCCACCACAACAGGTCCACGACTGATGCCATCTCCCTGGCCCTATACTCATTCCTGTAACACCTGGATAAGAGCGACACCTGCATCAGACTTCTATTCATAGACTACAGCTCTGTTTTTGAACACCATTATCCCATCCAAGCTCATCACCAAACTCATGGATCTTGGGAGTCAGCACTCATCTCTGCAATTGTTCTGACCAACATACCCCAATCAGTGAAGAAAGGAGACAAATCATCCTCCACGATGCGTTGTCAGCCCCCTTCTTTACTCCTTGTACACCCACGACTGTGCAGCCATGTACAAATCCAATTCAATTTACAAATTCGCAAACGACACCACCGTGGTGGACCGGTAATGAAATAATTATGAGACGGAGTACAGGATGGAGATTGAGAACCTCGTGGCCTCGTATTAAGTCAACAACCTTTCTCTCAATGTCAACAAGCCAAAAAAGATAGTGATCGACTTCAGGAAGCAAAAGCGGTATACATATCCCAATATGCGTTGATGGTGCTGCAGTGGAGATGGTTGAAAGCTTCAAACTCCTAGGATTAAATATCACAGACAACTTGTACAGGACCACCCATATCGAAGCAATAGCTAAGAAAGCACATAAGCACCTCTACTTTCTTAGAAGGCTTAGGAAGTTGGCTTGTTCGCAACAACACTCACCAACTTCTACGCCATTGAAAGCATTTTATCGAGATGCATCACAGCATGGTTTGGGAATAGCTCCATCCAAGACCACAAGAAATTGCAGGGAATTGTGGACGCAGCCCAGACAATTACACAAACAAACCTTCCTTCCATTGACTCAATTTACACCTCACGATGCCTCGGCAAGGCCACCAGCATAATCAAGGATGAGTCTCACCCTGGCCACTCCCACGTCTCCTCTCTCCCATCAGGCAAGAGATATAGAAGTGTGAAAACGGCACACCTCCAGATCCAAGGACCGTTTCTTCCCAGCTGTTATCAGGCAACTGAGCCATCCTACCTACAATTAGAGAACAATCCTAAACTACTAACTACCTCATTGGAGACCCTTGGACTATATTTAATCAAACTTTACTGGCGTTTATCTTGCACTAAATGTTATTCCCTTTAGCATGTGTCTGTACACTGTGGATGGCTTGATTGTAATCATGTATATTCCACTGACTGGTTAACACGCAACAAAAGCTTTTCACTGTACCACAGTACATGTGACAATAAACTAAACTAATCATGAAGAAAGTGCGCCAATGCCTTTACTTTCTTTGAAGTTGAAAGAGATTCAGAAAGTCACTGAATACTCTTAACAAATTTCCATGGATGCACTGTAGAAAGTATTCTCACTGGTTGCAGCATGACCAGGTATGACAATTCAATGCGCAGAAACAAAGAGGCTGCAGAGAACCTTAGACTCAGCCTAGTCCATCACGGATACAGCCTTCCCAACTCTCCAAAGCATCTACATGAGGTACCGCCTCAAGAAGGTGGCATCTATCATCTAGGATCACCACCATCAGGCCAGCCTTCTACTTGCTGCTCCATCGGGCAGAAGAATTAAGTCCCCATCACCAGGTTTGGGCCCAGCAACTATTAGGTTCTTGAACAGACCTGCACAACCCTAATCCTACTTCAGCAATGGAACACCATGTATGAATATTTGCATCATGATGGACTTGTTCTCTAATTGTGTTTTGCATTAAGTTTGTTTTGCAGTTTTGTTTTCATTGCTTGAACGGCTTGGCATTCCAACATTTATATGGTTTCAGTTCTCTTCAACAAATATGGAATGTCTATTATAGCCCTTTCTTGTATCTATTTGTTTCCTCTTTCTCCATGTGATAATAAAGTCATCTACCCTCTTTAATCTATCAACCTGATGGCTTAGTAAACAGCACATCACCACAACAACCATGGCCTCAACCTATCAGAAATACCTCTTTTGTCATATCCATACCAACCTAACCACCTGTGCAGTTTAAAACGGACTTTTCCTCTTTTCTCAGTTCTGATTAAGGGACTTGGACCAAAGCAGAATGTTACCCTTTCCCAATGCCTGGGAAAGTGTTTTCAGCACTTTCTGTTTTTATTCTAGATTTCCAGCTTCTGAAGATGTCTGATTTTCAAATCTATTTCATGCATGTGCAAAGAAAGAGCACTGCAATTCTGTCTCAATGTTAGAAAATACGTCATCTTATCAGGAATTTTTCTTGCAATAAGTTTTATCAAGTTATATCTTAACCCAGTGGGAAAGCACATTGTAACATTTCACTGTATAAATTCAGTGAAAGATATTTTTAGTTTTATATGGAAGTTATGGAATTAGAAACTGCATGGAGGACATAAAAGGGGAGAAAATCCTGAGGACCGGAGTTTGAACTTCTCTCCAAATCTGGATTTCAACTGATAAACATGCAGTAAATTAATATTCCATAAACATTCTGTTTCAGTTTTGTGTCTGTTATGTCTGAGATAGTACCACGAACAAAATTGCCAACTTAAATGCAAAATATTTCTCATTCAAAAAGTTGACCTTTCAATGCGTCATCCTTTAGTCACACTTTCGGAGTTTAGACAATTGAGGCATGACTAGATACTTTACAGACTGATTCATCACGTGGGTATTTCAGAAGGTTAATGTACAGATTTTCAGGACCTTGATGAATGTACTCTCAATGAAAGAAAGTGAGTAGTTATGAATTTCACCAAAGCTTTTTAAACAGTACTTCTCGTGGTTTAATCTGAGGCACGTATTGCATTATTTCCAGTTTTCAATGACACCAGGAACTATCATCATCTTCCTCTGGTACAGAATTTACCTGTGGTAAAATATGTTCTGGGGAAGACAAGCAGCAGCAAATAATGCAGCTTTCACATCCTATTCAGACGATGCTGAATATCTGCACGTGATTGTATTCTGTGTTCCGACTGAGCTAATTTTCTCTGCTTGCAAGTCAGTGTTTTACTTGTTCAACATAATATCAATAACAAAGTCCATACCTCTCTCTTTTGTTTTCAGGGAAAGTGCTGTCCAGTCTGCAAGTAAAGTTAGAGAAAATATGTTAATCCTTTGTCATTGTTGGAAAAATACAGATATTTAGTTTTTCAATACATATATTCATATTAGATTAATACAAATCTCCGAATATAATTGAACACTTCCCTTTTGCATTTTTTCTCCAAACTGGAAGGAATTGGAGAAAAACATTCCCGGTCAATCTCACATATATCTCGTGATCATCTGAATCACTGTTACTAAAAAGCTCTAAAACATCCTACTTACTGCAATACAGGAGCAGTTGAAACATAGAAAATAGGCGCAGGAGTAGGCCATCCGGCCCTTCGAGCCTGCACCGCCATTCAATATGATCATGGCTGATCATCCAACTCAGTATCCTGTCCCTGCCTTCTATCCATACCCCCAGATACCTTTAGCCACAAGGGCCACATCTAACTCCCTCTTAAATATAGCCAATGAACTGGCCTCAACTACCTTCTGTGGCAGTGAATTCCACAGATTCGCCACTCTCTGTGTGAAAAATGTTTTTTCATCTCGGTCCTAAAAGACTTCCCCTTTATCCTTAAACTGTGACTCTTGTTCTAACACATCGGGAACAATCTTCCTGCATCTAGCCTGTCCAACCCCTTAAGAATTTTGTAAGTTTCTATAACATCCCCCCTCAATCTTCTAAATTCTAGCGAGTACAAGCTGAATCTATCCAGTCTTTCTTCATATGGATGTCCTGACATCCCAGGAATCAGTCTGGTGAACCTTCTCTGTACTCCCTCTATGGCAAGAATGTCTTTCCTCAGATTAGGAGACCAAAACTGTACGCAATACTCCAGGTGTGGTCTCACCAAGACCCTGTACAACTGCAGTAGAACCTCCCTGCTCCTATACTCAAATCCTTTTGCTATGAATGCTAGCATACCATTCGCTTTCTTCACTGCCTACTTTCAATGACTGATGTACCATGACACCCAGGTCTCGTTGCATCTCCCCTTTTCTTAATCGCAACCATTCAGATAATAGTCTACTTTCATGTTTTTGCCACCAAAGTGGATAACCTCACATTTATCCACTTTATACTGCATCTGCCATGCATTTGCCCACTCACCCAACCTATCCAAGTCACCTTGCATCCTCCTAGCATCCTCCTCACAGCGAACACTGCCCCCCAGCTTCGTGTCATCCGCAAACTTGGAGATGTTGCATTCAATTCCCTCGTCCAGATCATTAATATATATTGTAAATAGCTGGGGTCCCAGCACTGAGCCTTGTGGTACCCCACTAGACACTGCTTATCATTCTGAAAAGGACCCGTTTACTCCTACCCTTTGCTTCCTGTCTGCCAGTCGGTTCTCCATCCACATCAATACTGAGCCCCCAATACTGTGTGCTTTAAGTTTGCTTACTAGTCTCTTGTGTGGGATCTTGTCGAAAGCCTTCTGAAAGTCCAGATATACCACATCCACTGGTTCTCCCTTATCCACTCTACTAGTTACATCCTTGAAAAATTCTATAAGATTCGTCAGACATGATCTACCATTCATAAATCCATGCTGACTTCGTCCAATTATTTCACCACTTTCCAAATGTGCTGCTATCCCATCTTTAATAACTGACTCTAGCATTTTCCCCACTACCGATGTTAGACTAACTGGTCTGTAATTCCCCGTTTTCTCTCCCCCTCCCTTTTTAAAAAGTGGGGTTACATTAGCTACCCTCCAATCCTCAGGAACTACTCCAGAATACAAAGCGTTTTGAAAAATTATCACTAATGCATCCACTATTTCCGGGGCTACTTCCTTAAGTACCCTGGGATGCAGCCTATCTGGCCCTGGGGAAAGGCCCAGGAGCCGTTGGTGAGGGAGGAGCGATGCCCGAGCGGTGAGTGTAAAAACCCAGCTTGGGGCTTTGTTTTTACAGAGGCCCAGGAGCCGTTGGTGAGGGAGGAGCGACGTCTGAGCGGTAAGCTTAAAACCTGAGCGTGGGGCTTTGAATTTTCAGAGGCCCGTTGGTGAGGGAGGACCACTTCCCAGCTAACCTGGATTTCACTCAGTTCCTCCATCTCATGTGACCCCAGGTCCCCTGCTATTTCCGGCAGATTATTTATGTCTTCCCTAGTGAAGACAGAACCAAAGTAGTTATTCAATTGGTCTGCCATGTCCTTGTTCCCCATGATCAATTCACCTGTTTCTGACTGCAAGGGACCTACATTTGTTTTAACTAATCTTTTTCTCTTCACATATCTATAAAAACTTTTGCAGTCAGTTTTTATGTTCCCTGCCCGTTTTCTTTCATAATCTATTTCCCCTTTCCTAATTAAGCCCTTTGTCCTCCTTTGCTGGACTCTGAATTTCTCCCAGTCTTCTGGTAGGCTGCTTTTTCAGGCTAATTTGTATGTTCACAACTCAAATTGTATAATTTGAGTTCACAACATTACCACTATTCAATTTTTATTACCATTCATTATTGGAAAAGGATACGAACATAACTAACTGACACCTTCAGATGGTCATATCATGCACCAGGTTCTTTAAACCCAATATTACTGAAATACAGACTGCATTCACTACTGCATTCCCTCCCCACCCAAAAACCTAGACATGGTCTCAAGAAAGAATTACATGATGATGGTGAGAATATGGCACCATGTGAATTGTGAGGCATGAAGGACCCAGATGAATGAAGGTTTCTGAATGCACCTCCTTCCTATCAAAATATAAACATAGCATTGGTAAGAGAAAGGGAATAACGTGGTTTAATTTGGTTTACATTAAATACAGATATTCATCTAAGATTATCCCCCATTCTCTCTTTCACTATCTTGACATTCTTAGCATTTCAGCAAAATTCCATAACGGTTTGCAAATTCATCAAGTGAGCGATCACTATTTGATAAAGCAAACTGTCACAGTTGAGCCTGATCCCAACCTCACCTAAAATTCACTATTCCACATAATTGTGGGACCCTCTGATTCATGTTAGAATGAGAACTCTTGTGGTTGGTTATCTTGTTAGCTTATCAATTAAGTCAAGTAAACCTCTTCCAGTCTCTTGAGTGAAATCAGAAATTCTAACTTCTAGCTCCAGGGTCATTTTACTTTGTAATAATTATTTTGAAAAAAACTAAACAGAATGAGTAAATGCTGCGTGCAAAGAATGCAAAACTCCATTTAAAGATTTCTTAAAAACATTTGAGACTCTTGGAACTTGTGCACGACAATGCTACTTGTTATGCAACATCAGTGTAATTTATTTAGAAGTTAATTCAGCAAGCAGGAAAATAAATGAGATGATTTGCATTGCTGCATTGGATGTGTGACTGTTTTCAATATTATTCGATATATCTGTGAACAATAGATAGGCCACACAGAGTATTTATAAATTACCTTGAAGTCATTTTCAAAGAAGTTACTAAACAAACGCACTGGGAAATCTTCTTTCTCGGTAATACAACTGAGTGAAGTTCGCAAATTCCAACAGTAATTAATCGTGTAACAGCGGTGCTGTTTGCATTGGAAAATAAAAAATGTTGCAATGTTCATCTTATGAATAGAGAAAAGTGAATATTGCCCTGTCTAAGTGGAAAGCTTCAAGTTGATGTTTAGTATGCTGCAATACTGGAAATGTGAAATAAAATGTGGGGGGGGGGGGGGGGGGGGAGGAGAGTGTGGAAGGAGGGTGCCCCCCTCCCATTGGTACAGAGCTTTTGCCTTTTTCAGCTTGAAATTGTGCAATATGGTGCATACTGTAACGAGTCTTTTCTTACACTTGAATGCAATATATATGCTTTAAAGTGTATTAGCTATGAATAAGGTTAGACTAAATTACATTCCTAATTACATTCCACAGTAGAGCCCAGGCTCTGATCAACACGTGCAGCACATGAATTATCTTAGTATATTCATGTATGGAAATCAGATTATAATCAAACACTTGGCCCATGTTGACCAACCTGGGTCACACTGCACACCTGGTACTTCTCCTGACCCTGACTCCAGTTGCATACCATCTCTCATTCCTGACCTGAGTCCAGCCTTAGACCTGGCCCCCTATTATACCCTGATCATAGCTGCTTACCTGCTTAGGTTCCCAGTGCTGAACACTCCCCTGGTCCCAGCTTTGACTGCACACCTAGTACTATTCCAGACCTTGACTTTGGATGCACACTTGGCCTTGCTCCTGGCCCCTCTGCATTGACAATATATCTGGCCCAGACATAAAGCCCCATATCTGACCCCCTGGACTTAACCTATTATGTTCAAGTCCACAGGTGCTTATCTAATGCGGTAATCTTTTCTGGGGCACTTCACAGACCAAATTAAGTATAACAAAATTTGCTACACTCATTTGCTTCCTTGTTATCTAACATGCTAGTTACTTTGTCAAAGAAGTCATCAATTGGTTGAACACAATTTCTCATCCATAAAATGATACTCACTCAGCTGTATAAGTATTCTGTTACCATTTCTTTCATTTTCCTAACAAACTGGCCTCAAGTCATTTTCACCCCCAATATTTTCAGTATTTTGCTGTCTTCCTCTCAGCTGGGACTTTTCCGAAATGCAAAGTCAAATAACTATATATTTAAGCAATATTATTCTATTACATGTGATCTTGAGAGTACATAATATTTTCTCTGGTAACACAACAATGATAAAAAGATCTTTGTTTTGATTGCACTTACCAACATGCATACATTATTATATTACAGTTAATATGTACAGAAGGCAAATTTTTGTTCCAATACTCCCAATTCCCAATTACTTTTACATTGAAATGATTGAAATCCAAGTGAAGTTTAAATGGCATCATAAAAGTAAAACCTACATAATGGATGACATTAGCCAACTCCGAAACATGAAGCACGGAGCATTGGGATCCAGACATCACAGCCAACTGGCCTCAGTTCCCCACTCACATCTGGCAGTGCTCTCCGTCTGAACCAGGGGCCGCGGAGCATTTTTGAAAGTGGGGAGGCTGAGCGATCACTGATCATTGGCCTTGGGGGTACCCGGTGAGGGAGTGGAGCAACCGAGTGGGGAGAGGGTGCGGATGGGTGGTGTCCCCCCTCCCAGGGTTGGGACGTTTTTCAAATTTGATGTATTAAAATCATGTTTTAGTGCATTGTAGAAGTATGATCTCAATGTTTTTTGTATGAAGTATTTTTAAGAGGTAACTGTTTCCACACAAAGGGTGGTGGGTGTATGGAACAAGCTGCCAGAGGAGATATTTGAGCCAGGGACCATCCCAACATTTAAGAAACAGTTAGACTGATACACGGATAGGACAGGTTTGGAGGTATGGACCAACAGCAGGTAGTGTAGCTGGGACAGGTTGACAGGTGTGGGCAAGTTGCACCGAAGGGCCTGTTTTCACACTGTATCACTCTATGACTACATTATACCTCCACCATGCATGAATGCTTCAAAATCAAGTGATGGAGTTTTATTGCCATATACTCAAGCATTGAATCATAGAAAATAGGTACAGGAATAGGCCATTCAGCCCTTCGAGCCAGCACTGCCTTCAATATGATTATGGCTGTTCATCTAAAATGAGTAGCTCTCTCCTGTTTTTTTCCCCATATCCCTAGATTTGTTAGCTCCAAGAAATGTAACTCTCTCTTGAAAACATCCAGTAATTTGCCCTGCACTGCCTTCTGCGGCAGAGAATTCCACAGATTCACAACTCTCTGCGTGAAGGAAGTTTGTCCTCATCTCAGTCCTAACTGGCCTACCCTTTATTCTTAAACTGTGACCCCTGGTTCTGAACTCCCCCAACATCGGGAACATTCCTCCTGCAGTTACAGTAAGTGAAAATCTAGCAGGCAAGAGGATGCTTTCTCCAACCACTCCCATTTAAAGTCCACTATATTCCACCGTTTCTACCCAGTGCTTGGTACTTACTTCCAGTAGCCACTGGTTGTCTTCCAGGATGCACCGAGCCGCAGCCTGATCCATGCCAGTCACCTGGGCGAATTTGGCACAGAGACTCTCACGGTAGCGGCGCAACGCTTCTGACGTCTCTGATAGCCTGGGGCTCTTGCACTGAGGCTGTTCCATGGCCGGAGCTGCAGTGAGTGACTCGTCAGCCCGGCAAACACTAGCCAGCCTTTCTCCCTGTCCGCATCTGTCCCTGTCGCTGCTTTTGCTTCCAACACCCGTGGCCCTTGCAGTTGATATGAGTTTTTTAACGACAGAGCGTGAGAAATTTGTGATCAGCGTGAGAATTTGGCGAAATGCGTGATTTTCATGCTCAGTGCATGAGTTGGCAGCCCTGCCTCTCTATACCCCTCTCTCTCACCCCTCTCCCTCCCCCTCTCTCCCACCCCTCTTTCTCTCCCCCTCCCACCTCACTCTCCCTCTCTCCCTCCCCCTCTCCTTTGCTCTCATCTCACCCCCCGTCTCTCCCCTCCCTCTCTCCTCTCTCCCCCGTCTCCCTCTCTCTCCCCTCACCCCCCTCTTTTTTTTTTTTTCTCATTTCAAAAACTTTATTCAACACAAATCATAAAATACAACACATCAAAACACAATCAAAAATCACACTATAATGAACAGATCATTGTAGTACAGCAGTACATTCATTTATAATCGCCTCAACCCCACGCGGCGACCAGCGCTGACGGAAGGCCTCCAGAGTCCCCGTGAACACCGCGTGTTCCCTCTCCAGGGACTCACCCCCCTCTCTCCCGCTTTCCCCCTCTCTCTCTCTTTCCTCTCGCTTCCCCCTCGCTTTCTCCTCTCTCTCCCCCTCTCTTTCCCCTAACTACAGTGGTTTTGCAAAAGGTTTCATACCCCTTGAACTTTTCCACATTTTGTCACGTTACAACCACAAACGTAAATGTATTTTATTGGGATTTTATGTGATAGACCAATACAAAGTGGTGCATAATTGTGAAGTGGAAGGAAAATGATACATGGTTTCCAAATTTTATTACAAAACAAAAAACTGAAAAGTGTGGCGTGCAAAAGTATTCTGCCTCCCTGAGTCAATACTTTGTAGAACCACCTTTCGCTGCAATTACAGTTGCAAGTCTTTTGTGGTATGTCTCTACCAGCTTTGCACATCTAGAGACTGAACCTTTTGCCCATTCTTCTTTGCAAAATAGCTCAAGCTCAGTCACATTGGATGGAGTGCATCTGTAAACAGCAATTTTCAAGTCTTACCAGAGATTCTCAATTGGATTTAGGTCTGGACTTTGACTGGGCCATTCTAACACATGAATATGCTTTGATCTAAACCATTCCATTGTAGCTCTGGCTGTACGTTTAGGGTCGTTGTCCTGCTGGAAGGTGAACCTCCGCCCCAGTCTCTTTTGCAGACTCAGGTTTCACTGAAGAAACATGTTTTCTTCCAAGATTGCCCCGTATTTGGCTCCATCCACCTTCCCATCAACTCTGACCAGGGTCCCTGTCCCTGCTGAAGAAAAGCATCCCCACAGCATGATGCTGCCACCACCATGTTTCACAGTGGGGATGGTGTGTTCAGGGTGATGTGCAGTGTTAGTTTTCCGCCACACATAGCGTTTTGCATTTAGCCCAAAAGCTTCAATTTTGGTCTCATCAGACCAGAGCACCTTCCTCCACATGTTTGCTGTGTCCCCCACATGGCTTGTGGCAAACTGCAAACGGGACTTCTTATGGCTTTGTTTCAACAATGGCTTTCTTCTTGCCACTCTTCCATAAAGGCCCGATTGTGGAGTGCACGACTAATAGGTGTCCTGTGGACAGATTCTCCCACCTGAGCTGTGGATCTCTGCAGCTCCTCCAGAGTTACCTTGGGCCTCTTGGCTGCTTCTCTGATCAATGCTCCCCTTGCCCGGCCTGTCAGTTTAGGTGGACGGCCTTGGTAGGTTTGCAGTTGTGCCATACTCTTTTCACTTTCAGATGATGGATTGAACAGTGCTCCGTGAGATGTTCAAAGCTTGGTATATGTTTTTATAACCTAACCTTACTTTAAACTTCTCCACAACTTTATCCCTGACCTGTCTGGTGTGTTCCTTGGGCTTCATGATGCTGTTTGTTCACTAATGTTCTCTAACAAACCTCTGAGGCCTTCACAGAACAGCTGTATTTATACTGAGATTAGATTACACGCAAGTGGACTCTATTTACTAATTAGGTGACTTCTGAAGGCAATTGGTTGCACTGGATTTTATTTAGGGGTATCAGAGTAAAGGGGGCTGAATATTCTTGCACGCCACACTTTTCAGTTTTTTATTTGTAAAAAAATATGAAAACCATGTATCATTTTCCTTCCACTTCACAATTATGCCCCACTTTGTGTTGGTCTATCACATAAAATCCCAATAAAATACATTTATGTTTGTGGTTGTAACTTGACAAAATGTGGATATGTTTAAGGGGTATGAAAACTTTTGCAAGCCACTATATCTCTCCTCCTCCCCCTCTCTTTCTTCTCTCTCTCCCTCTCTATCTCCCCTCTCCCTCTCTCTCACCTCTCTCTCCTCTTCCTCCTCTTTCTCCCTCTCTCTACCCCTCTCTCTCCCTCCCCACTCTCCCCCTTGCGCTCTCTACCCTCTCTCTCTTTCTCCTCTGTCTATTTCCTCTTTCTCTGCCCCCCTCTCTTTCCCCGTTTCTCTCTTTCCCCTCTCTCCCTCTTTCCCCTCTCTCTTTTACCACCCCTCTCTCCCCTTCTCTCCTACCTTCTCCACCCCCTCTCTCTTCCCTCTCTCTCTCCTATCTCTTCCTCTCTCCCTCCCCCCCTCTCTCACCTCTCTCCAACCTCACTCTCCTCTCTCTCCCCTCCCCCTCTCTCTCCCCTACTTCTCTCCTCCCCCCCGTCTCTCCCCCTCTCTCTCCTCTCACCCTCCTCTCTCCCCTCTCTCCATCCTCCCTGTCTCTCTGTCTCCTTCCCTTCTCTCCCCCCCCCCCCTTTGAGAGTCTCTGTGTCGAATCAGCACAGAGACTCTCGCGGCAGCGGCGCAATGTTCCGACGCCTCTGACTGCCCAGGACTCTTGCACTGAGGCTGCTCCATGGTTAGAGCTGCAGCAAACGACTCGGCAGCCCCACAAACGCTCGCCAGCACGCAAACACTCGCCAGCCCCGGCTCCCCGCTTCCGTCCCCGCTGCTACTTCAGCCCCGGCTCGCCAACACCCATGGCCCATGCAGTTTACATGAGTTTTGAAATTTTTGTTGATCACAGAATTTCTCACGACAGAGCGTGAGAAATTTGTGATCAGCGTGAGAGTGTGAGAATTTGTCTAAATGCGCGATTCTCACGCTCAAAGTGTGAGAGTTGGCAGCCCTGATGTGTCAGGCTGTTCTGATGAACGGTTTCCAACATACAATGTTTAATCTGATTCTTTTTCACTGTGTCCGTGTTTCCAGCATTTTCTGTTCTTCACTAAATCTACAGTCATGCCTGTTGGCCTGGTGTACTGAGGAGGAAAATGTTCCACAATTTTTATTTCATTTCTGAGAATTTGGCAGAGTAATTGATACAGTATCAGATCCAGATGTCGTGCCAGTATTTCACTACAGTACCAAGGGAGAAGCACCCTTTCAGGAACATTCCTTTGGGGTTGCAGCATTTAATCCAACAATAATACTAAGAACTTGTAAACTAAAGTAAATTCTAGTGCAACTGCGTGAATGCAATAATATGAACATTATAACCAACACTATTGAATTCTCAGTACTGTTTGAGTGAACATTATTATTCACTAGACTAAGTGGGACCCGTTGGGTCCCAGTCACATGGGAGGCCTGGTCCCCCAACGCAACCCAATGCAATATTCCACCACTCACCTGTTCCCCCAACGCAACGGTGGGAGTGTTCTGTAGCTTGGGCACGGGACAGCTGCACACGGGGAGCGGCCTGCAGCCAGGGGGTATGTATGTGGGGAGGGGGTATGTGTGTGGGGGAGGGGGAGGGGAGGTTGTGTATGTGGGAGGGGGTGGGGGGGAGAGGGGTGTGTGTGTGGGGGAGATGGGGTTGTGGAGGTTGGGGAGGGTGTGTATGTGGGAGGGGGTGGGGGGGAGAGGGGTGTGTGTGTGTGGGGGACGGGTGTGTGTGTGGGGGAGAGGGGTGTGTGTGGGGGAGATGGGGTTGTGGAGGTTGGGGAGGGTGTGTATGTGGGAGGGGATGGGGTGTGGTGGGAATGTGGCACTCACTGGCTGCAGTACCCGGCTCCGGACTTACTTACCAGCTCCAGGACCCGGTGCCTATCGCACTCAGTGGCTCCCAGCCCCAGCTGCACTTGTCGTGGTGGCGCCACCCCCGCCCACAAACACAGCAGCCTGTGAACACAGCAGCCCTTGCCCGCACGCCGTTCCTTCAGCTTTAATCTCCCTGCCGGTGACTGACAGCGCGAGCTGGAAGCGGCGTCGCTGCCCCGGCGAATAGCAGAGCCATAACTTTTAAAATATTTCACTGATCTTAATAAAACTGGATGCACTTGCAGCATTGGATAATGGCGAGTAAGGTGACGAAAAATCATAGTGCTATGGGGGATCATTTTTGCACAAATTTAAAAACAACGTAAACCGGAAGAGAACAGATGAGAGTTTTAGTAATGGTATAGAAGAAGATGTAACACAACCTCCAGAAATATATATTCAATATATTCCTGGACAGAAAGATCATTTAAACTTTCTAATACAATAAAACTACGATTGTTTGTTTTCTGACTATTCAGAAATCTGATGGGTTGGCATCCGCTCATCAGATGTTGTGTCCTGTACTCCATTGCAACTCACCAGTCCTGTGCTCCACGTAAACTGACCTTAGCCCTGCTTCCTTCACTCCCTTTAAATTCCGGTGCCAATGGAATATTTGTTATAATATTGTGTAACATTAAACTAACATAAATGTATGTATAGAGCAATAACCTAATAAACTGGAAAATTTGCTGGCTCTGCACTGCCAATGGCACAAGTGCTCAGATCAAGACTTTTACTGTGGAGATGGAATGGTGTTACAATGCATGTCTTAATCATCGGTGATAAATCTACTTAATGTTAAATAATAATGTATTCTAAAATTGAATTCTGAAGGCCATTCATACTTTGTCAGTTAAATATATTGTCTTCGCATTCTAAAAACATCTCTGCATTGGACGAAATGCACCTCCTCACTAATATTTTACTGGTTGGATTTGAGCTCAATGAGAAACATATGGCACCAACGATGAAATCTGCATAAATTTGCATTGATACTTTTCTGTAGTTTTGCTCTGAAACCTGCAGTGCTTAGAAATTAATTTTAATACACCGCACTCTCCAATAATTTCAGTGCGCAATAATAGGCTAAGCAAATTCAATTTGCAAGGAAACATTGGGTCAAAATCTTTTTTACCATGGTTTAAAATGAAATCAGTGGGTTAAATTGAAATCAGTGGCATAATGTAAATTTGTTCAGGCTTGATGATCTCCTCATGGGTCACCGTGTCTCTGGTTATCAGGCCAAATGAATGAGATTCTGAAGCTCAACAGTCCTGAGCTGAGGATATGGTTGGAGTATGTAGCACAGCCCGTTTTAATCATATTACAATTAAATGTGACATCCCTAAGTTTACGGATGACACAAAGCTGGGTGGCAGTGTGAGCTGTGATGAGGTTGCTATGAGGCTGCAGGGTGACTTGGATAGGTTGGTTAGTGGGCAGATGCATGGAGATGCAGTATAATTTGGATAAATGTGAGGTTATCCACTTTGGTGGCAAGAACAGGAAGGCAGATTATTATCTGAATGGTGTCAGATTAGGAAAAGGGGAGATGAAACAAGACCTGGGTGTGCTTGTACATCAGTCACTGAAAGTAAGCATGCAGGTATACTGCAGGCAGTGAAGAATGCTAATGGCATGTTGGTCTTCATTGCGAGACGATTTGAGTTTAGGAGCAAGGAGGTCCCACTGCAGTTGTACAGGGTCCTGGTGAGACCGCACCTGGAGTATTGTGTGCAATTTTGGTCTCCTAATTTGAGGAAGAACATTAGTGCTATTAAGGTTTATTCCCGGGATGGCGGGACTGACCTATGATGAAGGAATAGGTCGACTTGGCTTGTATTCACTGAAATTTAGAAGGATGAGAGGGGATCTTATAGGAACATACAAAATTCTTAAACGATTGAACAGACTAGATGCAGGAAAAATTTTCCCGATGTTGGGGGACTCCAGAACCAGGGGTCACAGTTTAAGAATAAGGGGTAGGCCATTTAGGACTGAGATGAGATGACTATGAATCTATGGAATTCTCTGTCACAGAAGGCAGTGGAGGCAATTCGCTGGATGTTTTCAAGAGAAGGGTTAGATTTAGCTCTTGTGGCCAAAGGAATGAAGGGATATGGGGAAAAAGCAGGAACGGGGTACTGATTTTAGATAATCAGCCATGATCATATTGAATGGCGGTGCTGGCTCAAAGAGCCGAATGGCCTACTCCTGCACCTGTTTCTATGCACTATGTTTCTAAAATATATTGTTTACTTTATTTTACTTTATATTTAACAATAGATTTCCAGTATTTTAAGTTGTTTTTAAGTGATTTAAAAAAAAAGTTTTGAATTATTTTGTATTTATATTTAAATCAATCTCAACAGTTTTTTTAATATGTCTGATTATCATTTAAAGATAGTTGAAACTATTTTGACTGCAATAAAGTCATCAGGTTAATTCAGAGACCTACCTCCCGAGGGCTAGTTGCTATTTGCAGCCCACAGGGCGGTGAATTTGTGTAATTCTTTGCCACAGAAGGCTGTGGAGGCCGTCAATGGATATTTTTAAGGCGGAGATTGATAGATTCTTGATTAGTACGGGTGTCCGGGGTTATGGAGAGAAAGCAGGAGAATGGGGTTGAGAGGGAAAGATAGATTAGCCATGATTGAATGGTGGAATAGACTTGATGGGCCAAATGCCCTAATTCTGCTCCTATAACTTATGAACTCCGCCTCTTGGGACAGCTCTCGAAGCCAGGCTGCAGCTCAGTCAGTTCCTTAGTAGGTGCAGCCATGGGAACAACATGGATAGCAATGGCTGGTGACTGAAACAAGGAATTGCAGATGCTGGTTTACAAAAATAAGACACAAAGTACAGGAGTCACTCAGCGGGTCAGACAGGTGATAGGCTGGACAATTAACTATGTTTTTCTCCATATTTACATTCAATTTTGTATACTCCTAAGTTGTCAAACAGAATAGTTTTTATGGAGCATGCAGTCTAAATGAAGTGTGAAGTTAGAATATACTCAGAATATTCTTGTGTGCTGAAGGGCCTGTTCCTGTACTGTATTATTTCATAATTTATTTCTAAATCACCGAGAGTGAAATAAAGATAACAAAAGGAAAATGTGATCAAAGGATTGAGAAAAAAAAAATCAAAATCCGAGAACTGTGACATAAGTTCGATATGAATTTAGTTATGCTGACCCCAACTACTTTCATCATCGGTTAATGACATTAGTACCTTGCTCTCTTTTTCTGCAAAAGCTGATAGGTGCATTTAATTAATTCTTTTCTTCGAATGCTCAAAGGTGTTTTAACTTCATTCATGTGGAAGTGTCAGCCAGCAGTAGGCCGGTTATATGATTCGGAAATGCACCTCGTCAAACGTATTCAGATTTAATGATTGGAGGAAAGATTTCTAAGGGAGAAGGACCAGATTGTGAGGCAGTAAAACAAATTATTAGCCTTTTGTCGACTTTGAAAAGAAAGGCAGTTCAAATGATTCATATTAGAGCAATAAAAAAAACAATTTGTAACCACCTTTGTACATTAATCAAATCCATTTACAACTGACACTGGATGGGCTGTGAGAAAAATGTTGAATTGATTTCCATACCTATTTTGGGCCGTGATAAGTTGTACTTTTAGTTTATGACGTCAAAGGCAATGCATGTGGTATGGTGGGCCAAATTTTACAGCTGCATTAACATTTGTGGGTGCACTAGATGGTTGTTGCCTGCACATCAATGCTCCCCACACCAATTTTGTGGCACGAGAATAAGCATCAAACCTAAATTACTGGAGCTAAACAGCAGACATGTATCTCACTCATAATTTTTGAACCTCATAATAAATCTTACAAAATACCGTACTCAAACAAGTCCTCTCTAGAATCCTAGAATCTTTCTTCCCTCTGAAGAAATGGAAGGAAAATGAGAATGAATGCAAGTATGGACATTGGCACAGTGGCCAGCATTCTGGATTCAATTCGAACCTCTGATGAATATGTGCAATGTTTTTTACATTCCCCCAAAAACCACGTGGCCTTCCTCTTGTTTCCTATCACATTTCAAAAACTTGTGAATTGGGAGGTTAAATGGCCAATGTAAAATTGTCCCATGCGTAGATAGCAGAATTGATGAGAATGTGGGAAGAATATATTACAGGGAAAATTTGTGAGGTAATGCAATTGTTCAGTGAGCTAGCATAGATGGGATGGGCCAAACAAACTTTTTCTACGTAGTAAGGAAATAGCATGTGCATTCCTTGCCCAGAAGACTTACTAACAATAGCATTAGGAAATTTAATAAATAATCCAAAAATAACAGCAATTTATTGTTGATGGTGAGCAAATGTGTTATGAGATATTAACTTTGGTCACACTAAATGATCCCTGTGAAAGGACCAAGAAGTATTTTCAGAACTTCCAGATGTATCATTCTGCTTCTTCTGGAATGAGAATGATTTTTGTTTCGGTACTTTCATACCCTGACATAGAAGTCATTCATAAGGAGCAGTTTGGCTTCCTCTGGGTAATGGAGCAGGGTTTTCTCAATGTTGGTGTAGAAATCCTATTTGGCCTCATCCGTAGTGTTAATGGTCGGGGCACGTGCATTGATGATCTTGACGTCCTGGTTCTACCTCAGACTGATGCAGTGGGTTAGAATACATATGCTTAGTGCACAGCGGATCCGAGATGTCAGACTAGCTCATTCTTGTTGGGGAAAGCTATCCCAACATGGTGTCATTCCTCTTCAGGTTTGCCTTTCCAGAAGGTATTCCCAGTGCCTTGAGTTGTCGATCTCCTGCCTGTCACGTTTCATTCAGAGTGGTGCTGTCAATGTCAGGGCATCTGAATTCTCAGACATTCAGATCTGTGGCTGTCCGGCTGTCCATCAGGATCTTATTAAGGCAATGAAGATGCTAGTGGATGTTTTTTTTTTAACGTTGATTGGTCACTGTACATTAGTTACCATTGCAACTACTTAGTGGAGGACTTGTCTGAGGGTCTCAGACAAATAGAATGCAAGGTCTACTGCATGACCACTGCATGATCACTAACATGTACATATATGTGGGTGTGCACACACATCTGTTAGTATATAAACTCATAGAGATGGACTCAACCATGTATATGTATATATATATATATATATATATATATATATATATATATATATATATACACACACACATTCCCCCATGTCTCCTCCTCACCCTGCCCTTCCTTTCACACCTCATGTTCAATATTTCCCATTTGCATATTTCTTTTTCTTCAGCCCCAATGCCTTATCCTCCGTCTCAGTACCCCTCACACGCTTACTTGTCTGACCCTCTCATGCCTACTCCCCCCACCCTTTCTCCTGCATTGTACTAATTGGACTCCACCTTCCTTCCGTTTCCCAGCGATCGCCTCCAACTCTTTGCTCCTCCCTGCCTAACCCCACCCTATCACAGATAGACACAAAATGCTGGAGTAACTCAGTGCGTCAAGTGCCTCAGTGCATATGTCTGGAGAACATGGGTAGGCGACGTTTCGGGTTGGAATCCTTCACCGCTGCAATGAGTCAGTGCCATATAGTATCAAGTAATCACATTCACTTTGCAGCCAAAAAGGTAAATAAGCAATGCTTCCAGTGTAGAAATTCTTAATTCTCTACAGAAATGAAAGCCATACATCTCAGTTAATTAAGTACAATATATTATTGATTTTCTTCCACATCATATTTGGACGTGGTAATCCAATTATCAGGTGAAATTCACATGCACCACCTTAATAAGTAGAAAATAGTATGGCAATGGATGCTAGTGAATAAATAACATCTAAAGCAAATACTGTATCTCTAGAACAGTGTGTCCTGGCCAACACTGTGTGAAGATAATGTGGAAATTGCAAAGTAAATTCGACATTGTACAGTATACAAACTTTTCATATAGACTGAGGAGACCTTCTACATCAACGAATTGCACTAGAAATTATTGATGCATGATTATGCTCTAACTAAACAGTTCAATGTCAGCATGTACTCTATGCCTGGACAAAGCCATATGTCAGGGGATATCAAAATGTTCAATTGACCATTCAATTCCATCTGCAGTCGTACAGAATTTTGTTAAGATTGGGATTTGATTTGAGATTATTGGGTTCTGATGGATTTACTTCAAACTTGCATTGGCAAGTACCCTGAACATCTTTTACCACAATATTCTACTCTAAATAGTGCATTTCATATGAAATGTACAATCCTTATTCTCTATATATAGGCACAAAGTGCTGGAGCAACTTAGCAGGTTAGGCAGCATTTCTGGAAATCATGGATAGGTAATATTTCAGGTCAGGACCCTTCTTCATACTGATTGCAGATGAGTTGGGGGGGGGGGGGGTGAGGGGGGAACCTGGACGAGAGGAGAGGGCAGGACAAAGCCTGACAGGTAATAGGCTGATGCAGGTGAGAGGTATTGTTCATAGACACAGGTGCTGAAATCCTGGGGGGGGGGGGGGACACCCCCTGCTTTGAGAGGTGGGAGACAACCCACACCCCATGTTTTGTAATCCGGACTTTATCAGACGCTTTCCAAGGGCTGAATCGGCCCATTTGCGGGGCCTTTCAGCGCCTAGCGCGGCTTAAAATCAAACTGCTGCATCGAGGCGATCGAGACTCTCGATGTTGAAGCCCCCGCCGGCCGATGAAAGACCCCGTGAATGGACCGATTCAAGCCCCACGATTCGGGGTGGAGGAAGCTGCTAGTGCTGGAGTTCGGAGTCGGTCACCAACCAAGTCAACTCCCGATGTTACCGTCCATAGGGCCCACAGTCGAAGCTTTGCGTGTGTGCGCGTGTGTGCACATGCGCACGCGTGGCCGCCAAGAAATTGTGTTCCCCGCATGTTTTGATAGCGATTTCCGTGCCTGCATAGACAGATGATAGACAGAGGCCAGAGATGAAAAGTCAGAAGTTATGAAGCAAAAGGAATGAAGAGTTGCCAATTGTGAAGGTAGAGGAAGGAATGTAGGTGGAAGGGGAGGGGATAAATAGGTGCATGTACATGTGGGGCACAGGGGAGAGGAATCGGCGAGGTTAGGGAAGGGTTTTGTCAAAATTGGAATATTAAATGTTTATTCCACTGGATTGTAAGCTATCTAACTGATTACGCTCTATTTGAAGTATGATGCTGCCTGTCCCGCTGAGTTACTCCAGCATTTTGTGCTACCATCGATTTAAACCAGCAACTGCAGTTCTTTCCTACACATGGGGTTAGAGGAGGTGCATGTGAGCCTGTCGCACCTGGAAGAGCTGCTGGGATATCTGGATGGATGTGAGGAAGGAGGTATAAGGACTGACAGGTGTTACATCCCTTGCAATTGCGGGGGAAAGTACCCGGGAGGGGTGGTTTAAGTGGGAAGCGATAACCAAGGAGTGGCGGAGGAAATTATCTCTGCAGAAAACGGAAAGGGTTGGGATGGGAAGATGTGACTCATGGTGGGATCATCTTGAAGATGGCAGAATTATAGGAGAATGATGTGTTGGATGGAGAGACTGGTGGTACTGAAAGGTAAGTACCAGGGGAACTCAATTCTTGTTCCGTTTGGGGGGAGGGGGAACAATCCACCAATGTCAACAAGGAAGAAATCATGCTTAGTATAGAAAGAGGTGATTTCAGATGTCCAAGAATGGAAAGCCTCACCTTGGGAGCAGATGCGGCAGAGACAGAGCAATTGAGAGTAGGGGACAATGTCTTTGCAAGAAGCAGGGTGGGAGGAAGTGTAGTCCAGGTAACTGTGGGAGTGGGTGAGTTTGGAGTAGATGCTAGTCCATAGTCTGTCCCCTGTGATGGAGACAGAGAGTTCAAGAGGTGTCAAGAGATCAAGGAGGGAGAGGTATCAGAGATAGTCCAAGTGAATTTGAGGGCAGGGTGGAAGTTAGTGGTAAAGTTTATGAAATCACGAGTTCTGCACAGGTACAGGAGGCAGCCCCGATACAGACGCTGTTGAATACGTTGATACTGATGTGACCTCACTAGCTCCCCATGTTAACAGAGCAAGGCGTCTTTCCATTTACGTTCACTGTTTTTACAATAAAGACTAACTTACCATTCGCTGTTCTAATTGCTGCTTGCATCTCAACTTTCAGTCATTTATATGTAACACGCGCCCCAGCTATGCCTGTCTCTTTGTACGGTACGTCGAACAATCCATGTTCGAGGCGTATCATGGCCCTATCCCCGAACTCCACCTCCGCTACATCGATGACTGCATTGGTGCTACCTCCTGCACCCATGTTGAACTCACTCACCATCCTTTTCACCACTAACTTCCATCCGGCACTGGACCACCTGGACCATTTCCGACATCTCCCTACCATTTCTGGACCTCACTATCTCCATCGCAAGTAACAGTCTACTGACCGACATCTACTATAAACCCACTGACTCCCATGGTTATCTGGACTATACTTCTTCCCACCCTGCTTCCTGTAAGGACTCTATCCCCTCCTCCTAATTCCTCTGTCTACGCCGCATCTGCACCCAGGATGAGGTGTTCCAAACCAGGGCATCGGAGATGTCCTCATTCTTTAGGGAACGGGGGTTCCCCTCTTCAACTATAGATGAGGCTCTCACCAGGGTCCCTTCTATACCCCGTAACTCTGCTCTCACTCCCCATCCCCCCAGTCGTAATAAGGGCAGAGTCCCCCTTGTCCTCGCCTTCCTCCTTAAACTATATGTAACACTGAGATCATTTTGAATGCTGACATTTTTCAATATTATTAAAAAATATTGCACATTCCCATCTTTTACCAAAGTCAACAACATATTTTTTATACTTTATTCTATCTGACATGATTTCAGAAAAGCATTTCGAGGGGTGTGCGGCTCTTCCGGCCGCACACCCCTCGACCCTCCCACACACCCCCCCGGCCCACTCCCCCCCCCCCCACACACACACCCCCCGGCCCACACCCCCCCCCCCCACACACACACACACACCCCCGGCCCACACCCTCCCCCCCCACACACACCCCCCCGGCCCACACCCCCCCCCCCCACACACACCCCCCCGGCCCACACCCCCTACACACACCCCCTCCCACAAAACACCCCCCTCCCACATCCCTCCCCGCCCACATACACCCCCAACTCCCCACCCCACCTCCCCCACACCCCCCGCCCCACACAGCACCCTCTCCCCCCCACCACTACACATCCCAGTCCACACACACCCCTCCTCCCCTCCCACTCCACACCCCCCCGGCCACACATCCTACTTCCCTCCCCCCCCCCCCACACATGAAGAGGAGGGGGAGGGAGTGCTCGGGGATGAGGGGAAATGAGCCGTGCCTGCGCAGTTACGGGCTATGGGTGAGTGATGGAATATTGCGTTGTGGGAACGATTGCGTTGGGGGAACAGGTGAGCAGTGGAATATTGCGTTGGGGAATGGGTTGCATTGGGGGACCAGGCCTCCCGTTTGATTGGGACCCAGCGGGTCCCACTTAGTCTAGTTACTACTCTCTTTTCATCAGTATACAAGAAGATAGAAAATAATTCACAGTCGAAAGTCTAAAAAAATATTAAGATTGCTTCCTGCTGAAGATTGAATGATTACAAATATTAGCATTAGTTTTTGTAGCTTTGATTTTGCATTAAGGTCTTGGCGCAGCTTCCAAGGTATTTTGCATTTGATAAAATTGATGGTTTGGAAATAGACTCAAACATGCTTCTTGTCGGGTTGCATAAGATTTAATAGAAACCAGTGCGTTGCTATGATGTGCAACCTGTTATCTAATCCCTTGGAGATATTTGATTATGATTCTACCTAATGCTGAATCACATCCTCCAATCCAAATATAGCCTCATTAGAGGTATTAAAATTCACCTGGTCCATTTCCGGCATCTCCCTACGTTTCTAGACCTCACAATCTCCATCGCAGGTATCAGACTACTGACTGACATCTACCACAAACCCACTGACTCCCATGGGTATCTGGACTAGACTTCTACCCACCCTGCTTCCTGTAAGGACTCCATCCCCTACTCACAATTCCTCCGTCTATGCCACATCTGCACCCAGGATGAGGTGTTCCACACCACGGCATCGGAGATGTCCTCATTCTTTAGGGAACGTGAGTTCCCCTCTTCGACTATAGATGAGGCTTTCACCAGGGTCTATTCTACATCCCGTAGCTCCGCTCTCACTCCCCATCCCCCCAGTCGTAACAAGGGCAGAGTCCCCCTTGTCCTCACCTTCCACCCTACCAGCCGTCACATCCAACAGATAATCCTCCGACATTTTCGGCACCTCCAACGGGTTCCCACCACTGGCCACATCTTCCCATCTCCTCCCCTTTCGTCTTTCTGCAGAGACGACTCCTTCCGTAACTCCTAGGTCAATTCGTCACTTCCCACCCAAACCACTCTCTCCCCTGATACTTTCCCTTGCAACCGCAGGAATTGCTACACTTGTCACTTTACCACCCCCCCTTGACTCCATCCAAGGACCTAAGCAGTCTTTCCAGGTGAGGCAGAGGTTCGCCTGAACCTCCTCCAACCTCATCTATTGCATCCGCTGCTGTAGGTGTCAACTGCTCTACATCGGTGAGACCAAACGCAAGCTTGCCGATCGCTTCGCCCAACACCTCCGCACAGTTCGCCTTAACCAACCTGATCTCCCGGTGGCTCAGCACTTCAACTCCCCCTCCCATTCCGAATCCAACCTTTCTGTCCTGGCCTCCTCCATGGCCAGAGTGAGTCCCACCGCAAGTTGGAGGAGCAGCACCTCATATTTCGCTTGGGTAGTTTACACCCCAGCAGTATGGACATTAACCTCCAATTTCAGGTAGTCCTTGCTTTCTCCCTCCTTCCCCTTCCTGTCCCAGCTCTCCCACAGCCCACTGTCTCCGCCTCTGTCTTTCCTCTTCCCACCCCCACATCGACCCGAAACGTCACCTATTCCTTCAATCCTGAGGAATAAATGCTGCCTCACCTGCTGAGTTTCTCCAGCATTTTTGTCTACCTTTGATTTTTCCGGCATCTACAGTTCTTTCTTAAACATAGTCTCATCATAGTTCATTTTAAAATGAAAAGCAGGAGCTAATAAGCTAAACCCATTGGAAAGGGGTTAGAAGTCATGATTTGATAGTTCCTGGCCACAGGTACAGGTATCATCATCCAATGATATGCCCACATCTCATGATGCATCAACCATCATGATATATGTTAACTATCATAAATTCAGAATGCTACCATTGCTAACTGAACATCTCAGAAGAGGTCAAACACGAAGGCAGCTGAAACAATTTAAAGTTACACCATTTAAAGCAAAGCAGCAGTTGCACAGGAGAAATTCAAATTGTTAGAAGCAGGTGGAGAAAGTTGTTGGCAAACTCATTCCTCATCGCAAAAGGCAAAATAATGCAGCAAACTGGAAAGAGCAAGGTTTTCTGATGCTGCACTGGAGGGCTTGGTGCAGGAAAGTAAATGAGGGGAGGTGTCTCCATTCATATCAACAAGAATTATTAAAAAATAATCAGAACATGTAATGCTTTTTAGGAAAGGAAAGGGCAGACTTTAAACAGTCTAGCCGAAATGTGACCCCAATTCCCCACCAGTGCGGTCAGATTGCACATCCTTCCTAATTCAAAATGTGGTTAACTCCAGCAATGATGCTCTCTGTAAAGAATTAGCTAATGTTACAAATGGATAGAACATATGATACTACAAATGCATAGACTGAACAACACTATGGTTATGGCCCATATTAGCCTTAGCAAGAACCTGGACCCACTACAATTCACCTACTGCCACAATAGGTCAACGGGGAATGCGATCTCGCTGGCTCTCCGTTCTATACTGGAGCAGTTGGTCAATAAAAACACATACATCAGACTTGTTCATCCACTACAGCTCAGTGTTCAACACCATCATCCCACCCAAATTTGTTACCAAGCTCAGGGAACTGGTCTCTGCGCATGTCTTTGTAACTGAATCTTCACCATCTCATCACAGAACACAATTAGTACAAATTGGCAATAATACTTCTTGCATGATAACCATCAGCACAGGAGCACCTCAATGCTGTGTGCTCAGACACAATTCCAACACCATCTTTAAATTTGCCGACGACACCACCTTTGTTTTTACAAATTATCCGTAGCCCTCATTATCCGTAATTTGTTCGACAGATTACGGATAATGATAAGTAAGTATAGGAGGGAGATGAGTCGGCTGTTGAATGGTACCAGAACAACAAACTTGCTCTCAACAGAAGTAAGACCATGAACCTGATAGTTTACTTTAGAAGTGGAAACGTAAGGATCCATGAACCTGTCTTCATCGACGGGTCGGTGGTGGAGAGAGTCAATAACTTGAAGTTCCATATCTGCATATCTCTGAAGATCTGTCCTGGACCCGGCACATTGGTGTAAGTAAGTCCATCAATGCCTCTACTTCCTTAGAAGATTGAGGAGATTCACTATGTCCACAAATTCTCTCTGAACTTCGACAGATGTACAGTAGGAGAGCATATTGACTGGTTGCATCAAGGCTTGGTTCAGCAACTCGAATGCCCAGGAATGTAGGTGATTACAAAAGTAGTGGGCACTGCCCGGTCCATCATGGCTACTAATCTCCGCACTATCGAAGGGATCAATACGTGTTGCTGCCTGAGAAAGGTACAACCTACATATTTCCAATGGATGTCAACTGTGCATTCTATGACAGCAGAACTGGTTCATTTCTCTTTTCAGGCCTGGGTTTGTATGTAAACCAGCTGCAGCCCCGTTTTTTTAAAAAGTTAAACAAATGGTAGGAGTAAACAATTGAGCTTAAAAAAGACAAATGGTTTCCACCTACACAGTGGCACAGCGGTAGAGCTGCTGCCTTGCTCCAGACACCCAGCTTTGATTCTGAAGTTTGCACGTTCTCCCTGTGACCGCATGGGTTTCTTCCGGGTGCTCCGGTTCACTCCCGCATTCCAAAGACATGCAGGTTTGTAGGATACTTGGTTTCAGTAGAAAATTGTAAATTGTAATGCATAGGATTGTGCTAGTGATTGCAGGTGGGTCGAGGGGCCTGTTTTCCGCGCCTGCATCTCTCTAAACAATCTAGATGCATTATTCTTTATTTTCCTAACCTTATAATTTCAGGAAATGGATTGAAAGGAAAATTACATTTGAAAGGAAAAAATAAATGAAATAGATTGGTGAATCCAAAGCAGTTGTGGGGAAACAATTAGTGCCTTAGAAAGAGAAAAACAGCAAAGCAGCCAATCAAGGGTTAAAATAAAATATGTGACATTAAATAGGATTAATAAAAATACAATGCATGTGATCCAAATTATTTTAACCTTTGTGAATATGCATAAATACATATTCAGCAACTGATATGAAACTGAAAATGTTATGTCTCTTCATAACCTTTATGCACCGTGAAATTTGGTGCAAACTGCATTCAGACCACAATAAACAGACCAAGTTAAAAGCCTATATCTGTTTTAGGACAGCAGATGAGTGGGATAAATTAAAAAAAATGAGCTGAAGCAAAATACAAGAAGAAATGATAATCCAAAGCATTAAACTGGTCCTGGAGAAAATAGGCTTCATATTCCTGCATAAAACCTAATCTTTATAATTATAGAACTCTGATCTTGGATGTGTGTATGTGTGTGTGAATAATCACATCTGCTCGAAAAAACGACGGTCTAATGGTAACATTTTCACATATTATGGTAGAGATTTATCACGTGGACTCCAAAATCGTCTTACCTGAAAAATTCATGTTTTATTTCTCAAGTTATTAATCAAAATGTTCAAAATTCTGAAACGACTTAGGAAAAAAAAGCCTAGCTTTGGTTGATGATGTGATGACGTCATAATGGATCTGCCTCGCGCGACCTGCGCTATCTTCCACGCGCTGCGAGTGACATCACCACTCTCTCCCTCTCTCTGTATCTCTGCCCCTTCTCTCTCTAGAAGCGCCTGTGAGTTGTCATTCACGGGCGGCGCCCGCCTCGCCCGTCGAGGAGAATATTAAGCTGAAGGAGTGGAGTGAGCATCACTAACGCTTCGCCGGCTGGAGAGCGTCTGCGTGGTGTCGAGTGGGTGAGCGGCTGAGCCTACTTCATGGCCTTCATGGTGCCCAGCCGCTGGCGCCGTCAGCTGCTTCGTCCAAACTAGGCTTCTACCCTTGAAGCCTCGGCCGGGGTTCTATGCGGCGATCCTGGAGGCATCGAGACCGCAGCGGTGAGGGCTCGCGACGAGGGACCCACGGTGGCGGTGGGGCCTCACGGCGGTGGTGGGGCCTTGCCGAATTTCAAAATCCGCAGATAAATCTATCTCTTCGTCTTTTTTCAGTTTTTTCCTCTCTCATGTCTGGTGGGGAGGAATGGGATAGATGGAGAGGAGGAGGGGAGTGGGGAATAAAGGGAGAGGAGGGCAGTTGGGGAGGTCAGGAGGGATAGTGGGGATGGGTAGGGGGAGGTGAGGAGTGGGGGATAGAGGGATATGAGGGGGGTAGGGAGGGGAGAGGAGTTATGGAGGTAGGGAGGGAGTGACTAAGGGTAGGGGAAAGGAGAGGTGAGGGAGGGGAGGAGGAGAGGGTGAAGAGGAGGGGGAGGAAGTGCTGGGGGTGAGGGGAAATGAGCCGCACCTACGTAGCTGGGGGCTATGCGCGAGTGGTGGAATATTGCGTTGGGGGAACAGGTTGCGTTGGGGGAACGGGTGAGTGGTGTAATATTACGTTGGGGAGCTAGATATGAGTTTATTTCAGTCGTTACAAAAGGTACAGATTGTACAGTTAACAAACAGCAAAAGGCACGTGATCATCATGTCAATTGATCTAAGGCAATGGTCATTAAGCCCAAGCCCGAGGGAGGGAGGGGGGTGGGACGAGGGTGTCCCTCCTCCCATTGGTACGGAACTTTTGCATTTTTCAGCTTGAAATTGTGTAATATGGTGCATACTGTAGCGAGTCTTTTAACTTACACTTGAATGCAATATATATGCTTTAAATTGGATTAGCTATGAATAAGGTTAGAGTAAATTACATTCTTAATTACATTCCACAGTAGAGCCCAGGCTCTGATCCATACGTGCAGCACATGAATTATCTTAGTGTATTCATGTATGGAAATCAGATTATAATCAAACACTTGGCCCATGTTGGCCAACCTGGATCTCAATGCACACCTGGTACTACTCCTGGCCCTGACTCCAGTTGCATACCTTCTCTCATTCCTGTCCCTGAGTCCAGCCCTACACCTGGCCCACTATTCTACCCTGATCATAGATGCTTACCTGCTTAGGTTCCCAGTGCTGAACACACCTCTGGTCCCAGCTTTGACTGCACACCTAGTACTATTCCAGACCTTGACTCTGGATGCACCCTTGGCCTTGCTCCTAAGCCCCTTTGCGCTGACAATATATCTGGCCCACAAATAAAGTCATCAGGCTAATTACAAATCAATAAGATTAGCCAACTCCGAAACATGAAGCGCTGAGCATTGGGATCCAAACATCATAGACAACTGGCCTCAGTTCCCTGCTCACATCTGGCAGTGTTCTCCATCTGAACCAGGGGCCGGGGAGCGTTTTTGAAAGTGGGGAGGCTGAGCGATCACTGATCACTGGCCTTGGGAGTACCTGGTGAGGGAGTGGAGCAACCGAGTGGGGAGAGGGTGTGGAAGAAGGGTGTACCCCCTCCCAGGGTAGGAACCTTTTGAAATTTGATGTATTAAGATCATGTTTTACTGCATTGTAGAAGTATGATTTCAATGTTTTTTGTATGAAGTATTTTTAAGGTAACTTTTTAAGGGATAATTTTATCCACACAAAGGGTGGTGGGTGTTCGGAACAAGTTGCCAGAGGAGGTAGTTGAGGCAGGGACCATCCCAACATTTAAGAAACTGTTAGACTGATACATGGATAGGACAGGTTTGGAAGTATGGACCAAAAACAGGTCGCGTAGCTGGGACATGTTGGTGGGTGTGGGCAAGTTGTGCTGAAGGGCCTGTTTTCACACTGTATCACTCTATGACCACATTATACCTCCACCATGCATGAAAGCTTCAAAATCAAGTTTATTGCCATATACTCAAGCATAGAAACGTAGGAAATAGGCGCAGGAATAGGCCATCAGCCCTTCGAGCCAGCACTGCTATTCAATATGATCATGGCTATTCATCTAGTATCAGTACCTTTTCCCCCAAATCCCTTGATTTTGTGAGCTAAATGTAATTCTCTCTTGAAAACATCCAGTGAATTGGTCTGCACTGCCTTCTGCGGCAGAGAATTCCACAGATTCACAACTCTCTGTGTGAAGAAGTTTGTCCTCATCTCAGTCCTAACTGGCCCCCCTTTTATTCTTAAACTCTGACCCCTGGTTCTGAACTCCCTCAACATCGGTAACATTTTTCCTGCAATTACAGTAAGTGAAAATCTAGCAGGCAAGCAGGATGTTTTCTCCAACCACCCCCATTTGAAGTCCACTATCTTCCACCGTTTCTACCCAGTGCCTGGTACTTACTTCCAGCAGCCACTGGTTGTCCTCCAGGATGCACCGAGCCGCAGCCTGATCCATGCCGGTCACCTGGGCGAATTTGGCACAGAGACTCTCACGGCAGCGGCGCAACGCTTCGGATGCCTTGCACTGAGGCTGCTCCATGGCCGGAGCTGCAGTGAGCGACTCGCCAGCCCGGCAAACACTCGCTAGCCCCGCTCCCTGTCTGCATCTGTCCCCGTCACTGCTTCTGCTTCCATCTCCCATGGCCCATGCAGTTGATATGAGTTTTAAAATTTTCGTTGATGACAGAATTTCTCATGACAGAGTGTGAGAAATTTGTGATCATCGTGAGAATTTGGCGAAATGCGTGATTCTCACGCTCAGTGCATGGGAGTTGGCAGCCCTGCCTCTCTATCCTATCCCCCCTCTCTCCCCCTCTCTCTCTCCCCCCCTCTCTCTCCCCCACTCTCTCTCCCCCCTCTCTCTCTCTCTCCCTCTCCCTCCCCACCTCTTTCTCTCCCCACTCTCCCACCTCACTCTCATCCCTCTCTCTCCTCTCTCCCCCCTCTTCCGCTCTCTCTCCTCTCACCCCTCTCTCTCCCCCTTTATCTCTCCCCACCCTCTCTCCCTCTGTGTCTCCTCTCACCCCCCCTCTCTCCCCCATCTCTCGCCCCCTCTCCCTCCCACCTCACTCTACCTCTCTCTCTCTCTCCCCTTCCCCTCTCCCCCCCTCCTCTCCCTCTCTCTCTCCCCTCTCTTTCCCTTAACTCTCTCTCCCCTCTTTTCCCTAACTCTCTCTCTCCCTCACTCCCTCCCTCTCTCTCCCCCCTCTCTCTCTCTCTCTCCCCCTCTTTTTCTTCTCTCTCCCCTTTCTTCACTCTCCCCCTCTCTCGCTTCCCCCTCTCCCTCTCTCTCCCCCTCTCTATCTCTTTCTCCCTCCCTCTCTATCTCCCCCCCCTCTCTCTCCTTTCTCTCTAACCTCTCTCTCTTCCTCTCATCCTCTCTCTACCCTATTTCTCCCTCCCACCTCACTCTCTCTCCCCTCCCACTTTCTCCTCTGTCTCTATCTCCTATTTCTCTTTGCCCCCCATTTCCCTCTCTTTCCCCCGTTTTTCTCTTTCCCTTTCCTTCTTCCCCTTCTCTCTTTCCCCCCCTCTCCCATTCTCTCCTACACACTCCACCCCCTCTCTCTTCACTCTCACCCCTCTCTCTCCTCCCCCCCGGCCACCTCACTCTTTCCCCTCTCTCCCCCCCCCCTCCTTCTCTCCCCATTCACTCCCCCTCTGTCTCTCCCCTCTCTCTCCCCCCCCCCCCCCGTCTCCCTGTCTCCTTCCCCTCTCTCTCCACCTCCCTTTGAGAGTCCCTGTCCCATCGGCACAGAGACTCTCGCGGTAGCGGCGCAACGCTTCCGATGCCTCCAATTGGCCCGGGACTCTTGCACTGCTCCATGGCCGGAGATGCAGCGAGCGACTCGCAGGCCCCGCCAACACACGGCAGCCCCGCAAACACTCGGCTGCCCCGGCTTTCCATCCGCATCTGTTCCCGCCGCTACATCTGCTTCCATCCCTCCCTCAGCCCCGGCTCTCCAACACCCGCGGACCATGCAGATTATCTGAGTTTTGAAATTTTCGTTGATCACAGAATTTCTCACCACAGAGGGTGAGAAATTTCCGATTAGCGTGAGAGCGTGAGAATGTCTTCAAATGCGTGATTCTCACGCTCAAAGCGTGAGAGTTGGCAGCCCTGGTATATCCACCCTGGTGGTCTCTGTCCTGTTATCTTTTACACTGTTGCCTCATTTAGCACTCAAGATTCATTTAGAAGAACGAGAGTTAATTGAAACAGAGGTATTGTGCACTATGTCATTGGGTGATCGCCAATGACATAATGTGCTCTACATTGGCCAAGTGAACATGCATTTCAAAGCTGTGTTTGGCCTGCAGTCAGGTTGCTTTTGCCAAGTTGGTAAGCTGCTAACTTTAGATCATTTTTATCCTTTTTTTGCTTTCTAGTAGTTTTAGTACAAAATACTTTTCCCCGGGCCTAGAGCATGTCAATAGATCAGCATTCATTGGAGTTGTACAAGGCCGGATAGCAGGCGCTTATCAGAACAATTCTAGGGACAGTACCAGATTTCCTGCTTGGTTTATTGTTATTTGAACAGTAAGCACAGTACTGAAAGTATAATGATGGTATTCCTAAAAGTAAATTTATAAGCATCACTGAGAGCCAGAAGCACACACATTGTTCACCTTTTGCCACATTAGATTATAAAAAACTAATTTGCAAACTACTTTAAAAATAATTAGATTATCAAACTTGTGGGAAAATTACAGTTAATATTACAGGAAACAAATCCATGAAAATGATATATTAGATTGCTTAAACTCTCTATCTCATGCGTGTTATTTATTTCTGTCACAGGAGAATTTTATATTACAATGCCAAAAATCAGGCTATGTCTGTGCACAATTATTTTCACAGAGCCATTTGAGATAATACATCGATTATCCATATCTGACTTCCTATCAATCATGGATGAAAAGAGCAACTATACCTGAAATCCAAGAATAAATCATACAACAGTAGCTATTGTTTAGAGCATTTAAATTATTAACTATTATGTAATTTACATAGTACAATTTAATTATACTCAGAAGAGATAGTAGCAGGAGTATAGCTTGTCTGGAATAAGATCGTGGCTGATCTGATCTTGGCCTTTGTCGCTTGTTCTCCATAATCCTTGATTATTATACAGTTCAGAAATCGGCCTATCTCAACCCTGAACATATTCAGTGACTCAGCATCAAGAGTGATCTTGGGTAGAGAAGACCAAGGAGTCATAACGATGTCTTCATCTCCATGTCAAATGGGTGACCCTTACTCGGAAATTATGATCCTCATGAGAAGAATCACTCTCAGAGCATAGTTTTAAAAAGAGAAATATGGAAGACTGTAATTTGAACACATTTTTCAAAGAAGAAATTACAGCACAAAATTTGCTACTTGCATACTTATGACGTCATATTACTATTTCAGATTCAATCTGAGGATTGGGGAAGACTTTAATCTGAGAATCAGGGAAGACTTTAAATATAAGTGGATGACCCGGCAGCTGGTCTTGAAAATCTAATTCAGTTAATTTTAAAAGTGTGGTGGTTTATACAGTCTGTAGCTGTGTGCCTGGTTATACAACTCAATTATACTTTTCAGTCTGTTTGGTAGGTTGTATGTTGGACTTTGTGACTGAATGCCAGTTGACTGAAGGCTACTTATGGAAAACAGAAAAAACTTATTTTATCTTTGTGAGAATATTTTGCCACAATCAACTGAGAATAATCACAAAAACTTTCATTTTAACATTACTTTTTCCAGAATTGAAAGGTTTGTCCCAAACTGTTGAGATTTAATTAGATTTTACCTTTTCACTGAGTATATGTCAGTGTTGAGATTGATATTTACATCTATGGAACAAGTGGGATACATAGATACATAGACAATAGATGCCGGATTAGGCCATTCGGCTGATCATGGCTGATCATTCACAATCAGTACCCCGTTCCTGCCTTCTCCCCATACTCCTTGATTCCGCTAGCCCTAAGAGCTCTATCTAACTCTCTTTTGATTGCATCCAGTGAATCGGCCTCCATTGCGTTCTGAGGCAGAGAATTCCACAAATTCATAACTCTCTGTGTGAAAACGTTTTTCCTCATCTCAGTTCTAAATGGCCTACCCCATATTCTTAAACTGTGGCCCCTGGTTCTGAACTCCCCCAACATCGGGAACATGTTTCCTGCATCTAGCGTGTCCAATCCCTTAATAATTTTATGTTTCTATAAGATCCCCTCTCATCCTTCTATTCCAGTGAATACAGTCGCTCCATTCTTTCATCATATGACAGTGTTGTCATCCCGGGAATTAACCTTGTGAACCTGCTGAGAGTGGAGTTGCATGCTAGATCTGATGTGCCATGATATTGAAATGGTGAAGTATACTCAAAGGGGTCGAGTGGCCTTTTCCTGTTGCTCTTTTCTTATGTTGGTTTGCAACATTTCAGCAGCGCTTAAGAGGAAAGGAAATATCGAATACAAGGAAGTCCATTGCTCCTGTCTGAACTCTCAGTTCTGTACTTGAACTGTTTGTTTCACGATCAGTGACTTTGTACCTTATATAAATTGCACTTCCATGATAAAATTAGCATTAAAATTGTTTCCTAGTTGGAAAGAAGTTGCAAAACTATCTTACTTATATCATTTCAGTAGCAACCCAGTGCTGGATTGTGTACTCCTTGTAGTTTCCAGCATTTCCAACGGTCCAAAGTTCCCATCAATAAACATCACAATTGGACTGTTGTGATAACTAGAATAGTAAAAGGCTTTAATAGAGTGGATATGGAAAGGATGTTTCCACTAGTGGGTGTGTCGAGGACTAGGGGTCATAACCTCAGAAGTAAAGGACGTTCTTTTAGAAAGAAGATGAGAAGAAATGTCTTTAGTCAGAGGGTGGTGAATCAGTGGAATTCTTTGCCACAGAAGGCTGTGGAGGCCAAGTCAGTGGATATTTCAAAGGCAGAGATAGATAGATTCTTAATTAGTACTGGTGTCAGAGGTTATGGGGAGAAGGCAGGAGAATGGGGTTTGGAGGGAGAGATAGATCAGCCATGATTGAATGGCGCAATAGACTTGATGGGCTGAATGGCCTAATTCTGCTCCTATCACTTATGACCCAATAAACTATTACTATTCTTCCTGATTAATCTTCAAGGTTGGTAATGAAGAAAAGATGTTGAGTGGGAGGTCATTTTCCAATTGATTTGTCGTTAAATGGAAATCTATACTTGGTCGTCTTATGGAACGAGTCCCTGGGGAAATGTGATGAAGAAGGAGACTGAAATGGAGAATCGCTGCCTTGGTAGATATCTATGCTGCAACAACATCACACTGCACCTTAATGGCCCACCTGTCTATCAATTCTTCACTTGTCTTCTACTGGTGACATTATACCCAGCAGCTGCTCTCCTCTGCTCTGCTCACACACACGGATTTCCATGCTGATAGCTGCCACACATTGGAACAATTGGGTTCAAATTCTTTATTGATTATCAAATGATTGGTATATTCAGAGGTTGTGGGGAGAACTTTTCAGGTGTCAGGGGTTATGGGGAGAAGGCAGGGCAATATGGGGTTAGGAGGGAATAATAAATGAGAAAAATAATTGTTAAATAAATGTGCATCCATTTAAAAAAGCAAGTATCAATTCAAACACTGATAATTTAAAGCAAGTGGCACGTCTGCGAACTTGTCAGAACTGCATGTTGTACGGTGAATAGGTTGAGAGATCTGTGGCTCAATGTTCAGCATGCACTGTTTAGCATTTAACAAGACAGTTCTGACATCAACAAGATCAGCCAGGCTACCAAACCTGTTTTAGAATTTGTTATTTTGCAAATCTATCTTCAAGGAAAAAAAAACAAACGGGAAACTTTCCAGCTGCAGTGCCAATTTACAAGCCATACCAAGGTCAAACATTTATTTATAATATATTTGTTTCGAGCCTTTTATGATTTCAGGTTCTCTCAAATCACTCCAGCAGTGAAATATCTTTGAAATGTAGTAATTGCTGCAATGAAGCAGCCAATTTGCACACCGCAAGCTCCCATATATATAGCAACATGATGAACATCAAATGATGTGTTGGCTGAAGGATGAATTTTGGCCTAGACGCTGGGGATTAGGATGCTGCTGAGAGAGCCTTTGTTTAACATCTCATCTAAAAGTGAGCATATATGACAGTGCAGCTTTTCCTTAGTACTGCGATGAAGTCTAAGCCCAGATTTTCATACTCAAACCTTTACATTGGCGCTTGAACCCCTCTCATTCATTGGTGAGAATGCAACTAAACAACAGCAACGTGGGACAGCAGACACTGAATTACAGGGTAATTAATAGGGATGCAATTAATGAAAGATAATGGCTTCACGTATACTGCATACATTTTCTACGACTCCGCATGAAATTTGTAATACTTAACAGTTAAGCAGACCAAAATGTTAGACTGCTAGAAATCAGACACAGCCAAACACATTTTGGGGCAGCAAATTAATACTCTGGTCACCACAGTATCGAAACTATGTTTTTATTGGTGTGTTGGTGGTGGAGTTTACATTTAAAAATTCATGTGTGTTAACATATCGGATGACCTGCCCCGGGCCCTGTACATAGATGCAATCATAGAAACATAGAAATTAGGTGCAGGAGTAGGCCATTCGGCCCTTTGAGCCTGCACCGCCATTCAATATGATCATGGCTGATCATCCAACTCAGTATTCCGTACCTGCCTTCTCTCCATACCCCCTGATCCCCTTAGCCACAAGGGCCACATCTAACTCCCTCTTAAATATAGCCAATGAACTGGCCTCAACTACCCTCTGTGGCAGAGAGTTCCAGAGACTCACCACTCTCATCTCGATCTTAAGAATCACGAAGAAGGCTTGCACCTTACTTAGAAGTTTAAAGAGATTTGGCATCTGAATACTCTAACCTTTACAGGTGTACTGTAGAATGTATCCTGACTGGCATATCATGGCCTGGTATGGTTTTTCCAACACACAGGAACTCAAGAGGCTGCAGAGGGTAGTAGACCTAGCCCGGTCAATCACAGGCACAACCCTGTTATCAGGCAACTGAATTGTCCAACCACAACCAAAGAGCAGTCCTGAACCACTAACCACCTCATTAGTGACCTTTGGACTATCCTTGATCGGACGTTGCTGGCTTTACCTTGCACTAAATGTTATTCCCTTATCATGTATCTATAGACTGCAAATGGCTCAATGGTAATCATGTAATGTCTTTCCGCTGACTGGATAGCACACAACAAAAGCTTTTCACTGTACCTAGGTAAATGCGACAATGAACTAAACTGAACTCATCTATCATAAAGGATCCCCACCATCCAGGCTATATTCTCTTCTCACTGCTACCATCAGGCAGGAGGGGCAGAAGCTGAACTCGTACACCAGCAGGTTCAGAAACAGCTACTTCCCCACAATTATCTGGTTCTTGAACCAACTTGCACAATCCTAATCCTACCTCGACCATGGAATACCATGGCCATGCCCCATCTTCAGTACCACAGACAATTTAAAAAATAATTATGTTTTTGCACTATGTCTTGTTAATGCAGTCTTATTTCTTTTAGAATATTTAATGTAATTAATTTATAATTTTCTTTTCTGTGTTTACCATCTGTGTTCATCTCTGTGATGCTGTTGCAAGCATGATTTTTCATTGTAGCTGTGCGTCACCATACTCCTGCATATGACAATTAATTTGGATTTGCACAACCTAACATGAAATGGCAACGAGGTTCAGCATTGTGAGCACTGTCAGCAACACTCCGACACAATTATAGACAATAGGTGCAGGAGTAGACCATTCGGCCCCTTCGAGCCAGCACCGCCATTCAATGTGATCATGGCTGATCATCCCCAATCAGTACCCCGTTCCTGCCATCTCCCCATATCCCCTGACTCCGCTATCTTTAAGAGCCCTAGCTAGCTCTCTCTTGAAAGTATCCAGAGAACTGGCCTCCACCGCCTTCTGAGGCAGAGAATTCCACAGACTCACAACTCTCTGTGAAAAAGTGTTTCCTCATCTCCGTTCTAAATGGTTTACCCTTTATTCTTAAACTGTGGCCCCTGGTTCTGGACTCCCCCAACAATTGTGGAGTTAGAATTCTGAAGAAGGGTCTCTACCCGAAACATCACCCATTCCTCCTCTCCAGAGATACTGCCTCCTGAGATAAAAACTGAGTTACTCCAGTTTTTTGTGTCTACCCATGGAGTTAGATTATTGCCTGCCCTTCTGTACTTTGAAAAACAAAGTAGTGTGGATAACACCAGGCACCTGCTGTGATCCTGGCCCCATTCACTAACAAAAGAGATGAAACAGATAGTTGTACAGATAGTTTTGTCATTCATTCGTGCTTTGTATCAGTGAATGAGTTGATAAAGGTAGGCTGCAATGTCCTTGAAATTAGTTTTATCTGACCTGGAACTATCAGATATGATGGATAATGTTATATTGGGCGTAGCAATCTGATGTCTGTTTACTGTAATAGGTCTTCCCCCATCTTGTATCATTTAAAAAAATATATCGTTGTGAATTGTCATGCTTTAAGATTTTAAATATTTTTTTCACAGAATGGATTGGAAAATTAGCTATATTTAACGTGGTGCAGTTTGAAATTACTTATTCAAAACAGCTGATGACAAAGGGAAACCTATTTATGAAATAACCACGCACTGAAGATAAGTGAATTCCATCCATCAATGTGATTTCTACATTATTTTAGTCAGTGCCAAAGGACCAAAGATGACTCCACAACAGCAGGGGGGAAACCACATTTACAGAAGAAGAATGAGAAAAAATCTTGCATCAACCCCCCCTCAGCTGCATCCACCAAAAACATGCCAGGCTTGTTCCCGACTCCACCTCTTTTTCCCAGCTACACCAATCAGTCTGAAGAAGGGTCCTGACCCAAAACATCATGCTCTCCGGAGATGCTCCCAAACCCACTGAGTTACTCTGGTACTTTGTGTCCTTTTTTTCTCTTAAAGATGACTTTGTTCCACTTCAGCTGTGACGGTTTTGAAGTAGCTCAAGGTTGGAACCAGAGAGCTTACCAGAAATGGGGCAAGTGGTTTCACTTTGGTGTTCAAGAACCAAATGTTTCCAGGAGTGAGTAGAGGTATTACATTTCTTCAAGGAGGCTTCGAGTGCATTTTTCCCTCTGTCCACCTAATAATCTTTTGCTGTAACAGAGCTCCGTAGTGTTGAAGCAAGAAGTTCAATAAAATGCTCTCACTGATTTCACAAAGCAGACATTTCTTTGGTGGCAAGTTACCAAAAACTTGTCAATTCCCAACCAAGTTGAGGAGCTGAAAAGTACCTTGAAGTTTGCCATGTATACGAAGGAATTGCAGATGCTGACAGTCTGATGAAGGTCTCAAACCGAAACATCACATTCCTTTTCTCTGGAGATGCTGTCTGACCTGCTGAGTTACTCCAGCATTTTGTATCTATCTTTGAAGCCTGCCACCACTGGTGTCCGTGAATAAACATTTGGCTTCTCTAACAAGAAGACTAGCTTGATGAGAATGACCAGCAGATCCAGGGGCTAATTAACCACTAATTTTCTGGACTGGATGCTCCACCTTTCCTCATGAGAAAATGAAATAAATCTGCATGTACCGGAAGGCAGAGCTCCAGCAGAAAACCCTGGGAGCTAAAGATGCAGGGAGAAAGTACTGGATGTTCAGGGATCACCAACAACTTCTGCCGTATTTGATTTGCAAATTACATTATTCCTTGTCCAACCAGGAAGATTAGTGAAAAGTGTTCCAAAGTGCCTTTTGTTGGGCACTCCTGGGGGAAAAAAATGGTTCCAAGCTGGATTCCACTCAATTAACTCTCATTACTTGCCTCCTCTACTTTGCATATTCTCTACTTCACAAAACCCCAGCCATGCTAACATTCCCTACCCACCATGTCTTCCTTGACTTTAAGAGTAATGGAATCAAAGAGCATGGAAACAGGTTCCTCGGTCCATCACGTCCAAGCTGGTCAAGATGCTAGATCAAAGCTAGTCCCATTTTCCCATGTTTGGCACATTTCCCTCTAAATATTTCCTGAGAGCGCCAGTGCCCCAATAACTCAATTTTCTCCACTTTACTGAAGACCTTACAGTGCACCTTTTTGGGCAGATATCAATTTCTAAGCTATGATACAAAATAACAGGCTGGTGGAAGAACTCAGCGGGCCCAGTAGCATCTGTGGAGGCTAAAGGAGAGGTCGATGTGGACAGTTTGCAGCAGTACTGGTGCAGTCTCTGCCTAAAACATTGAGTTACACCAATTGATTCTGAAAATGCAGCTTGACCCACTGGTTCCAGTTTTCAGCATCTGCAGTCTCTTTTGTCTTCAATATGTTACTGATATCCGATCATAGTTCCAAAAGAGTAAAAATAGATATTGACCCATATGAGTACATTCTGAAAGTATCCCTCAATTTTACAATCGCATTGTACTTGGAATCATTTCCACTTCATTGTTATGATCCATCGAAATGATTTGAGCTTTGGTGCTAAGAGTCATACAGTATGGAAACAGACTCTTTGGTCCAACTTGTTCATGCCAACTAAGATGCCCCCGTCTATATGCTAGTCCCACCTGTCCACGTTTATCATAGTCTTAGTTTAGGCCCATATCCCTCTAAACCGTTCCTATCCATGTACCAGTCTAAATATGTTTTACATGTTGTTATAGTACCTGCCTCAACTATTTCCTCTGGAAGCTCATTCCATATACCTGCCAACTTCTGTGTGAAATATTTGGCTCTCTGGTTCCAGTTAAATCTTTCCCCTTGCTCACCTTAAACTGATGTCCTCTGGTTTTTGATTTCTTTACCCTGGGTAAAATACTCTATGAATGCACCCTATCTATTCCCCATGATTTTATACACCTCTATAAGATCATCCCTCAGCCTCCTGCGTCCAAGAAATAAAATCCTAGTCTGCCCAACTTCTCCCGATAACTCAGCCCACAAGTCCTGGCGCACTCTTTCCATGTTAATGAGAACCTTCCTATAGCAGGGTGACCAGAACTGAACACAATACTCCAAATGAGGCCTCACCAATGTGTTGTACAACTGTAACATGACATCCTAACTTCTATATTCAATACGCTGACTGATAACGGAGAAAGTGCCGAAAGCCTTCTTAACCACCCTATCTATCTGTGATGCCACTTTCAGGGGGAACTGTGCACATGCACTCCTAGATCCTTCTTGCAGATTTAGCCTACTGCACGGAAATTATTTTTCTGTAAGGGCATTAATTTTCTGCATGATTGCTATAAAACATTTCTGCACAGGAATTTGTGTTTTATATGCAATTTCAGTTAACACTAGGAATCCCAGCAATGGTAGCAGTGTCAGCAAGCAGATAATATCTGTCATTACTTCTTTAACAGTTCAATAGTATTTTAACAGCCAATTATTAACAGAAAATTTGCTCCTGGCTTAGGAAAAAACCTAGGCCAATTTCTTGGGTAGCAGTCATATGCAAACATTAATGAACAGATGTTCCATTTGGCACAATTGTCACCAATTCAAACCATCAGTTTTCTCACAGAAACTCTGCTGCATGTGTTCTCTGACTTTACTTAATTCACCCTTAAGATGTGGTCATCATTGGCAAAGACAGCATTCAGAGTGTGTTCTCAATTGTGTTGGGAAGTCTGAGGTGGTTTGGAATTTGTTGTAACTCCCTTGCCAAACCACTTCACAGGGTAGTAAAGATCTAAGAACATTTGCTTCCCTGGTGAACATTAGGCAATGAATTTGTTGTGGAGGAATAGAAGATGTATCTCTGATGGCTACGTACACACATGTAGCATGTATTTGCCTTGGTTTACTTTGCTTCCGTTTACTTTGTTTCACTTTGCGGTTGAGCCCCGAGGTTAAAAATAAATAAATTAGCTCCATATAAATAGAATTTTAAAATTAAATAAGGAAATCAATTCAGCGTAATAGCAATTCAGAAGTGAAGACAGACAGAGAGGGAAAACAAAAGAAAGTAAATTATCAGAGACTTGTACAGAATGATGATGTTCTAGCTTTTAGAGCCAAACTCAAACTGATAGGATTGAAAGTTTTGTCTCCATCTTAGCTGGGAAAGTTCATAAAATCTGTACCACACAGTGTTGTGTGAAGAGCTACACAAAGTGGAAAATGGCCAAAGTTATGCACTCAATTGTACTGGAAATGTTCAGAATAGAGCTTGCCTGAGAGAGTTTTTACTAAAGCTGCAAATCTAACCCAAGATACTATGGGTTTGAAATTATAATTTTCTATTTGCTTTTGCTGGGAATGAGAAAAAACTAAAGAAATCCAGTCATGTAGCATTTATCTTGGAATGCCTTCAATGAACTCACTGATAAATCAGCACTACTTCAAAGGAATACTGTATTAGTTTAAAGTGATTTTGAAGTTGACATATTTAAGAATCAAGATGTAAAGAAAGTTGTTACTCTCATCCACAAGGGTGTGGGCAGGAAGTTAGGAAGCAAGCGCCTACATCCTTAACATTAAAGGGAACACATGCGTGCACAGGTTCATAACTTCACTTTGGCCTTCGATGAGCATTTAGGGAGGGGGAGGGAGTAGTTCCTCTTGCAAAGCTTCTGTTTTCCCATAAAGACCAGACTTAATCACTGACAAAATATAAACAGCAGGAGAAACTCAGCAGGCCAGGCAGCATGTTTATTTCTGCACATGATTCCAGCATCTGCAGTCTCTTATGTTTAAATCTCTGACAACACAAATTAAGATTATTTGGTAAAATCGACCGTGCTGCCCTGTCCATAGGCAACCTCCCGCTATCTCCTGCATGCTGTTCAACTCATCTCAGATATCCGTGCCTGTGCACTGGAATGTGCTGGTCTGAGATGAGCAGGAGGTAAGTAGCCTGTAGTATAGGACCAATTACTCTCTCAGCTTTTTGCCTGGTCCAGTTGGCCACACCTGTAAACAAAAGTCATACATACAGAAACAGGCTCTTCGGCCCACCATGTCAATGTTGACTCACACTAACCCTATTTTCCAACAAACCCGGGTTAAGGTTAATAGTTTATTTTAATATATTTTCATATATGCTATTAATTCTTTTTTTAATGTTTTATTTAAGCATTCTTTTAATTATTTAAATCGATTAAATTTGATTTAAAATTTACGAATATGAGAATTTGAGACCATATGTACAAGCAGTTCCTAAGTCCTTTGATAGTGGTCATCTGTCAAAGAAGGCAAGGGCATTCTGTGGGTGGGCCCTCAGACTCATCGGGATCGGGTGATGCCCGATGACAGTGCAAAATGGAACCTGCACTGCCTACCAAAGAAGGATGCCTCTCATGTAGGGTGGGGTTTAGTTTGACTGGCCTCCACATGTTGTTCCATCTGGAACATATTGTTGTGGAGCAGGTAAGCACAGTGCTCTTAGTGGAGACAATAGGCCACATATCATACCTAGTGTATTCATAAAACACCGAAAGCGTGTTCATAAAATTCCAATAAAACCAGTTCAGGCAGTATAGTATTTGTGGTGACAGAAAATAAAGTTTATATTTCAAGTCAACTAGTTTTGATCAGAACCTCCATATTAACTTCATTTTTCTCTCCGCAGATGCAGCCAGATCTTCTGAATCGTTTATGTTTTTATTTCAGATATCAGGTACCTGCAGTGCTTTGATTTCAGCAGAGTTTAGTTTGCAGACTATTCAACTTATGCCAATGGTGAAAGGTTATTTTTCCCAATCCAATCAACAATGTTCAATGTAAGCAGCTGAACAGAGCATTGGCATTAAAGGGCTTTGAATTTACGAAAAACGCTCAGTACATTTTCTGCTACTATTTTAGAAAACTTTACATAATAAAAGTACCAAAGAAAGTGACACTTAAAGCTGTAGCTCTCTGTGTTAATTAGCTCTTGTCTGGTACCATCCCCTGGTAGCTCAATGACCAAATTCACTGTCACTCAGCCATTGGGACAAGGAAAGTTCTGCACTTAAATATTGGGATATATTAAGACAATATATCACAGGTTGTAGTTCCTGTTCTCTATACAAGAACACCTCAAATATGCCATTCACTTGTCCCTGCACTACCTGTGAGCCTTATCTTCAGTGAGGAACATATTATACCACTTCAAGTGGATATCTTAAGATGCTGGATTATTAGAAAGTAAGTGATTAAATTAGCACTTTTGTAGCGTCACTCATCACCTCAAAACATCACATAGTTGGGGTGGAAGATTGCAACCTTCACGTGGTCCGCCCTGTTTTGATGAATACAATCAACATGACGTGCACAATCAAATAAGATCAAATAGAACAAGTTGTCCTACAACTTTAGGCTGTGCACACCATACGCAAGAAGAAGATCACATAGTTAACAATTTTTGACATGTAGGGAAATGCAGGAGTTAATTGTACACAAAGCAAATTCTGACACACAGCAAGAAAATAAATTACCCAATAATCTATTTCTGCCATGTCGATTCAGGGTTAAATATTGCCCAAGACACTTGAATCAATCCACATCTTGGAAGCATACCTCTTCAAGGGAATCTCTTTCAAGAAAGCACACGAGGGTTTGATATCAATATTTTAAAACGCCACGTATTCTATTACTTTCTGCACATGTGGCTCCACTAACACTCCCATTGATGTTTTGCCCACAATTTAAATAAAAACCTGACAATAGAATTAAAAAAATAGAAAATGCTAGACATAGTCCACAAGCCAGGCAGCATCCATCCGTGGAAAGAAAAAAAGTTAATGTTTCAGGTTGATGAAATTATAGCAGAATTAGAACGTCAGAAAACACATTTTAAATTGGAGAGTAGGGGGAAAGATTGAATGGCACAAATAATGATGATGCCGACAGAAATATTGAACAAGGCTTAGAGTCATAGAGCAATGCAGTGCAGGAATGGTCCTGACCTTCACAGTGAACCTCCTCCAACCTCATTTATTGCATCTGCTGTTCTAGGTACCAACTGCTCTACATCAGTGAGACCAAGCGCAGTGTTGGCGATCGCTTCGCCCAACACCTCCGCTCAGTTCGCAATAACCAACCTGATCTCCCCGTGACTCAGCGCTTCAACTCCCCCTCCCATTTCAAATCCGACCTTTCTGTCCTAGGCCTCCTCCATGGCCAGACTGAGTCCCACTGCAAATTGGAGGAGCAGCAGCTCATATTTTGCTTGGGTAGTTTACACCCCAGCGGTATGAACATTAACTTCTCCAATTTTAGGTAGTCCTTGTTTTCCCGCAACTTCCCCTGCCCTTCGCAGGTCTGCCGCAGACAACTGTCTCCTTCTCTTCCTATCTTCTTCCCCCCCACATTAGTCTGAAGAAGGATCTCGACCCGAAATGTCACCTATTCCTTCGCTCCATAGATGCTGCCTCACCCGCTGAGTTTCTCCAGCATTTTTGTCTACCTTCACAGTGAACGAAATAGCCTTGGGAAGTATTTAGAGCAGAGGGATCACAAAGTGCCAGTACATAGTTTCCCGAAAGTGGCGTGGCTGATAGATAGGTTGGAGAATAAGGCTTTTGGCATGCTGGTATTCATCATTCGGGGAATTGTGAAAATAAGTTGGAATGTTGTACAAGACACCGGTGAGGCCACACCTGAAGTACTGTTTTCATTTTTGGTTACCCTGCTATAGGAAAGATGCCATTAAGTTGAAAAGAGTGCAGAGATTTACAAGGATGTTGCCAGGACTTGAAGACCTGAGCTGTAGAGATATGTTGGACAGCCTGGGGCTATATTCCGTGGAGAGCAGCAGACTGAGGAGTGATATTATAGAGCTCTAAAAAAACATGAGGGGAATAGGTCAGGTAGAATCAATAACTAGTGGGCATAGGTTTAAGTGAAGTGAGAGGGGAAAGATATGGGTCAAATGTAGGCTAATGGGACTAGCTTAGATGTGGCACATTGTTCAACATGGATGAGTTTGGACCTGTTTCCGTACAGTACAACTCTATGAAACCACAGAAAAGCCCGGCATAAATAGCAGGAGTTCACCACCTGCCTATCCTGCTAAGCTCCTCCTGCTACTGTGGCAGAGTGTGTGGATTCCAGACTGGCTGTAGAGGTTTCATCAAAGGTTATGCAACTCGCGAGAAAGAAGGTCATCCTCATTGACAAGGGAATGGTTAGCAGGAGTCAATAATCAACACTTATCATGTGCACAGGATATCATAACATCCAGATCACACAAAAGGCAGCATAGTAGAACACAGTCATTTACACCAGATTGCCTTATTTACACAGGGAATTTTAAATTGTTTAGTTGGCAACTTGATTTCTAGGTCTACACAGTAGACCTAGGTCTAGAACAATAGCATAATTTCAAAGTAATTATCTTCAAAAGCCACAGGACTATCACACTGTGGGATTAAGAGGACACAACGTGCTGGAGTAACTCAGTGGGCCAGGCATCATCCCTGGAGAAACGGATATGTGATGTTTCAGGTGGGGATCCTTCTTCAGACTGAAGGGCCTGTCCCACTTACGTGTCCTTGCCATGTGAATTACGTGATCTCGTGGTCGCGTTGAGGCGCACGGGCATCGTATGGCTGCGCGGGGGCGGTCCCACTGAGAAACGCGGAGGGGTATGTAGTTGTGCGCGACATCACCTGGGGCTCCGAAATATTTGTAGCGAACGAAATCTTCAAACGCCAACAGCCTGTCGCGGAACTCACGGCCAAAGTGGGACAGACCCAAAACCCTGGTGCGACGCAACGTCTCACCTCCAACTGCAGCAGAAGCAGGCAAACGATCGTCAAACTCGGCCTGGGGCACACGGCCGTTGTGGTCCGGATCCGCCCAGAATTCTACTCCCAGAGTGGGACCAAGAAAATTGAAGATGCACACAAAATGCTGAAGCAACTCAGGAATGGATGACGTTTCGGGTCAAGACCCTTCTTTTCAGATGAAGAAGGGTCTAGACACAAAACATCACCCATTGCTTCTCTCCAGAGATGTTGCCGGGCCCGCTGAGTTACTCCAGCTTTGTGTCCATCTTCAAATGACGTCACGCGCTCCAGACGGCTGTGCGGTCCAATGAAGTCGCGCGGGACTGTCGCGGCTCAACGCGACCACGAGGTTGCATAATTTGCGTGCCAAGGACACGTAAGTGGGACAGGCCTTTGAGTGTGGTGGTTGTGGGAGGGGGGGGGAAGAACGCTGGAAATGAGGTGGGAAGAGGGGTTGTTTGTAGATTACTTACATAATTTTGGAGAATTCAATGTTCATACGATTGGGCTGTAAGCTACCCAAGCTGAATATGAGGTGCTGTTCCTCCAGTTTGCATGTGGCCTCACACTGGCAATGGAAGAAGCCCAGAACAGAAAGGTCAATATGGGAATGGGACGGGTAGTTAAAATGGTTAGCAATCGGAAGGTCCAGCAGGACTTGGCAGATCAAGTGCAAGTGTTTGGCGAAAATGTTTACGTTGGGTCTCGCCGATGTAAAGGAGGCCACATCAGGCACACCAAATGCAATAGATGAGGTTAGAGGAGGTGCATGTGAACCTCTGTCTCACCTGGCAGGACTGCTGGGGCCACTGGATGGAGTTGAGGCAGGAGGTAAGGGAACAAGTGTTACACCTCTGCGTTTGCAGGGGGGAATGGGGTGGGGGGAGGGACGCGGAAGATAAGGACCAGGGTATCTGTCTGGGAGGAGGGGGAGAGAGAGCAGAACTATGGGCCCCAGAGGAGATACGTGGTGAGGGATCTATCTTTCTCAGCAGGGTTGGAACCACCTTTACTAAAGAAAGAAGTAATCTTGGATGTCCTGGAATGGAAAGCTTCATCTTGGGAGCAGATATGGCGGAGATAGAGAAATTGCGAATAAGGGGTAGCGCCTTTGCAAGGGAGACATGGAGTCAGTATGGATGGAACTAAGGAATTGTGAGGGTAAAAATACCCTAATGAGACTTATCTACAGGCCCCCAAACAGTAGCCTGGATATAGGGTGCAAGAGTTTAAATTGGCATGTTGTAAAGGTAATGTTACGGTTGTTATGGGAGATTTCAACATACAATTAGACTGGGAAAATCAGGCTGGTACTGGACCCCAAGAAAGGGAGTTTGTGGAGTGCCTCTGTGATGGATTCTTAGAGCAGCTTGTACTGGAGCCTACCAGGGAGAAGGCAATTCTGGATTTAGCGTAATGAACCAGATTTGAAATGGGAACTCGAGGTAAAGGAGCAATTAGGAGGTAGTGACCATAATATGATAAGTTTTAATCTACAATTTGAGAGGGAGAAGGGTATATCAGAGATGTCAGTATTACAGTTGAACAAAGGGGACTATGGAGCCACGAGGGAGGAGCTGGCCAAATTTGACTGGAAAGATACCCTAGCAGGGAAGACAGTGGAGCAACAATGGCAGGTATTTCTGGGAAGAATACAGAAGGTGCAGGATCAGTTCATTCCAAAGAGGAAGAAAGATTCCAAGGGGAGTAAGGGATGACCGTGGCTGACAAGGGAAGTCAGGGCCAGTATAAAGATAAAGGAGAAGTATAACATAGCAAAGATGAGCGGGAAGCCAGAGGATTTAAGGAAGTGGCTCCAGAAGCATTGGTGATCATTTTCCAATGTTCTATAGATTCAGGATCAGTTCGTGTGGATTGGAGGGTAGCTAATGTTATCCCACTTTTTAAGAAAGGCGGGAAGGGGAAAACAGGGAATTAAGTCGTCAAGTCAAGAGAGTTTATTGTCATGTGTCGCAGATAGGACAATGAAATTCTTGCTCGCTACAGCACAACAGAGTATTGTAAGCATAAATACAGAACAGTTCCGTATGTCTATACAGCATAGACCATATATATACACACATAAATAGGCTGTTATAGTTCAGAGTTTGTTTGATGGCGAGTTTAATAGCCTGATGGCTGTGGGGAGCTAGCTATTTCTGAACCTGGATGTACCAGATTTCAGGCTCCTGTACCTTCTACCTGATAGCAGCGGAGAGATGAGTGTGTGGCCAGGGTGGTGTGGGTCCTTGATGATGTTGGCAGCCTTTTTGAGGCAGTGACTGCGATAGATCCCTTCGATGGTGGGGAGGTCAGAGCCGATGATGGACAGGGCAGTGGTCACAACTTTTTGCATTCTTTTCCGCTCCTGGATGCTCAAGTTGCCGAACCAAGCCACAATGTAATCAGTCAGTATGTTCTCTACTGTGCACCTGTAGAAGTTCGAGAGAGTTCTCTTTGACATACCGACTCTCCGTAATCTTCTCATGATGTAGAGGCGCTGACGTGCTTTCTTTATAATTGCATCAGTGTGCTGTGACCAGGAAAGATCTTCGGAAATGTGCACGCCCAGGAATTTGAAATCCTTGACCCTTTCCACCATCATCCCGTTGATATAAACGGGATTGTGGGTCCCTATCTTACCCCCTCCAAAGTCCACAATCAGTTCCTTGGTTTTGCTGGTATTGAGAGCCAGGTTATTGTGCTGGCACCATTTGGTCGATCTCACTTCTATACTCCGACTCATCACCATCAGTAATTCGTCCCACCACAGTGGTGTTGTCGGCAAACTTTTTTGTTTTTAAATATATTTTTATTAGAAGCAAACATATATTATGGTAAAAACATTCAATATGTATCAATCATACATTATTAATATTATCAATTGTGGATTCATTCTGCTTCTAAATTTTTTTTTATAGGTAGAAAGTAAGAAAGAAAGAAAGAAAGAGAAAAAAACACAAATGTCAAGATTTAAAAAAAGAATGGAATGATTTACTAATAATACATCATTGGAGATAGGTTCGAAGATTATAAAGTATAACTTTTGATCTAATCCTGAGTTCATGTTTCAGTTAGGTTCCTGTGCCGAACCAAATAACCCTTCAAATAATCGGTGAATGAAGACCATATTCTAACAAAAAGTTATTGTTTGTCCATTAAGACAAATGTTATTCTTTCCAGGTGTAGGGTCTTCGACATTTCCATAATCCACATTTTAATTGTGGGGGTTATAGGGCCTTTCCAAAATTTTAATATTAATTTCTTCCCAGGTATCATACTATAGTCTAGAAAATGTCTTTGGCTTGTTGTGAGTGTTAGACTTTGTTCTGATATTCCAAGTATTATCATTATGAGTCGGGATCCAATTTAGTATTAACAACTTCAGAAATTATTCTAAAAATATCAATCCAGAAATTTTTGATTTTTATACAATTTGCAAAAGTATGTGTTGAGTTAGCCTCCAGTTGCAGACATTTATCGCAGATAGGCGAGATATGTGGGAAAATTCTATTTAGTTTTACTTTAGAGTAGTGTAATCTGTGTAATACTTTAAATTGTATTAAAGCATGTCTGGCATTTAACAAACATTGATGTGTATATTGTGGACTTTTGTCCCAAACTTGATGATGTGAGTTTGCACTATGTCCGGCTACTCAATCATGAGAATAGAGTAAAGCAGGGGGCTGAGCACGCAGCCTTGAGGTGCTCCCATGCTGATTGTTATCGAGGATGACACATTTCCACCAATACGGACATGCTGTGGTCTGTGGATAAGGAAGTCGAGGGATGCAGAGGGATGTGCAGAAACCCAAATCTGAAAGCTTGGTAACCGAGGGGATGATGGTGTTAAACGCCGAGCTGTAGTCAATGAATAACAGCCTGACATATGAGTTTTTGTTGTCCAAGTGGTCTAGAGCGGAGTGGAGAGGCAGTGAGATCGCATCCACCGTTGATCTGTTGTGGCGGTAAGCAAACTGCAGTGGGTCGAGGTTCTTGTCGAGGTAGGCGTTGATATGCGCCATAATCAACCTCTCAAAGCACGTCATCACCACAGACGTTAGTGCCACAGGTCGACAGTCGTTGAGGCACGTCACCGTGCTCTTCTTGGGCACCGGTATTATTGAGGCCCTTTTAAAGCAGGTGGGAACCTCAGAACGAGAGGTTGAAAATGTCCGTAAAAACTCCAGCCAGTTGGTCCGCACAGGTTTTTAGAACACGACCGGGTATACCATCAGGTCCAGGCACTTTCCGAGGTTTCACCCCTCCTGAAGGATCTTCTGACATCGACCTCTGTGACTGCGATTGAAATACCATCATGGCGAATGAGGGCTCGGGAAGGCACATCAGTGTTCTCCCTATCAAAGGATGCGTAGAACGCATTGAGCTAGTCAGGGAGTGATGCTTTGCTGACAATTGAGCTGCCTCCTAATTTTGCCTTGTAGGAGGTGATGGCATTCAAGCCCTACGACGTTGCCGAACATCGGTCTCATCCTCCAGCTTATAGACCAGTTAGCCTGACAACGGTGGTGGGGAAGATGCTGGAGTTAATTATTATAGATGAAATAGGAGCACATTTGGATAGCAGAAGCAGGATCGGTCCGAGTCAGCATGGATTTACGAAGGGGAAATCATGCTTGAGTAATCTTCTAGAATTTATTGAGGATGTAACTAGGAAAATGGACAAGGGAGAACCAGTGCATGCCTGTGGATGCCTGGACTTTCAGAAAGCATTTGATAAGGTTTGATAGCGTGCAGACAGAAAATTGGGTGCTGACAGAAAATAGGGTGCTGACAGAAAATTGGTTGGCAGACAGGAAACAAAGAGTTGGGATTAACGGGTCCCTTTCAGAATGGCAGGCAGTGACTAGTGGGGTACCGCAAGGCTCGGTTGCTGGGACCGCAGCTATTTACAATATACATTAATTATTGAGATTAAATGGAGTCAAGTTGGGAAAAGGGGAAGTACAACGGGATCTGGGGGTCCTTGTTCATCAGTCAATGAAAGTAAGCATATAGGTACAGCAAGCAGTGAAGAAAGCAAATGGCATGTTGGCCGTCATAACAAGAGGAGTTGAGTAGAGGAGCAAAGTGGTCCTTCTGCAGATGTACACGGCCCTAGTGAGACCACACCTGGAGTATTGTGTGCAGTTTTGGTCACCCAATTTAAGGAAGGACGTTCTTGCTATTGAGGGAGTGCAGTGTAGGTTCACCAGGTTAATTCCCGGGATGGCGGTACTGTAATATGTTGATAGAATGGAGTGGCTGGGCTTGTATACTCTGGAATTTAGAAGGATGAGAGGTGATCTTATTGAAACATATAAGATTATTAAGGGTTGGGGCATGCTAGAGGCAAGAAACATTTTCCTGATGTTTAAGAATAAGGAGTAAGCCATTTAGAACGGAGATGAGGAAAAACCTTTTCACACAGAGAGTTGTGAGTCTGTAGAATTCTCTGTCTCAGAGGGCGGTCGAGGCTGGTTCTTTGGATGCTTTCATGAGAGAGTTAGACAGAACTCTTAAGGATAGAACAGTCAAGGGATATGGCGAGAACGCAGGAACAGGGTACTGATTGTGATCAGCTATTATCACATTGAATGGCGGTGCTGGTTCAAGGGGCCGAATGGCCTACTCCTGCACCTATTGTCTATTGTCAGGGTGGGAGGAAGTCTAGTTCAGATAACTGTGGGAGTCGGTGGGATTGCCAGAGATGTCATTCGATAGCCTGTTCCTTGTGATAGAGACAGAGAGATCAAGAAAAGGCAGAGAGGTGTCAGAGATAGTCAAGTATATTTGAGGACAGGGTGGAAATTAATGGATAAATTAATGAAATCAACAAGTTTGGCACAGGTGCAGCAGTTGACCTTGATGCAGTCGTCGATGGGGTGTAAAAAGCGTTGGGGAATGGTGCCAGTATACATTTGACGTAACCAACAAAAGGGTAGGCAGACCAGGCGCTGTGCGAGTGCACATGGCTACACCTTTACCTTAAAGAAAGTGAGTCAAAAGAGAAGTTGTTGAGGGCGAGGCCAGGTTTCCCCACGTGGAGGAGAAGCATTAGTAGAGGGAAACTGCTTGGGTCTGTATTCAAGGATCTGACCCAAACTGTGGGATTGCCTCTAATTGTCATGAGCCAGACAGCACCTTTCTCTTTTAAAAGGTCTTTTGAAATTTTTCCTCCTACAAGCATCCCAAAACACGGACAAAGCAGCAACTACACCTACTTTGTGTGCTCATGAGTCAACCACGACTGTAAAGTATCTGTTCCCAACATCTAATAAAGGATCCATTTTCCTTCCGATAACCTGGGTGCACTAAAGCAAGTGCAACACAACAGCTATCGGTTTCAACAAAAAAAGTTTCTGCATTTTACCTGCTGGCATCTACGATTTCAAACTGACTCATCTCTGCTCAGTCCTTTGGCCAACTTGCTGATTCATTGGTAACAGAGCTAACATGAAAAAAACCACAAAGTGGGTAGCAGAAAAATATCCCTCTTTAGAATGCATGCGCAGATCATTCACAGCAGCTGTGAAAACCCCAAGTAAACAGATCTGCTGAAGAGATCAGAAGTTTAAGATCCGATCTGTGACATGAAAAGGTCGAATGTGTTTCCCTGTCAGCCCCCGCCTCCCACACCAACATGCACCACAGAACACCAACACTTAATTTTGCAAAATATGGCTTATGACTGTCTTCATTTAATCGGCATCCTTTCTACATTATCTCATGATTTCTTCCACATATTTTTTCTTCTTAATCTAACACTAAAAGGCCAACTGAACACTGAAAAATAGTAAGATTTTTAAAAAAGGACAATGTCACACCATGAAAAGAACTAGCATATGGGCGTCATACATGGCTTGTCATTTATAGTTGTTCTTGTTTTATTTTACAGGAGCAGTTAAATAAATGCTCAGCTTGCATTACTGCAGTTTTTATTCCAGTGGTTTATCTTCCTACATGAAAGCAGGTCAACAGAAAGAACCGTACTTAAAAAACTGCATTAATACCTCCTATAACAGATTGCAGAGTGCTGAAGAGATTGTGTTGTATTTGACCCATAAACTTCTATTCCCTGCAAATCCATGTGCCAATCTAAAAGCCTCTTAAATGCCACTATCATATCTGTCTCCATCACCACCCCTGGCACGTGCTCCAGGAACCCACCACTCTCCGTGCAAAACATTTGCCCTGCACATCTCCTTTAAACTTTGTCCTTCTCGCTTTATATATATGCTTTCTAGTCTTAAGCATTTCTACCCAGGAGAAAAGGTTCTGACTATAGACCCTAACTGTGCCTCCGGTAATTTTATATATTTATATCAGGTCTCTTCCTTAACCTCTGGCATTCCAGATAAAACAATTCAAGCTTATCCATCCTCTCTTGGTATCTAATACCACCCAATCCAGGCACCATTTGGATAAACCTCTTCTGCTCAGTCTCCAAAGCCTCCACATCCTTCCTGGAATAGGGAGACTCAGAACTGCATGCAATTTCCCCTAAGTTTCCACAGAAAAGTGACCTGAAATCAATTATATGGTTTAACCTAGGGTGCACAATCTGGCAACAACACAAACTGCTTGCAACCTGCACAAATCTCTGCTCAGTTCCAGTGCCAACATAAATGTATTATTCCTAATGGTTTTAAAAATAACCAAGATAAATGAAAAAGTTAATTAAAATCACCCTTTCTGGCAGTGATAGGAAACAGCTGCAGTAACTCAATCTACCCCAAAGCCCACGTGTGAAGACATCAAGCTAACACACACAACAAAATCTACACCTGTAGTTGAAAAGAAAATACATATACAAAACAGCTTCTGAAAGCAGAAAGCCTGAAAAAAGCATATTATTGCAGTTGACTTTTGGCTTCCTGATGGCAGGAATTTGGTGGAGATTTTGAGGAGGGACTGTTCACCAGCGCTATTTTATAGGGAATGTCAACAACTTACTTGTTGCTAATTGATTTATTCAGCTGTTGCTTCAACTGTACAAGGGTTTGAGTGTTTCTTCAAGTTATTTGAATTGTAAAAGTCTGAAGGGATTGGTGTGGCAGGTGCAAAACTTTTCTGCAGACTTCTACGCACACTGATTATTTCCAATCATGGTCGTAATGGTAGGCACTAGTTATAGCATGGTTGTACTGTCAAGAGTGCATGGGAGTGGAACAACCTAAAAGAGGATGAGCTGAGGATGAAGGTCTTGCAGCTGTTGACCAAATATACCAATGATGTTCAAGGCATCATTTAGCAACCTGAACATCAGAAATATAACAACGTGTGATGTGTCCATGTTTCAATGAAATGTGCCACTAGGCCCAAACAGATGTTTAATCTCTGGTCACATGAAGGATCATATTTGCAGTGTCAAATGTGATAATGAATTTCTATGCGAGTGGTTCAATCTAGGTTGGAGAAGGAGATATCTGCAAAAACTCATAGGTTGCAAGTCACTGTTAGCCCTGGACCGTGTAAGCTCCCGATACACCAGTAAAACACTGGCCTGCTGTTTGTGCCAGAATAGAAGATGTGACACAGCAGTAAACTTTGGTCCAGAAGTGCAGAAATAAATGTGCCTTCCATTTCCATGACAAATCACAAGGTATTTCTTGTGCACACCCATCACGGCCACATAAACTCAGTTACATTTGTGAAAAATCCCTGCAAACTCACTCTTCGGTGAACTGAAACTATATTTTCTCCCCACACCAGCTGCAGGACATTTTGTGCCTAGTTTTTCATCAGGTGCAGATCCCATTTCTGCATTATCCTTTTAAACTGCATGCATTGGCCATATCCAGTATGATGGCTGTGAATGAATTACCAAATGATAATATACTTTCATCATCATGCTGATCACTCTCTGACCAGCTTGAGATGCTGTGCTTTCTAACTGAAGTAAGAACGAGTAGGGTTGTACCTTAAAAAAGGACACAGATGCAAGGTATAATGTCTACATCATCAGAAACTCATAAATTGAAGGGAGTTTGAGGTTGGGAGAGAGATGGGATGGCGGGGAGGAGAATCAGAAAATGCCATCAGCATTACTTACTCCAGCCTATTGTTGGTGAATGCATCAGTGCTAAACATTACACTAATGGCCAATATATTTTTCTCCATGAGAATTGGACATGTCCTGACTTTCCCCCATTCATAGCTTCTGTCCCAAATTGTTCTGCAATGTTCAGTGTCTTGCAATCTATTTAGTTGTGGTGGCTGTCATACTTGAATAACTAGCAGTGTCTGAGGCTTAGAGTGTAGTTTGCTTTGAATGCATTTGATATTGACCTTGAAGCAAGTGCAGTACTAATGTAACGGAAAGGTGCCGTGCTTAAAGAGTTGAATTATGAGCATAGGCTGAACAAAAATGAGTTTATTTATCCTCCAGTTTTGAAGATTTAGTGCCGGTTCTAAATTATGTATGTAAAATGGAATGTACAAGTCATAAGAAAACAATCTTTCTGGGAAGCCACAATGCATAAGTAACAATCAATTCTAATTATTTTAAATGTGTAATAATATCAGTTCAATATAAATGTTTCAGTGACTTACTCTCTGAGGAATTTAACTCATTTTTTTAAACGCAAATAAATCTTGTGCTAATGTAATAGCAGAATGCTAGTTTTGGTCACTGAAAATTCAAGGAAAGACATTTCTAAATGTCAGGAAATGTTGACATTTATTCAACAACGTTCGTATCCCCTGGGGTCCTGAGGCACTTCATAGCGAGCGAATTACTTTCAAAGTATTGTCACTAAAGTCATGTAGACAAACCACAGCACAACAAGCTCACTCAACAGTTGAATTGAATACTTTGTCACATGTGACAAGTCACTGTGAAATTCTTTGCTTGCATACCCCAAGGTCATCCATAAAGGGGTGCTTACAAAGTTACAAAGTACCCCCCGTGCCAGGTCCCGCCTTTGTTCTACCCTGGCAGCGGCGTCCTCACATGTCTGCCCTCGTCCGTTGGTCGGAGCCATCATCGACCACCAAACCGCCGCCGGGTCCTCTCCGGATGCCTCCGTGGTGCTGACCTAGGCCCCAGCCACGGGCTGCACAGACTCAGGGACCATTGGTCACGGGCTTCGCAAAGCTCCACCTCAGAGCCGTGAGGCTCCGACCCGCGATGCTCCGACATGCGAAGCTCTGACCCGCGAGGCTCTGGCCCGCAAGGCTTCTTAGCGGCACCTCCGGAAGGCAACGATTGGGATAATGCATTTTGAAGGATGAATGTTACAATGATATGTGGAGAGCTTTCTTCAACTGTACAATACTCCAGTCATGCTAACGGTACAGGATAGTTATGCACTTCAGTCCTGGAGTAAAACACAAACTGTAAGCTGAGCAAAAAACAAAGTGCTGGAGAACTCAGTGGGCCAGGAAACATCTGTGGAGGGAAAGGACAGACAACGTTTGGGTCGGGCCTCTTTTTCAACCCTCATGATTCCAGCATCTGCAGTCTCTTGTATCTTGAGAATGCTTTCAATTGCACTAATATCATGTTCATCCATCTACTGTTTGCCTTAAACATGCTCCGGAGAAATAAAGTTCAGACGTACAGCATAAAACATAAACCTCCTATCTGCCTGAATAAGATTATCATCATGTAAAATCAATCTTTGGGGCTGTGGGATATTCTGGTTTCCACAAACAGAAGCACTTAAAACTAAATATGCACGGCCAAGTTACAGCTCTAGAGAATGGAAATGATGATTCTGAAAATTTGTTGTATTCAAACCCTGAATTAAAAAGTCAAAGTAGCAAACCTTTTTAAGTACGTTTATAATTATTCCAATTGTAATCAGATTACGTTTGGTGATTGGCCTTGATAGGCCATCAGAATGCTGTACATTATTCTCAGTATTTTCAAGTAAGCTTGGCTTATTTACACAATAATGTATGGCTTGTACCCGAGTATATCTTCAACAAATATAGTGTGATTACACAACCATTCCCTGTCTCATCTCGATAAGTGTCAACAAAGTTTGCACATAATATCTGAAGGAAAAGGTCATTGATATCAAGAAATGAACTGTAAATGGAAATTGGAATTAAGAATTACTGGGAGTATACAGTGTTCATTTTGACAATTACTGCATCACTTGTTTTCTTTCATAGCCGCCTTGGCTTTGGTTTGTCCTTAAAGCATACCACTCATATTCCAGGTTATCAGGTTGAATGATAGGTGAATAATCAAAATGTCAATCCAGCACATATTTTTCAGGAGCTGATTAATGCAATAAATAGTAACATTTTGAGAGGGCTTTACTCAGCTGTTTTGCGGGGAAATATGAATGCCCTTATAATTTCAAAATAGCTTTCATGATGAATTGCCATAATTATGCCTCATTTTATTAGCTAGGTAGTTATCGTTTGCATGTTGTCACATCTGCCACAAGTGCATGGTCCAGGCAGGCTATGGAATCCATTAGCACACAACGCTGATCTGACACGACTGCAGTTTTGTGCATCTCAGAACCAGAAAGGACCTCACACATCCACAAATTCGCAGTTCATCAGCGGTTAGTTATTTCTTTCTGACCGCTGCTAATTATTCAACACTTCAGCTAATACCTTCTCCTAGATGAAAGTTGTCCATTGGTGCGAAAGACTGTGACCAACCGCTTCCTCTCTGCACCTCATGATTTGATAGACCTCAGTGAGGTGACACTCATGCTCCAGGGAAAAAAGTCCCAGCCTAACCAGCTCGCACGTTCCATATAACTCACACGTTCCAGTCCAAGTAACATCTTGTTCATTCTTTCTGCATCCCTTAAAGATATGCTTCCTCCAATGATATGATATGTTCCTCTAGCTCTGCAACTAGAAGAGTGCAGAATATGCACAATTCACCAAGCACCAAACTCAATATCCTGAGAGAGGACAAAACATGCCAAATACCTCCTTCACCACTACATGTGTCGCCATTTTCAGGGATCTATCTATCTGTATCCCTAGGTTTCTCTATTGCATAATATTTTCTAGGATCTACCATTCACTGTGTATGTTATGCTTTGCTTTATCTTACCAAAATGCAACATGTCGCACCTGTCCAAGTTAAATTCCATCTGCCATTCCTTGGCCCACTTACCCAATTAATATAGTGTGATAATAATAAACCGATAGTCATGAATTAACATCGAAGAAATTTGAACAACTTGGCAAAGTGGGTGCCTTATGAGGGGTGCCTTTTACACTAACTAGATGATGAGCAAGTGAGGAACAAGAACTTGTGGGAGAGTAAGAACAGTGAGGAGGATGTAACTCAGGCAGCCCCTTTCTCAGGTAGCCGGTCAAGAGCTGAACAATGTGATACCAATAATTGTAACCCAATGTCCCCATTCACACGCAGGTTCAAATCTCCTTTTCCTCGGCACATCATCTTTGATTACATCATGGTCGCTGCTAACCTTCACTATTCTACATGTGGCTGGCAACGTTTTCTTCATGGGCCTATTGTCTTCTGAATAGCTCCTGTTGCCTCTGTTTATGAAACAGTTTGACCCGTAAGATAAATGTACCAGTCAGAGTTGTGCAATTTGTTTTGGTGATATGATTGTCAGGGTTGGCAGTATGTGCAAGCTATGAGACATGTGTTGAGGTTTGCCGCAGGGCCAAGTGCTTGACGGTGTGGTGAATATTTGGTATTGATAAATTGAAAGGAGGCAAGTGTGTAAATAGATTAGTCTGAGACAAAATGGTGCAGCTTGAAGGGTCTGGCAATTGAAGATGCATACATCGACCACTCACGTTTTATCCTGGCACTGACCACCACAGCTCTCTTCCTATCAGTGAAACGGTCTGGAAACCTCTTGCTCTACTTCGCCTCCTTTCCACCTCCTCCGCTGATATTGCCTGTACAGTGATAAGGAATAATGAAAAATGATCTATCCCAAAATTGGCCACTTTTCAATCTTTTCTGGATCTATCTCACGTCAAGCCAAGTGCCAGCACTTACATAGACTCATAGAAAATAAGTGCAGGAGGAGGCCATTCGGCCCTTCGAGCCCTATCAATAACCCGTGCCTGCCTTCTCCCCACATCCCTTGATTCCACCAGCCCCTAGATCTCCATCTAGCTCTCTCTTAAATCCATCCAGTGACTTGGCCTCCACTGCCCTCTGTGGCAGGGAATTCCATACATTCACAACTCTCTGGGTGAAAAAGTGTTTTCTCACCTCAGTCTTAAATGACCTCCCCTTTATTCTAAGACTGTGGCCCCTGGTTCTGGACCTGCCCAACATTGGGAACATTTTTCCTGCATCTAGCTTGACCAGTCCTTTTATAATTTTATATGTTTCTATAAGAGAACCCCTCATCCTTCTAAACTCCAGTGAATACAAGCCTATTCTTTTCAATCTTTCCTCATATGACAGTCCCGCCATCCCAGGGATCAATCTCATTAACCTACGCTGCACTGCCTCAATCACAAGGATGTCCTTCCTCAAATTAGGAGACCAAAACTGTACACAATACTCCATGTGTGGTCTCACCAGAGCCCTATACAACTGCAGAAGAACCTCTTTACTCCTATACTGAAATCCTCTTGTTATGGAGGCCAACATTCCATTAGCTTTCTTCACAGCCTGCTGTACCTGTAAGCCAACTTTCAGTGACCGGTGTACAAGGACGCCCAGGTCTCGCTGCACCTCCCCCTTACCTAACCTAACCCCATTGAGATAATAATCTGCCCCCTTGTTTTTGCCGCCAAAGTGGATAACCTCACATTTATCCATATTATACTGCATCTGCCACGCATCTGCCCAATCACGCAACCTGTCCAGGTCACCCTGCAACCTCCTAACATCCTCTTCACAGTTCACAAGCCACCCAGTTTTGTGTCATCCGCTAACTTGCTAGTGTTGCTCCTAACTCCCTCTTCCAAATAATTAATATATATGGTAAACAGTTGCGGCCCCAACACCGAACCTTGCGGCACTCCACCCGCCACTGCCTGCCATTCTGAAAAGGACCCGTCCACTCCTACTCTTTGCTTCCGGTCTGCCAACCAATTTTCTATCCATGTCAACACCCCTATCCCCAATACCATGTGCTCTAATTTTAGTCACCAGTCTCACGTGCGGGACCTTATCAAAGGCTTTATGAAACTCTAGATACACTACATCCACTGGCACCCCATCCATTTTACTTGTCACATCCTCAATAAATTCCAGAAGATTAGTCAAGCATGATTTCCCTTTCATCTATCCTTGTTGACTTGGACTAATCCTTTTACTGCTATCCAAATGCCCCATTATTACCTTTTTAATAATTGGTAACCCCCCACCTCCAGGTGCGGTCTCACCAGAGCCCTATACAACTGCAGAAGAACCTCTTTACTCCTATACTGAAATCCTCTTGTTATGAAGGCCAACATTCCATTAGCTTTCTTCACTGCCTGCTGTACCTGTAGACCTGCTGTACCAGTACCATCTAGACTTTCAGAAAGCCTTTGATAAGGCCCCGCACGGTACACCACCCACATTCCATTCTCGTGATATGGGGCTTAAGCAGTGCAGGGTAGCTTTAACTGGAACTAAGTAATATAACCATATAACCATACAACAATTACAGCACGGAAACAGGCCATCTCGGCTTTTCAAGTCCGTGCCAAACAACTTTTTTCCCTTAGTCCCACCTGCCTGCACTCATACCATAACCCTCCATACCCTTCTCATCCATATGCCTATCCAATTTATTTGTAAATGATACCAACGAACCTGCCGCCACCACTTCCACTGGAAGCTCATTCCACACCGCTACCACTCTCTGAGTAAAGAAGTTCCCCCTCATGTTACCCCTAAACCTCTGTCCCTTAATTCTAAAGTCATGTCCTCTTGTTTGAATCTTCCCTATTCTCAAAGGGAAAAACTTGTCCACATCAACTCTGTCTATCCCTCTCATCATTTTAAAGACGTCTATCAAGTCCCCCCTTAACCTTCTGCACTCCAGAGAATAAACACCTAACTTATTCAACCTATCTCTGTAACTTAGCTGTTGAAACCCAGGCAACATTCTAGTAAATCTCCTCTGTACCCTCTCTATTTTGTTGACATTCTTCCTATAATTGGGCGACCAGAATTGTACACCATACTCCAGATTTGGTCTCACCAATGCTTTGTACAATTTTAACATTACATCCCAGCTTCTATACTCAATGCTCTGATTTATAAAAGTTAGCACACCAAAAGCTTTCTTTACCACCCTATCTACATGCGATTCCACCTTCAAGGAACTATGCACGGTTATTCCCAGATCCCTCTGTTCAACTGTATTCTTCAATTCCCTACCATTCACCATGTACGTCCTATTTTGATTTGTCCTGCCAAGGTGTAGCACCTCACATTTATCAGCATTAAACTCCATCTGCCATCTTTCAGCCCATTTTTCCAACTGGCCTAAATCACTCTATGGACTTTGGAAATCCTCTTCATTATCCACAACGCCCCCTATCTTGGTATCATCTGCATACTTACTAATCCAATTTACCACCCCTTCATCCAGATCATTTACATACACGACAAACAACAAAGGACCCAACACAGATCCCTGAGGCACCCCACTAGTCACCTGCCTCCAACCCGACAAGCAGCCATCCACCATTACTCTCTGGCTTCTCCCATTCAGCCACTGTTGAATCCATCTTGCTATTCCTGCATTTATACCCAACAGTTGAACCTTCTTAACCAACCTTCCATGAGGAACCTTGTCAAAGGCCTTACTAAAGTCCATATAGACAACATCCACTGCTTTACCCTCGTCAATTTCCCTAGTAACCACTTCAAAAAATTCAAGAAGATTAGTCAAACATGACCTTCCAGGCATAAATCCATGTTGACTGTTCCGAATTAGACCCTGTTTATCCAGATGCTTATATATATTATCTCTAAGTATCTTTTCCATTAATTTGCCCACCACTGAAGTCAAACTAACCGGTCTATAATTGCTAGGTTTACTCTTAGAACCCTTTTTAAACAATGGAACAACATGCGCAGTACGCCAATCCTCGGGGACTATTCCTGTTTCTAATGACGTTTGAAATATTTCTGTCATAATCATGACATTGGTTCCTTGTTGATGAGGGCAGCCAACCAACAGTATAGTAGATGCTGAAATTCATTACAAACAAGGGACATTAATTAATTCTGCAGTCAGCATTATGTACTTAAAACTAAAACTGAACCCAATAAGACTGATGAGGGGATTTAACTAGAAAGTTGCCATCTCCAGTGACAACATTGTTAATATTCAACTTCAACAGTGCAATCCCAAATATGCTACTATTACTTTATTATCGGTAATAATTATTGTTGTACCAATATTCTATATCTACTAAACAGCCAAGCATAATTATACATAAAGTAAGGGAAAATGTATTCTACAGGAGCTCCCATGGTCCCAGCAATTTTCCTTTCATTATCCTATAAACCTTTCATTATTTTCAATTTACTCTCTACTACCCATTCTTTTTGGTTTAACTTTACTTGCTCTACCCAACATCTATATCTATACATAACTAAAACTCTGATCTGTGGTCTTCTGGTTTGCGGAGTTTTTCTATTTGCGCAAAAACAGTACACGATAGAGCTACAATTGTTCGCCAGGTTACTTACCGTTCTCCTGTGCTGCGAGTACAACATGTTTTGTTCAGATCGGTGGTACATTGTAAAAATTATCGAGGTTTAAAGATCTTAAAAACCGCGCGTATGCAGATTCCTTGGGCAGGTATGCAGGGAGGGAGGGAGAGTCAGGTTGCAGGGTGGCCGAGCAGTTTGCGCGGAGTTTGAGTAACTCACACACACACACAATGCAAATTGGTCCAATCGTCAAATCAACAGGATCTAAACCGCAGCTAACAATGAATGACCTGTGGCGGAAGGAACTGCAGATGCTGCTTTTTATGCATGGAGGGAGGGAGAGAGTGTGTGACTGAGAGTAGGGGAAAGGAGAGGGAGGAGGGATTGGGGGAGGGGAGGGGGAGAAGGGAAAGATCTCAGGGAGGTGAGGAGGGAGGCTGGGGGGATTGAGGGAGAGGAAGGGGTAGAGAGGGAGAGGGGGAAAGTGGGGGAGGTGAGGAGAGTGGGGAATAGAAGGAGAGGAGGGGGGAGTGGGGGAGGTAGTGAGTGGGGAATAGAGAAAGGAGGGCAGTGGGGGAGGTCAGGAGGGATGTTGGGTGGATGAAGGAGGTGAGGAGTGTGGGATAGAGGGATAGGAGGCGGGTATGGAGGGGAGAAGAGTTATGGGGAGAGCGAGGGAGTGACTGAGGGTAGGGGAAAGGAGAGGGAGGGAGAGATGAGTGAGGGATTGGGGGTGGGAAGGAGGAGAGGGGAAAGAAGGGGGAGGGTGAAGGGGGGGGTGTGCGGGGGGATGAGGGGAAACGAGCCATGCCTGCGCAATAGGGGACCATGCATGAGTGGTGCAATATTGCCTTGGGGGGGGGGGGGGGGGACGGGTTGTATTGGGGGAAAAGGTGAGTACTGGAATATTGCGTTGGGGAACGGGTTGCGTTGGGGGACCAGGCCTCCCGTGTGACAGGGACCCAATGGGTCCCACTTGGTCTAGTTTCCTCTTAAAAAACAAATGTTGTTCCTTGGTTACAAAGTGCAAAAATTAGGAAGAGCTTGCTGATAATCAGTGAACCTGATGGAAATACAAGCAAATAAATTCATGTATTCATGCGGCGAACCACATCAGAGCAAAGTTTTGATTAGGTCAGCAATGACCCCACTGTTTAGAACTGGGCTAAGAATAGTAATCAGGAATAATACAAAATAATCTGAGCTTGCATACACACCATAACGTGACATCAAGATGAGGTATTTATACAATTGCAATAACTATATGCACCATCAATCACATATTGTATGGAGCTTCACAGTGAAACAGGTCTTTGAACAGGCATGTTTGTTCGCACAGTGAAAGGTACATTATATTAGCACTGCTGTCTTAAGTGCTTCACTGCAATAACTAGAGAAAGAAAGCAATGACTGAAGAGAGAAAGGTCAGAACATTTTAACCTCAATTTTAATCATGCACGAATTGGGAGTGTTTCCGGATAATTCTCATAGCATTTGAACAATGGCGGTGGGGAGCGAGGCTGGTATTTTAACAGTTGGCTCTCTTCCCCCCTTGTATAAAATGGTTATTGCTGAGAAGGAAAATAAATCATGGGTATGAGATGGAAAAGGATGGAGGAGATTGAAGGCAGGGTAGGATTTATGGGTGATGATGCACTTCAGAAATATAACTGGATAAAGCACTTTTTTCCCTCCTAGTTTTCCTTTTTAAGCATGTTTTGCAACCCCCTATACTCCTCCAGGCACACATTTGATCCCAGCTTAAATGTGGCTTCATCCCAAAGTTCTGAAGCCACTCTTTCTGAAAAAGTGCAGGTATAGGATGTTCCACTGTAACAGGAGAGATGTACTCTTGCTACTCTGTGCAAGATGGATTGTAAAAACTGTCGGGAAATTAGCTGGTATCTCTTTCTCCAGCAAAACTGTAAACTTTACTGGAATTTTCTTACGATGCTTCCAGTTATGGTCATTTCCCTCACCATTGATGCACATCTCCAGAAACACTAACAATGTTAAACCCTGCTGTGTACCTCACTTGTCTGCAAAATGACTGTCTTGCCTCAGCATTTAGCTGGGATACTCTATTTGCAGACGTTTAGGTGATAAAGGAAAGAACAGGGGATTAGGTCAAAGTGAGTAACTTTTCAAGAGCTGTCTTTGTAACCCGAGGCTGTATGGTTCTGCAAGAGTCCATTAAACTCATTATTTCATCTTAACTTGTGTGGTATAGATACAGTTCTATAAAAGGACAAACAAAAATACATGAATATATGTTGTAAAATAATTATTTTCACATATTATTGTTCTGCGTTCTTGTGGACATGTGGTGCCATGGAATGTCAAGAATTACGCCCACAGTCAGTTTTTAGTCAATCAGCAATGGCTGCACAAGGTTGCATATATGCATTAGGTATGTTACAAAACTTACCTTTACCGGCGCTGCACTTCTGCCGCTCCCCGTGTGCGCGACTTTCGCGCCTTGCAGAGGGGGGCGGGCTTAAAGTGCCGTTTTTCCACAGGCCCGGATAATCGATGAATGTCGGGCGATTTGGTTGCTGAAGAAAAATCGCTCCGACATTTCATGAATGGAGGTATTTTTAAATTACTCTAGATTATTTATTAACTAGAGTAATTTAAAAATCACCTTCAAAAGCCGTGACCGCAGACCACCGGAAGCATTTTGCGTAGGGGAGAAAAAAGGTAAATACTTTATTTTTATATTAAAAGTTGGTTTTTCGGGAGGCTTTAATAATATTTTTATGTTGCGAAATGGGGTCCCAAAAAATGTATGAACCAACAGTATTTTTCCCCCCGACTTCACCGCTAACCGCAACGTTCCAATCCACCGCATTCCACTAAAACCCACTCGCTAGTTGATTTAAATGGCCATTAATTTACAGGCATTAAACACTAAATTCCTTCCATTTGGCCCAGAAATTCATGAAAATGAGATTTAAAAATTATGTTATATTGTGGATTATTGTGTGAATGTTATTTGGACACAGGCAATTTTAAAAAAGTTTATCTTTTCTTAAGAAATTGATAGATGTTTAGATCTACTCATTGAATTTTGTAATTAGCTACAATTAGATAACTAACTAATTATATGCTTTAATTTCAGGTCATCCAAGTAAGATTGTTTAATATTTGTTTCAGAATGCTTCAATCTATAATAACTGAAAATTTCATTGAGTTCTCTTAATTTTTAAGAATGTTACGGACTTTTAACTTTTCCAGATCACAGCTTTTGAGTTAAGTCAATTGAAAGGCAATGGGAAGCAAGATGCTCATTTCCGAGTATGAAAATGGCCATAACTTTCTTAATACTGAAGATATGAAAGTAAATTGGGTGTCAAATTAAACTTCTTTTTATGCTTTATCTGATGGGATAAATTGCAGACTTGATTTTTAAAATCTCAAAATTTTGTAACATTGCTATATGCATAGGAAGGAACTGCAGATGTTGGTTTATACCGAAGATAAATATAACGTATTGGAGCAACTCCAGTCTGAAGAAGGGTTCCGACCCAAAACGTCACCTGTTCCTTTTCTTCAGAGATGTTGCCTGACCCGTTGAGTTCTCCCAGCACTTTGAGTCTATCTTCTGCATATATACGCAGATGCAAGAACATTATAATTCATTTTTATTCACTAGAGTTTCTGCAAATGGCTTTACATGCCATTGGTTTTCATGGGGAATTGCAACATTTAAATGAATACTAGACAAAGTGGGACCCGTTGGGTCCCTGTCACACGGGAGGCCTGGTCCCCCAATGCAACCCGTTCCCTCAACGCAATATTTGACTCACCAGTGGAGGTGAGCCGGGCGGCAGCAGCGAAAATGGATCGCCTCTTCCAGCACTGCTTTTCGTCGTGCTCAGAAAAGCAGTGGGGGAACAGCGGGGGATCTTTGCCTTGAGCCAGCGTGAGAGAGCCGGCCCGGGGGGTGGGGGCGAGGGGGAGCAGAGCCGGGCGGCAGCAGCGAAAATCGCCAGCGATAGAAGAAAAATGGTGGGACTTTTGGAGTAGAGCTGGGCGGCAGCAGCTGTTATGGTTGCTGGCCAGCAGGAGGAGACAAAATGATTGAGTGAAGGGGGGTGAAGGATTTTATTTAAAAATGTGTACATAAAAATGTATAAATGTAATGAGGAGTGGATCCGTGAATGTAAAAGTGCAATGTCTAGCAAATTGGAAAAATGTGAGCGTGTGGTTTTGGCGAACCATGAAATCAAAGGCCAAAAATCTGACAGACGCAAACACACGCACACACAGAGTTTTAAAAGTATCCTAGACCAAGTGCAGACCCATTGGGTCTGGTCCCCGAACATGCTTCAGTCCCCAAGGGGAGGGGGAGGAGGAGAGGGGTGAAGGAGGGGGGGAGGAGGGGGGGGGGGGGGGAGGAGGGGGGGGAGGAGGGGGGGGGGAGCGGGGAGGGAGTTGTTACCAAACTGAACTCACAGTGGAATGATGGGGTAGGGGAGAGAAGGTGAGAGGGGAAGGGGGAGAGAGGGGGAAGAGTGGGGAAGGAGGGAGGGGGAGAGGGGTGGGGGCAGTCCATCTTTCCCCACTCCCTATCACCCCGCTCCTCTCCGTCTATTCCCACACTCTCCCTCCTCACCTCCCCCATTCCCCCCTCTCCCTCAATCCCCCGACTCCCCCTCCTCAGGATCGGGCCTTACACCGCCTGCCTGTCCCCTTATCTGTTCTCCCGATCTGCAGAGCATGCCGGCATGAGAGTGGAGCTGTGGGCTTGTGACCAAAGATCCTGCTTGTGGCTCTCTGGAGCGCGCAGAGGACGGGAGGGGCGCGCAGGTGGACGGGGCTTCGCGACCTGCGCCAGCTGTGAGTTCAGCGGAACTGACGCCTTATCTCTCCTCCCGATCGGCAGAGCATTTTGAGAACGGGGGGGGGTTTGAAGCAGGCGGGAGATTCCAGCTGCGGGAGGCGTGAGCATAGTTGGAGGGGGGGGTTTGGAGCGCGCGGGCGACTGTAGCTGCGGGAGGCGCGTGCGCGAGCGTAATTGGAGCCGGGCTGCCAAATGAAGAGAGAGAAGCGGCTTGGGATTGGTCGTCATGTGGGATTGTGATGTAAGCAGCTTGTGAGGTTACGTTTCGATAAAGAATGAGTGTGGGGGCAGGATTTTATTTAAAAATGTGTACATAAAAATGTCTAAATGTAATGAGTAAGTCCGTGAATGTAAAAGTAAAATCGCTAGCGAAATGGAAAAAATGGCGGAGTTTGAGCATGTGGTTTTGGCGGACCATGGAATCAAAGGGCAAGAATCTGGAAAAAGAATGGAATGTGACATACACCCACAAACACACACACACAGAGTTTTAAATATAGATAGATAGATAGATATACTAGACTAAGTGCAGACCTGTTGACCTGTTTGGTCTGCTTCCCAATGCAATATTCCACCACTCACTTATTCCCCCAACGCAACCCCTTTACCCGACGCAATATTCACACATAGCCTCCAACTGCGCAGGCACGGCTCATTTCCCCCTCATCCCCCGGCACTCCCTCCCCCACCTCTTCATCCTCCCTCTTCTTAAGAATGGAGGATGTGAAATGGGCTCGGCCGCTCGCCCACTCGGCACCACGGAGGCGCACACGCCAACACACCTGCTCTCCAGCCAGCGGAGTGTTAGTGGTGCTTACTCCGCTCCTTCAGCTTTTATATTCTCCTTGTGACTGTGACCCGCCGCCCGTGACTGACAGTGGACCCGGCCAATCAGTGCGACAATGGTGTAGGAGAGACCAATCTGCGTGGCGCTGACTGACAGGAGGAGACCAATCTGTACATGTGTGTTTTGTAAGATGTTTAAACCTTAGTAACTTTTTAAATATACCATCGATCGGAACAAAACTTGTTGCACTTGAGCACAGGAGAATGGTAAGGTGGCGAAAAATCGCAACGCTATCGTGTACAGTTTTAGTTATGTATAGATACTAGATCAAGTGAGACCTGTTGGGTCCTGTTCCCCCAACGCAATATTCCACCACTCACCAGTTCCCCCAACACAATATTCCACCGCCCACCCATAGCCCCCAACTACGCAGGCGCGGCTCAATTCCCCGCATCACCCAGCACTCCCTCCCCCCTCCTCTTCACCCTCCCTCTTCTCCTCCCCCACCTCTCCTTCCCTCGCCTTTCCGCTACCCTCAGTCACAGACCCCCGCCACCCCTTGCACAATCACCAACATGCCAAGAAACGCCTGAAGAGTCGGAACAGCTTCATGGAACTCGAGCCAACCGTACCAGACACCAAAATCAAACAACAGATGGCACCAGGACACCACCTGCCTTATACTACCTGGTAAGCCCTAAACCGCCACCGCACTGGAGTGGGACATTGCGGACTCAACCTAAAGTAGTGGGTCCTCTCGAACTCTGATAAGTTAAACTGTGGAGAGGTACAGACAATGGTCCACCTACTGATTTGCAGAGGCACAGATGTGGCACTGGCTGTGGCAAAGCGATGGCAGAATGCCGTCTGACACACGAACCAACGAGTCACTCCCTCCCTCCCTCCATAACCCCTCTCCACTCCCTACCCCCTCCTCTCCCTCTATCTCCCTGCTCCCCACACCTCAACTCCCCCTGTCACACTCCCCTACGACAAACACTGTTTAAAAAACATTAAACAATCCTCGCCCTCTCCTCGTAGAATCATAGAAAATAGGTGCAGGAGTAGGCCATTCGGTCCTTCGAGCCTTCACCGCCATTCAATATGATCAGGGCTGATCATCCAACTCAGTATCCCGTACCTGCCTTCTCTCCATACCCCCTGATCCCCTTAGCCACAAGGGCCACATCTAACTCCCTCTTAAAAATAGCCAATGAACTGGCCTCAGCCACCCTCTGAGGCAGAGAATTCCACAGACTCACCACTCTCTGTGTGAAAAAAGATCTTCTCATCTCGGTCCTAAAAGACTTCCCCCTTATCCTTAAACTGTGACCCCTTGTTCTGGCGTTCCCCAACATCGGGAACAATCTTCCTGCATCTAACCTGTCCAACCCCTTAAGAATTTTGTAAGCCTCTATAAGATACCCCCTCAATCTCCTAAATTCCAGCGAGTACAAGCCGAGTCTATCCAGTCTCTCTTCATATGGAAGTCCTGCCATCCCAGGAATCTGGGTGAACCTTCTGGTGAACCTTCTCTGTACTCCCTCTATGGCAAGAATGTCTTTCCTCAGATCATGAGGCCAAAACTGTACGCAATACTCCAGGTGTGGCCTCACCAAGACCCTGTACAACTGCAGTAGAACCTCCCTGCTCTTGTACTCAAATCCTTTTGCAATGAATGCCAACATACCATTCGCTTTCTTCACAGCCTGCTGCACCTGCATGCCTACTTTCAATGACTGGTGTACCATGACACCCAGGTCTCGTTGCATCTCCCCTTTTCCTAATCGGCCACCTTTCAGATAATAATCTACCCTCCTGTTTTTGCCGCCAAAGTGGATAGCCTCACATTTATCCACATTATACTGCATCTGCCATGCATTTGCCCACTCACCCAACCTATCCAAGTCACCTTGCAGCCTCCTAGCATCCTCCTCACAGCTAACACTGCCCCCCAGCTTCGTGTCATCCGCAAACCTGGAGATGTTGCATTCAATTCCCTCATCCAGATCATTAATATATATTGTAAATAGCTGGGGTCCCAGCATTGATCCTTGTGGTACCCCACTAGTCACTGCCTGCCATACTGAAAATGACCCGTTTACTCCTACTCTTTGCTTCCCGTCTGCCAGCCAGTTCTCTATCCACATCAATACTGAACCCCCTCCTCCCCTCCCCCACACCCTCCCTCTCCTTACAACAATGTAACAAACCTCTAATTGCACTGGGCGTCCTGTCATTTGTTAACATTGTAACGGGCAGGGCAAGTGGAATTGAATTTTTTAAGTGAAAAGTGATACCCCAACGCAATATTCCAGCACTCACCCATTCCCCCAACGCAACCCGTTCCACCAACGCAATATTCCACCACTCACCCATAGCCCCCAACTGCGCAGGCACAGCTCATTTCCCTCATCCCCCAGCACTCCCTACCCCTCCCTCTTCACCCTCCCTCTTTTTAAACTTTAAAAAAAAAATCCAATTCCACTTACCTTGACCCTGCTCATTACAATGTTACAAACGACAGGACTCAGTAACGGACAGGGGCAGCAAGTGGAATTGGATTTTTCGCAGTGAAAATTTAAGTGTAAAGTTACATTTTTAAAGTTTAAAATGTGAATAACTTGTAAAATATAACATCAATCTCAACAAACCTTGATAGACCGGACCACACCACAAGACAATCGTTATCGTGTACCGTTTCAGCATCATTTCAGGATCACATGGGCAGACATACACAGATAGACAGATAGAATCACAGTCATAGGAACAAACAAGATTGAGTTTTAGTAATATACTAGACCAAGTGGGACCTATTGGGTCCCGTTCCCCCAACACAATATTTAACTTACCCGTAGCCCCCGACTGCGCAGGCGTGGCTCATTTCCTATCCCCCAGCACTCCCTCCCACTCTTTAAACTTAAAAAAAAACTTGTTCTGAAAGTACATTGTATTCACATGTTGGCCTGCAATAATATAAAATCAATAAATTATGTCTGGAAATTAATAATTCAAAATATTTCAATAACAGAATTGGACTTTGGCATTGAAAATATCAATAGAAAAATAACCTATGAGATATAAAAACAATAATAGCTATTATCGATTAAAACATTACAATAAGGAAAGGTTAGATTTGTGATGTCTGATAGATATAGCTGGATGAAAATAGCTGTGAAGAAACAAAATATAATCATCCATCCAAGATTCATTACATACACAAATCAAGGTCGGTCTGAGAGCACGGGTGCACATTGCAGATGCCATGTGTTGATAGAAGTGGCCCAATGACCTATGTGTTTACAATGCGAAACCAGAATGAATAAATATAAAATTTGCTCCAATATTGGTTCTGCCTCAACATCAATAGTGCCAACAAGTAACAATGACCAAATCATCTGCAATACTGGCATCCAGTACTGTAATCACATGTTGAATCAATGCAAACCTGATCAATCTTGGAGGATCCTGGAAATAGGTTTCAGCAAAACCTGTTTTGCTCTTTCGTTCAAGTGTGTGTTTATGCAATTATCCATTTCAAATCATGTTTAACTTGTAGGTTGATTTGATAGAATGGTTAATGAAACTTGAGTAATAAAGGGTGTCATTACTTCTTGTTTATATAGTTTTAGCCTTATTTTTAAGTAACCGTCATTGCCTGTTTGAAACATTTTCTAATTTAAAAATACAGTTCAGATATACTGCAGTGCTAGCCGCTTTTGGTAATACAGAAGATATCATATGATGGGACGCCACACTATCACATTATTTAAACTGTCAATCTATGCATGGTGGGACATTACAACAATGATTGAATTATACTTTATTGGAACCTTTGCAAAATAAATGATAATCATGAAATATAAAACAAATTAATGATTTTCCAGTTCTATGCTGTTCTCTTCGCAAACATGTCAATACTTATGTTACCGTGCTAGATCAGTTAAACAGATTATTGTGGTAGAACCATGCTACTTTAAATACTTATGGCTTATCAAAATGGCTAAAAATCAACTCTTTCAAAACTTAGATTTTTAAGTTCGTACATCAAGTACTATTCTACGATCGTAAATAAGATTAAAGAGAACATCAATCATTGCAAGAAACATCGTCTGTCGATTCCCTCCACAGATGCTGCCTGACCCATTGAGTTCCTCCAGCACTTTGTGTTTTTCTCAAGATTCCGGCATCTGCAGTTCTTTATAATTTCATTGCCTACTTTAAAGAAGATTTACTCCATTCTCTGTCACAGTTCGATGAGACTCTCTCTCACTGCTAACCTCTCTGTGTTTCCTACTGCTCTCTTGCTATTCAACCATGATTTAACCCTGACTTGTTACTACAGCCATGGGTCTTTCCGCAGCACATGCCTTCGTCACCACCTTGTTCCACGAGGCTACTAGCTCCATTAACAGTCTGAAGAAGCATTCTGACCCAAAATATCATTTGTCTATTCCCTCCACTGATGCTGCCTGGCCTGCTTAGTTCTACCAGCACTTTGTGTTTTGGCCAATCATTGCAAATTATTTATTTCCAAATTTCTAAAACAACCACAGTATGATTCATAATGTTTGGTTGCCAGGTTTAATCATCAGAAAATCTGATACATTGTCTGCTTTACTAACACCTACAATTTGCCCCACTTAAAAGTCTTGGCAAAGTGGTATATCCCCAGACAACACCAATGTTGCATGCTACCTTTATTAATTTGATTCCAGTTCACCATTAAAAGTCCTCTTATATCTGGAGTGAATCACCTTTTTATGTTTGGAAATCTCTTAATTAACTTCTAATTCTAGTCAACCTGAGGGCTTTTCTTGTTTAACTATCTCTAAAAAATCCAGTGATTTTTGCCAAGTTATTGTTCCACTTTTGTTCGTAACCTGCTTGTAAGTAATCTGAGCATGATCTTTGACGCAAATCTAATCAGATAATGGTCTTTGCACCATTGAACATTTGGCTTTTTTTCAAGAGATATTATGATTAATTTAAAGCAATCTCTGATTTCTTTCCTTTTAAGTTCATATCTTGACACAAATTAGGTAAGTTGTTGCCTCTTTCATCTTTTGAAATTAATTTGTTGTAACCTCATCAATGCGTGCTTCATGAGATTCATTGTTACACCCTCAATTAACACTCTAGGTGAAATGAGGCTTACTGAGTAAATATCATCTTCCTCACCTTTCCAGTTTCAACAGCACCTTTTTTTTTCATTCTGATAAGATTCCTGAATATATTCTTGGCCTCTGTTTCTCGTTGCAACCAGGTCCTCCAATAATCAGCCATTTTTATCTCTGATTACTGGTCTGTTTGTTTCATTCATATATTATTCTTACCTCCTGCACAACAAATCATATTTGCTTCTTCATCCAACACTAAATTATACTGTCAGTTTATGCAGCACCAGCCTCATCAATCTTTCCCTGGAAATTGTTATCAAATTTCTTGTTATCAAATTTGCCCACATCTGGGTTCACATTTTTTTTTCATTTCTGAGATAACTTTGTTGATACTCTGGGCTTTACATGACCCATGATTTGTTGAACAATTTACCTGAACCAATGCATTTGGCATTCTTAATGTGGCCTCCTTAACACTGCACTAACCAAACGCAATTACTAGATCACTTTGTGGAAAACTTGTCCCCAGTCCACAGGCATGATCCTGAGGTTTTGTTATATGCCACTAGTTCTCAATCCCATCCCTGTTCTCTCTTGTCTGCAACCTCTTTCATTGCCATAGTGAGGCCCAACGTAAATCAGAACAACATCTTATATTCAGTCTGGGTACATTACAACCTTCTGCAATGATCACAGAGTCTTTCAATTGTAGTTAAACTGATCTCTCGTTGTTTCCCATTACCATGTTAATGTCCCTTTCACATCCCGTTTCTCACAACGTCTCACAAACAGTCAGTACTCGCGCCTGGTTTGTTCACACCACATTACCTGATCTGTTTAATCATCTCCATATAGGTTTTTCTCTTACACCTCAGTCCTCGTCCCAGTAATTGTTTGAAAACTATAAAGCCCTTTTTCTTCCCTCAGTTCCCATCATGTGTTGCTGACCTGAAATGTTAACTGGTTTCCCGCTCCAGAGATTCTGCTCGATAGGCAGAGTTCTCCCAGCACTTCTGTTTCCATGACCCGCGATCTATTTAGTCTCTGGAGCTCCATATTTAACATGCTAAAGATTTATTCAATGTGCATACTGGTTTTCATATTAGAACCTATTTCACATTGGTGGTGCCCAAACAATGGGGGGTTTTGCTGAATCAAATTTTGCAGTTTCCCAGACAGGCTTATTTGTGTTCGTCCATTTTCCACAAAGTCCATCTTTGGCAATATAAATGATTATGGCAATTGAGTACTGAATTCTGTAGTTCTGCTCTGTTTACCTATACGGCTAGATTTATATTAACATTTTTAAGGAGGGAAAGAAATAATATTAGCTCTAAAAGGTCAATATGAGCTAGATATAGAAAACATGGTTCAGACTCCATTACAGAAAGCAGCAGCAAAAGTAAAAGCAGCAGTTCCCAGTAATTAGGCTGCTGCTGACCTCCATATTCTCATTCTCACTGAATGTTTTGAGTCAAACAAATCTTATATGTGGGACAAAAACTAGTAAAATTGAGGGTGATGCTCACAATGCTCACTTATTTGCCTGTGAGACTTCAGATGAGTGCAGATGCAAAGTTCAACTAGGAAACCTGTAAGCTGGGTCTAAAGGTGCATCTTTCTGCCATTAACTGCAGGGAAACTGGCAATGGCTTGTCATTCAAAAGTGAAGATCAGTATGGTTCATATACTGATTTGTACACAAAGCCTAATAATGCTGCAGAAAATAGGGGCTGCCCATTTCAGTTGCATTATTTAAGAGAAAAGTTGTAATAATCGCCAAATAAATAACAAGTTTTAATTATGCCAAATAATCTCTGCTACTGGAATCTGTCTTTTCAAATATGGAGTCTCCTATTCTACTTAGGTAGCTTACAACCTAATGGTATGAACATTGAATTCTCAACTTCCAGTAACTAACTTACAAACATCCCCCACCTCTTCCCTGAGCCCCACTTGGATTTCCACCTATTTATTCCTTTCCCGCTCTTCTATCCTTAGCTCCTTAAATTACACTTTTTGTCTTTTCATCTCATGCCTTTGTCCAATCAAACCCCCCTCACCTGTACCCACCTATCACTTGCCAGGCTTTCTCCTGGCCCCACTGATTTTCCAATTTTCTCCCCATCCAGCACAATCAGTCTGAAGAAGGGTTCCGACACGAAACCTATTCATGTTCTTCAGAGATGTTGCCTGACCCACTGAGTTACACCAGCACTTTGTGTCCGTTTTGTAAATCATGATCAGTCATTCCTTGCATCTTTTCTTTGGATATCAATTGTAGATTTTAATCATTCTTTTTTTAAACTACTTTACATACTTTCCTAATCCAACCTTAGAGTCTTTCTCTCGGATTATTCCATTTTAAATACGTGAATTGACATTGAATCCACTGCACAAATTCATACTTCCTGATTCAGAGGGTACTGGAAGGGTTAATATGTGAAATTACTTAATTTGTTTACACATAAGATAGCCAAAGAGGGCAGCGGTGCGTTATCAATTCCTTGTTATAGCAATTCAGGATAATATCCCTTAGAAATCTACAAAATTTAGCGAACGTTGGGAGTTGTTTATTCACCAGCTGCAGCAAATTCTGACCTATTGCTCACGTGAACTCTCAAAATCCTGTAATTATCCACACCATTCGGCAATGCTCTATTACTCTGAAAAAGAGTAGATAGGTTGTTGAAGGTTTCCACTTGGCCAAGCAGCTCCTTGTAACAGGAAGATGGGAACCATGGTAAGGTGGGGGAGGGGTGGGGGGGGGGGCAAAGTGAGCTTAGATTAAGTATAACATTCAAATCTGCAAATCTGCATTCAGTCTGAGATCACAGATAGTGATACGATGGCCAGAACAAGAGCTATACAATGTAGGTCCATTGTCAAGAACTTCAATACTGGTCCAGGGGAAACGAACCAATAGAGAGAAGTTCCCCTCATGTTACCCCTAAACTTTTGTCCCTTAATTCTCATGTCATGCCCTTTTGTTTGAATCCTCCCTACCCTCAATGGGAAAAGCTTACCATGTCAACTCTGTCTATCCCTTTCATCATTTTAAAGACCTCAATCAAGTCCCCCCTTAACCTTCTGCGCTCCAAAGAATAAAGACCTAACTTGTTCAACCTTTCTCTGTAACTTAGTTGCTGGAACGCAGGCAACATTCTAGTAAATCTTCTCTGTACTCTCTCTATTTTGTTGACATCCTTCCTATAATTAGGCGACCAAAATTGTACACCATACTCCAGAATTGGTCCCACCAATGCCTTGTATAATTTTAACATTACTTCCCTACCCCTATATTCAATGCTCTGATTTATAAAGGCCAGCACACCAAAAGCTTTCTTTACCACCCTATCTACATGCGATTCCACCTTCAGGGAACTATGCACAGTTATTCCTAGATCCCTCTGTTCCACAGCATTCCTCAATTCCCTACCATTTACCATGTACGTCCTATTTTGATTTGTCCTGCCAAGATGTAGCACCTCACACTTATCAGCATTAAACTCCATCTGCCATCTTTCAGCTCACTCTTCCAAATGTCCCAAATTTCTCTGTAGACTTTGAAAATCTACTTCATTATCCACAGCACCCACCTATCTTAGTATCATCTGCATACTTACTTATCCAATTTTCCACCCCATCATCTAGATCATTGATGTACATGACAAACAACAGTGGACCCAACACATATTCCTGAGGCACCCCACTGGTCACCGGCTTCCACCCTGACAAAAAGCCACCACCACTCCAACAGCCAGACACAAGGAACTGAAGAAGCGAGTTTACCAAAAAAATACACAAATTGCTGGAGTAACTCAACGGGTCAGGCAGCATCTCTTAGAATATGGATAGGTGATGTTTTGAATGGGACCTTTCTGCAGAATGATCGTTAAACTGCCCCTGCCTTTGCTTAAAGTTGCAGTCAAAGATGACCTAATTTGAGGGCTCCAACCAAGGGAGTGAAGAAAATGTCAGTGCCACCCGAGGTAGGAGGCCAACCTTTGTGAAGAGCAGGGAAGTCTGGACTCCGATATACCCCTTGACTAGCCCCTCAAAAGTATGAAGCAGCTGGATAAAATACCTTCACAGGGATTAAAAAAACCATGTCCTACTTAAAAACTAAAAAACCCTACTTAAATGTTGTTTGTCCCTTCCACAGATGCCAGTAAAAAGAGGTGAATGGTGTGATGAGACAGGGCCAGTAGGATTGGGGAGTGGTGAGGCATGAAGGGCAGATACTGCTGACACATTTTTACCCACTGGATCAAGTCTCCATGTTTTCATCTCTCCCTTAATTGATCCCATCATCAACTTCCTTGCTTATTAGATTCTAGCACTGTTAGCCTTGATGTCCCTGCTTATCCAGCAACTGAATCCACCGTTACTCTTCACTGGCTCCATCCGCATACTTTTCCCCCTGTCTGCTTCCAATTATCATCCATCTGCCTCCCAACTCCAGTCCACCTTCTCCTCCTCTCCCCGTGGCTCCATCTACCCATCATCCTTCCTCGGCCCACCAATCACTTACTTGCACCTGTCTCACCTCACCCCCTCTCCTCTTTACATGGGCTATTTTCTCTCTCTGCTCTCAGTACTGATGCAGGGTCCAGGCCTGAAATATTAACAATTCCTTCCCCCCCTCACTTCAAGATGCTACTTGACCCGCTGAGTTCCTCCAGCAGTTTGTTTTTATTTGCACAGGAACAACTCATTTTTGCCTTTCTGTTATTGAAATTAGATCTAGATATAAAATGACAATTTCAAAGACAAGAACATAAATTAATCAATGAACAAACCTGATTTTAAAAAACAGTTCCTATTTGTGAACTGAATGTTTCAAATTACAGAGTCATGGAGTCAGAGTGAAACAGTGTGGAAACAGGCCCTTCAGCCCAACTTGCCCACACCGGCCAACATGTCCCAGCTGCACTAGTCCCACCTGCCAGCATTTGGTCCATATCCTTCCAAACCTGTCCACCCATGTATAACTTAATATTACGATTTAATTATTTGAAAGAAAAAATGAAGATCTGAATTTGAATCACAATATATTATATTATTTCATAAATCATATGGGGCATAGCAAGCAAATCACACTAATCTATATTATATACATCCTATATTTTGAAATGAAACTTGCAAACTACAAATATCATCTTCAAAATGGATGCCTATTGTGCATAAAACTGCAAACAAGCAGTAAAAGGAGGAGACAGGACCAATAGGTGATAGGCGGACTGGGGAGTGGTGAAGCATGATGGGCATGCCAACATATTTTTACTCGCATTTTACCAACTGCATCCTTCACACAAAGGAGGTGGGTGTATGGAACAAGCAGCCAGATAGAGTTGAGTTGAGGTAGTTGAGGCAGGGATTATACCAACATTTAAGAAACAGTTAGACAGGTAAATGGATAGGACAGATTTGGACCAAACGCGAGCAGGTGGGACTAGTGTAGCTGGCACATGTTAGCTGGTGTGGGCAAGTTGGGCTGAAGCGCCTGTTTCCACACTGTATCACGCTATGACTAAGCACCCAACAATCAACCAGTGTCATACATTCCATTTGTATCAAACTGCGGCCTTCATAATGCGCCCTCCATAATGTTTGGGACAAAGAAGCATAATTTATTAATTTACCTCTGCACTTCACAATTTGAGATTTGTAATAGAAAGAATCATATGCGTTTAAAGTGCACCATTATCAGATTTTAATAAAGGCCATTTTTACACAATTTGGTAGCAGCATGTAGAAATTACAGCAGTGTTTTATACATAGTCCCCCAATTTCAGGGCACCATAATGTTTGGGACACAGCAATGTCATGTATATGAAAGTAGTCATGTTTAGTATTTTGTTGCATATCCTTTGCATGCAATGACTGAAGTCTGTGGTTCATGAACAACACCAGTAGCTGAGTGTCTTCTCTGGGTGTCTTCTCTGGTGATGCTCTGCCAGATCTGTATTGCTGCCATCTTTAGCTTGTGCTTATTTTGGGGGCTAGTCCCCTTCAGTTTTCTCTTCAGCATATAAAAGGCATGCTCAATTGGGTTCAGATCGGGTGATTGACTTGGCCTTCAAGAATTGGTCATTTTTTAGCTTTGAAAAACTCCTTTGGCAGTATGTTTGGGATCATTGTCTTGGTGTAGAATGAACTGCCGGCCAATGAGTTCCGAGGCATTTGTTTGATGTTGAGCACATTGTCGTGTCTATATACTTCAGAATTAATTATGCTACTACCTCAGGCAATAAGGGAGGGTTTGTATCATCAATGAAGATAAGTGAGCCAGTACCTTCAGCAGCCATATATGCCCAGGCCATAACACCCCCACCACCGTTTTTCATGGATGAGGTGGTATGCTTTGGATCTTGGGCAGTTCCTTCTCTCCTCCATACTTTGCTCTTGCCATCACTCTGATATAAGTTCATCTTCGTCTCATCTGTCCACAAGACCTATTTCCAGAACTGTGGTTGCTCTTTTAAGTATTTATTGGTAAATTGTAATCTGGCTATCCTATTTTTGTGGATAACCAATGGTTTGCATCTTGCAGTGTAGCCTCTGTATTTCTGTTCATGAAGTCTTCTGTGGACAGTGGTCATTGACAAATGCACACCTGACTCCTGAAGAGTGTTTCTGATCTGTCAGACAGATGTTTGGGGATAGTTCTTTATTACACAGAGAATTCTTCTGTCATCAGCTGTGGAGGTCTTCCTTGGCCTGCCAGTCCCTTTGCGATTATAGCAACCTCATTAGTGCTAATGTCCCAGCCCCAATCCCTTTTCAATATATTGCTGGTTACATGATTCCCAGCACAAAGGTGACATCTCAACATTATCCCCATCCACTTAGGACCAAGCCACGGTTTGGCTGATGTTTCTAAGATTTAGTTTTATTCTTGTTTCTCAGTCTCATAATGGCTTCTTTGGCTTTCATTGGCACAATGGTCCTCATGTTGATAAACAGCAATAAAATTGTCCAAAGGTGATGGAAGGACTGGAGGAAAGACTAGGTGCTGAGAGCTCTCTTATACCTACATTAAGGAGGCAATTAAACACACCTGAGCAGGCACGGAAATCGCTATCAAAATATGGAGGGGCCCGGGGGACAGGGGACACACACAATTTCTTGGCGGCCGCACGCGCATGCGCACACTCACACACACACACACTCGAGGCTTCGGAGGCTCAATCCAGCGCTAAATGCTGCTCCACTCTGCCTGTCTCGCCGGGACTGACGGGACACCAGCCCTGCTTCTCCGCGCTGGCTATAAACCTGGGCCATATTTCCCCCAAGCCCAGGCAGGGCTGTAGGTTAACCTGGCGGGACAGGCAGAGTTGAGCTGGGTTTAGCATTGCTTCTCTGCGCTGGCTGTGGGCCTGGAGGTACAGCTCACATCTGACTCCCGACGTCTCTGCCCCCCCCGGACAGATGTCGGAGAGCCGACATCGATCCTGGCTGCGGATGAGGCGCAGGTCTGTGCCGAGAGTGTTTTGGCACGTTTCCCTCCTCCAAGCACCGCGTTCTATCCTCAGACCCACCCACCCCCCACTTCTGCCTCTGTCCGACACTGACGACCAATGATCACGCTGAATCATCATGTCCCGCCTCCATTGCCTGCTGACTGACGACTCTCTCGTCCAATCAGCTCCCTCGATCATCAGTCCCTGCCCCACTGTCTCGCGGAAAGTGGAGATTTCACCGGGTTTAAAATCCGGATTACGAAAAATTGTGGGGATCGCACCACACCTCTCAAAGCAGGGGGGGGGGGGAACACATGTCCCCCCTGCCACCCCCCCCACCCCCCCCAGGATTTCCGCCCCTGCACCTGAGCAATTACAAATGCCTGTGAAGCCATGTGTCCCAAACATTATGGTGTCCTGAAATGGGGGTATATGTATAAACATAGCTGTAATTTCTACATGGTGAAAACAAAATGTATAAAAATGGCCTTTAATAAAATATGACAATGTGCACTTTAACCATGTGATTATTTTTCTATTACAAATCTCAAATTGTTGAGTACAGAGGCAAATAAATAAATGATGGGTCTATGTCCCAAACATTACGGAGGGCACTGTATATCCTATCACATGTACTGGAAAGCACTGGCAGTTCTAATCACAACCTTTTCTGATGACAATTCTAGAGGATTAGTTTCCGCTTGCTTCTCTAGATGGTATTGATTATTTTTTTGAATGTATTTTTCTACTGCTGTTCCCCTAGCCAGCAACTCTTTAAAGTACTTAAGCCACAAGTGAAATTGTCATAAAAAGATGTTGGAAAAGTAGGTTTGAATAATACTTGGAAGGATAATATATTTCATCTAGACATTTCCAACACAGGCTATTGCAAAAGTTATCATTGATGGAAGGAAATTCTGACTTGAATTTCTGGGTACTGCAAAGTAGAAAGCACCTTAGCACCTTTTACAGCTTTTACTGTAAATATGTCATGCACAGATGATAAGAAGAATATATTGCATACCTAGTTTCTCAGCAAGGTAGATTTCTACAAGCAAAAATAACTTCTAATAAAGAACGAGGATATGCTAGACAGTAACAGAACGCAAAGTAAACATAAAGCAGTACACAGCCAGGCCAAGACTTTCCTTTCAGGAGACACTTACAGCATTCTCTGCAAAGTTATTTTTTGAAAGCCATATAATCAGAGAGGCCAAATGTTACAGAAAGAAAACTACCATAGTGCTAAGTTAGCTCACTTCAGATCAAGTGTTCAGGAAGAATTCAGCACAACCTGCTTATGCTGGTATTTATATTCCATGAGCTTCCTCAGGCCTCCCCTCAACTAATTCAACATGGCCCCCATGTATTTCTTTGAAATATATCTCTACTGATAATTTAACCACTGGTAATAATGAGTTCTGCATTCCAAGCACTGTAAAGTACATATTTTTTTCTTGAATTTTCCATTGGATATAAATTACAATTATGGCCCAAATTTTGGACTCACCCATCTTTTGAACATATTTGCTCTATTTTGCGTGGTGGCGCAATGGTTGAGTTGCTGGCCCACAGCGAATGCAGCGCCGGAGACCCAGATTCGATCCTGACTACGGGTGCTGTCTGTACGGAGTTTGTACGTTCTACCTGTGACCTGCGTGGGTTTTCTCCGAGATCTTTGGTTTCCTCCCACACTCCAAAGACGTACAGGTATGTAGATTAATTGGCTTGGTAAATGTAATAATTGTCCCTAGTTGGTATAGGATAGTGTTAATGTGCGGGGATCGCTGGTCGGCGGGGACCCGGTGGGCCAAAGCTCTGTATCTCTAAAACTAAAAAACTAAAATCCCTTTCATAACATTAAACATAATTGTACTTGGCATTTGTCAACCATTAATTTTCCAGAGAAAAGAACCCTTGTTTTCTTAATCTTTCCTGGTGGTGTTGCTTACAGTTCTGGAATCATTCTTGTGCATGTAAACACTTTATTGATTAATTGAAAGAGACAGTATGAAAACGGGCTATTTGGCCCACTCAGTCAACATCAACCACTGATCACCAGTTCACACCTGTTCTATGCTATCTCACTTTTGCATATACACACAAGCAGGTTACAGAACACACAGGTTATATACACACAAGCAGCAGTTTACAGAAGCCAATTAACCAGCAAACTTGCGCATCTTTGCAATGTTGGAGGAATCTGGAGCACCCAAGGAAACCCACAAGGTTACAGGGAGAATGTGCAAACTCCACTCAGACAGCACCTGAGGTCAGGATCGAACCCAGTTCTTTAGCGTTGTGGGACAGCAGCTCTACCAGCTGTGCCATGGTGATGCTGCTGCATCTTGAATTAAGTTAAGCATTTCTATAAGATGACTTCCTATTCCTCTAAAATTCTAAATTCCTAAAAGTATACACCCATCCTCCCCAATCTTTCTTCATAAATCAACCCTTCATTCCAGGAATCAACCGTGTGAATCTTCTGCGAATTGCTTTTATTGCAGGCATATCATCCAATGGGTCTAAACAGAACAAATTACTTTAGTTATGGACTTATCAGAGCATGTACAGTTATGGTATGACTTCCTTTCTTTTATACTCTCTCCTTTGAAATAGTGGCCAATTTTCCCATTTGCTTTCCTAATTACTTGCCGTACGCGCAGTGACTTTCTGCATATCATGTACAGGGACACCGCAATATTCTGTTCAGCAGCACTATGTGGTCTCTCTCCATTTAAGCAATTCTCTTCCAGTTCCTTTTATCAAAGTCGGTTACTTTCCACAAAATGTCAGTGTTTATTTGAAAATACATCCCATAAAAAATAGCTAATCTATCCAGCAGTCCAGGATGAAGGTTCCCGACTAAACATCGACTAACCGTTTCCCTCCAGAGGTGTTTTCTGACCTGTTGAGTTCCTCTACTTGTCTGTTGCTACAGATTCCATCATCTATAGTGTCTTGTGTCTCCATCTATCCTTCCTTTCCTAAATTATTTTCTCTGCCCCTTTTCACCTCTCTGCACTAACAGGGTAAGTTAGTATTAACAATTCTCCCTCTTTATATTTACAATTACCAGGAAATATATGCACAAAAGCAACTTGATGTCATTAGTCTGATTTTCCAACCAATGTTGGAAAGTGCTTGGCCTGAATGTTGATGCTGGACATCATTCCCGTTGGAGTGGTGAGCTGCAGTAAGTGTTGGACACTGCGTCAGTGAAGACGTTTCAGTGTGCGAAGGAACCGCAGATGTTGGTTTACACTGAAGATAGACGCAAAGTGCTAGAGTAACTCAGCGGGTCATGTTTCAGGTTGATACCCTTCATCAGGTCATACCACCTTGTCACAGGAGAATCTTTTGGAAGTCCAGTGAGAACAGGGGTCAATTAGATAACTATACCTGTAAATAGAATAACCTTGATCCAGGGTCAAAGGTCTTGTCAATCTTACTGGTCAGGAAGATGGGGTGGCGGTAGATATATGGACTCAACTATTCTAAGCACATCTGAGTTCAATGCTGGCATTAGAAATGTTAATCTACTCATTGGTTCCCATCCAATCCATTTTGTACAAATAATTAAGTGGAATGAATATATTTAAACAGTGTCTCCTGCTGTATATCCTGGAAACAGTGGAAGGATTTTTGTCTCCAATGAGACGACGTTCTTGAATGTTTCATTTTGACTGTAGATGTGGTGGAGGTTTACTGGAAATCAATTTAATGCTCAGTAGACATCTTTTGAAGCTAAAGGACCTGTCCCACTTGCATGCGATTCCATGCGTTTGGCGCAACCAAACAGAAGCGGAGTTCGCGCTAAGTTCGCGGTAAGTATGCGCTAAGTTCGCGCGTGACATAATTCGTGTCATACTCACCAATCAGCTGGGCAGGAGGCGGGCCGACTGAATTTGGGCGTCGCACAGCGTCGGGCGGTGATGTCATCGCGCAACGCCACGCCGGGCGGTGACGTCAACGCTATGCGCTAGGCGTACGCCGTCAAGACACTGCGTATGACGTCAAGATGCGGCGTACGCCCTCAATGCGCCTGTGGGCCGACAGGCCATTGGCGCGCGGAATTTTCGGACAGTGTCAGTTTTTCGGAGGCCCACGCGATGTCGGGACCAGCCCAGCTCATACGTCTTCGCACTTCAAAGTGGGACTGGCCCCGCGCGGCTCATACGCCAAAAGCGACCAGTGGGACAGGCCCTTTAGTCACAGACTGGCCAACATTAATTTATTCTGAATGCTTTAAACAACAAACAGAAAGGTTACCCTCATGGATTTTGTATATGAACATAAACAGTAAAAGATTGATGGATTTATTAATGCCAAACTACTTTATGATGGTGATTTTTATTATGCCCTCTTTCAATACTTTCCAAACATGCAAAAGTAATTTCAATACATCTTCAATGACCTGAAACCTACTACGTAATGAACAAAACATATGGGGTAGTTAACTGCTGCATAACATTTTGTTTTTTCACTGTTTTAGACTACAGTTTCAGTTGACTATTCATTTTAAACTCATTTTATTTTCCAAATATCTTAGTTTGGGTTAAAAATATCTGAAAGATAGCATGAATTTAATACAGATGAATGAGAAAGCAGCAAAATAATGTTAAATTGGCAATTCAATTATTGACAAAAACAACAAATTTCACTTTCAAAGAATCAGTAAATGGAGTATGCAGATGACTGTCAGTATGGTTGTGGAGTACTGATTCAGCATCATGATATGGAATTGAGTGAACAAAAGCTGATCAGTCAGAGCAGTATCCATAAATAAAAATGTATTTTTGAATCACAGGGCATTAATGTTGAGGCACCAGTGCCCAAAGTTCAGATCACATAGATTTGGTTATTTATATGCTCTTCATGTTCCAATTTCCATAAATAATAAAATGTTAATGAAAACCATGGACATACATTTTCAAGGCATAAAATGCAAGGGGCATGTCCAATGATCTTTAATGATGTATACACATCTCTGGAATTTTTAATAACAGACAAACGGACCACTGTGCATGCTTAGAAGAGGTTTTTCACATGACTTGTGAAGCCTGTTTCTGCATGATTTAAAGGAGACTCTTCTGAACCAATCACGGGCTGTACTGGGAACCAGGCTGCAGCAGCCATTCTGTGTTTTCACAGTTCACTGTCGGGAATTTCACTTTTCCCCTTCTCCCTACCAAACTGTGCAACTCTCAACCCTCCCCCCCCCCCCCACATTTAGCTACCCCAGCCAATCCAACACATGGTGACCCTCGAACAGTGAAACACTCTGACCAAGGTGTCTCTTGTCTCTTGAGATCCCAGCTAGCAATCAGTACGTCTGACTGATAATTCCAGGTCCAACTTCAGCCAAAGTTCCAGCCATTCAACATGCTGACCTATCCCCAAACCCGTATTGCTAATCATAGCCCCATGACTAGCTGACCTTCATCCTCAACCAACCATTATTTTCCAACCAACGATCTCTGTTCTCTCTTCCATTGCCAGTTGTTGTTTACTCTACATATTTGGTCTGACCTACAACCCTCCCATCTATTCAAACCTTGTCTTTTTTCTTTATGGAGTTGCAGACTTGGCTCAATCCTGATATGGGACGTTGAATTCTTGCATGCTCTGCCAGTGGAGGAGGAGCCTCAGCTCAATTTTCTAATGATTGGCAGATGAACAAAGTGATTGTCAGCCATTGTAGGCACTGATGAAGTTGCAGGCAAAATGATCTTCCTTTTATGACATCAACTGATGAGTCAACTATTTGAGGCAACAGATTTTCATCTCTGGTCAGCCCACTTACATCCTGGTAGCATTTCAAAAACTTGAGGTTACCAGCTGCACAATTTGCAGTGGACGGAATTAAATTGTTGTTGATTCCCTGCATTAAACTGGCAGAGCTCAAAATAGTTTTTCATGTATACTTTAAAAGCTCCCACACAACAAAGATATTTTCTTTCAAAGCGACTAACAAAGTTCTGTCTTAAACTTACAGTGGACCAGCGACGAGTTCCTGCCATATAAAATATAGAAATATTTTATGATTATGGTGTAGGATAGAGCCTGTTTATAGGAATGTTGAAAAGATTACTCTGAAGGTAATGATGTATCTGCTTGGAGAAATCATTACCTTCACAGGAATGGTCTGGTTCACAGTTTTATTAATTTTACAGCATGTCTCACATATGCACACGTACACACACAAATATGCACATAAATACTGTACACACACACACACACTGGAAATAGCTTCTAGTGTATGGATGAATGTTAGAATCTGGGGCCTTTTGATGGGAATGTGGGGAGAATAAAATTGGATTGTCGTAAGACTACTGTAAATGGGTGGTAGATGGTCGGCAAGGATGAAATCATGCTTGACTAATCTTCTGGAATTTTTTGAGAATGCAACTAAGAAAATGGACAAGGGAGAGCCAGTGGATGTAGTGTACCTTAATTTTCAGAAAGCATTTGATAAGGCCCCACATCGGAGATTAGTGGGCAAAATTAGAGCACATGGTATTGGGGGTAGGGTACTGGCATGGATAGTAAATTGTTTGGCAGACAGGAAACAAAGAGTAGGGATTAATGGGTCCTTTCAGAATGGCAGGCAGTGACTGGTGGGGTACCACAAGGCTCGGTGCTGGGACAATTTTACAATGTACAGCGATTTACAATATACATTAATGATTTAGATGAAGGTATTAAAAGTCACATTAGCAAATTTGCAGATGACACAAAGCTGGTGGCAGTGTGAACGGTGAGGAGGATGCTATGAGGATGCAGGATGACTTGGACAGGTTGGGTGAGTGGGCAGATGCATGGCAAATGCAGTTTAATGTGGATAAATGCGAGGTTTTCCAGTTTGGTGGCAAAAACAGGAATGCAGATTATTATCTGAATGGTGTCAAGTTGGGAAAAAGGGAAGTACAACGAGATGTGTTCATCAGTCACTGAAATAAAGCACGTAGGTACAGCAGGCAGTGAAGAAAGCGAATGGCATGTTGGCCTTCATAACAAGAGGAGTTGAGTATAGGAACAAAGAGGTCCTTCTGCAGTTGTACAGGGCCCTAGTTAGACCACACCTGGAGCATTGTGTGCAGTTTTCGTCTCCAAATTTGATGAAGGACATTCTTCCTATTGAGGGAGTGCAGCGTAGGTTCACAAAGTTAATTCCCGGGATGGCGGGACCGTCATATGTTGATAGAATGGAGCGGCTGGGCTTGTATACTCTGAGTTTAGAAGGATGAGAAGGGATCTTATTGAAACATAGAAGATTATTAAGGGTTTGGACAGGCTAGACACAGGAACCATGTTCCCGTTGTTGGGGGAGTCCAAAATGAGGGGCCACAGTTTAAGAATAAGGGGTAAGCCATTTAGGAAGAACTTTTTCACAAAGAGGGTTGTGAATCTGTGAAATTCTCTGCCTCAGAAAGTAGTGGAGGCCAATTCTATGTATGCTTTCACGCGAGTTGGATAGAGCTCTTAAAGATGGCGGAGTCAAGGGATACGGGGAAAAGGCAGGAACGGGGTACTGAGTGTGGATGATCAACCATGATCACAGTGAATGGCGGTGCTGACTCGAAGGGCCGAATGCCCTACTCCTGCACCTATTGTCAATTGTGTATTGACTCTGTGGGTTGAAGGGTCTGTTTCCATGCCATCTCTCATTATGACACTACAATCACCATTAACAAAGGCAGAATGAGGGCAAAACCAGCAGATGAGTTCTTATCCACGATGAACTTTGCCTCCTCAGACTCAGCGAAGAAAGAAGATAGATGGACATTTCAGGTGGAGGCCCTGTGCCACAATTGGAGAAGAAATGGCTCTATTTCACTTTGTTCAGCTTTGCTGAAATATCTTTGCCTGGTTATTTAACCTATTTTCTCTCTTGGTTGATAGAGATAGGCATAGCTTATGTTCACAACCTTTGCTATTTTTCACAGTCATAAACCATCTCCTTTCTGACTCGCTATTGGCAACACAACAAACCTATCTAAAAAGGCTGATTAGATAAAGTCCAGTCTCAATTTTGTTTTTAGGTTTAATTTATGCCACTGTTAAAGTAAACACTTGGGACTAGAAGCTCCTTAATGCATAAAATAATATTCCAATGCATACAACATTCAAAGTGCTGTGAGCACTATATTCTGCAATGCCAGGACATCTTGGAGGGAAGGGTGAGGGATGACATGATTAGAGAGAAATATGGAGAAAGATAATTAGGAGAAAAAAAACTGCAGGAGAAAATTATATTATCGTTGTGGCAAAAGCTTCAGAGAAGAATTAAGTGTGCAGATGAGTAAATGGTATAATTAGAAGGGAAGTATGCTCATGGGAAGACTAGGAAGAGTTAAAAAACTTGGTGGGGTAGGATAGACCAGTTGTCAATGGGAATAGATCAGAGAGGGGCTGAAGGGCGATATAAAGGGGATGATGATGAGCATGGGAAGATCAGTAAGGCAGAGGGATGATTGAGGCTGCTGGGAAAATATTCTATAGTGAAGATGGGACAAGAGCAATTGGATGGAAGCAAGGTGTAGGTCGATAAAGGTTGCAGGTGGAAACATTGAAAGGTCAGTAGAAGGCAGTGGTTGGTAATCACGAGGGCAATCACTGTAGGTTGATACCTTAACTTCGAAAACCAGAATTTACCACAAGGAAGAACAAGAAATCCTTCTTGTACGTTCACTATCCGATACCAGAAATGGTGAAGCAGAGGAAATAACCCTCCGGATAGACCCATCTCTTGCAGCTAAGACCACATAATCGAAGTAATATGTATATTCACGTTTACTGATTGGATATTGCTAACATTCTTTCACATGACACATAAATACATTTTCCCAATCAATAGCATGTCTAAGTCGCCAACGTAGTGCAAGGAAATATGCTGATCTCAGCAGTATCCTCACCACAGGAGCACATCCCAGCAGGGCTCTTAAAATTTCTTGATACCAAAGGTAATTGAACCCAGGATTCAATTGGTTTCAAAAACTGTTTCCAGAAGTTTAAGTTTTTAAACACATTCTTTCCCCATGCCTTCCATTGCCTGCAAGAGCAGCGCAGTGCCAGACCAGTGCTGCTGCTCAAAGTTTGGATTAGCTATCACTGATGGTTTTTTGAAGAGGTTGAAGGGGTGATGCCCATCCTGGTATAGAACTGTTTCTGTCTTACTTAATTCTGCTTTGCTCACATCAGAATTGTGTTGCTTATTTTTTTAGGCTGGCTGAAACATTACTTCCCACGCTTCCAATAGTAAATCTTGCTGAAGGCATAGAAAACTAGGTCAACATGCAGTCTTAATTAGTCGCTGAAAATGTGATTGGACAGCTATGCCGTTGCAGTGAAGTAATAATATACAGCTTTAAATTTAGAAAAAAAGGACTAAGTGAATAATTAGAGTGCAAAATATTTCTGGGGATACCCCAGTAAACAAGCAAAAACAAAATAGGCAACGTTTTGTGGCCTGTTTATCGATGAGGGTTATCACCACAACTGTGAAACAACAAAATCATAGGGTTGGCTTTTCTGACCCACCGACTGGCAGTTATGGCTGTAGCTGCAGGCTTGTATTAGCATATCAGGTTGAAAGATACGTGGTTAGGTAGAAACGTTTCTACGAAGGATAGATAGTGCGGTGAGGTGGTAGGCAATGGAATGTTGTACTGCAGCAAGGGCAGATTCACCCTTCGCCACACTAAGAACAGGTACTGTAGATCCTCAGCAGGTAATGACATTTGGTATATGCATACTTGGCTCTACACATAGTTTGATGCAGCCACACACTAAGGCAAACACGAGGCAATGGTCGGCAGGGAGTGTCCTAAACGTCGTTTGGAAGGAGACAGTGCATCCTGCTGCTTCCTGATTAGCATTGTCAAAATTGCCAAACAAGCACCAGGATCGTTTGCTGGCTGTGAGAGGGGCCATCCCTCCCTGGAGCGTGCATTTGGCAAGGCCTGGGAAGGAAGGCAATTATCCTTGTCTACATTCATCCAGAGCAGCTGCGTAACGGAGGGAGTGTTCTCAGGGTGTTCCCAGGGATACATGTTAAGACCTACCTACGGCAGTCGCTGCTGGGAAATCAGACACACTTTAGCTGGCTAAAACTTGTTGGTCTTCCAATGTAAGGAAATGCTTGAAAGTGAAAGCTGCGGACAGGAATACTCCAAGGTGCAGGAGCATATCCTGAGGGATGTCCTGAAGCTTGCTACAGCCATTAACAAGGATTTGGAGAGAACAACCAGTCCTTCACACAACGGACACTGAAAAGTGGTTCTGTCTAGCAGCCTCTCAAACGCTTCACAGGTGCATTGTTCAAAGGGGGGACGTGAGCATAGTTTTGAAGCATAGTAAAAATGTCTTGAAAGGATGAAAGCAGGGAAAGATGTGTATCAACTGTATGTATGCAATATAGCCTGAATAAAGTATATATTTCAAATTAAAATAAATCAGTAATTGGTGGAAATGAGCACAAATGACCAACCCACCAAAGTTCCCATTTCTCCAGACTCTGGTTTTTCACTGTGGACTAAGCTCAGATTCACTTGGCCTTTGTGTGAGAGGCAGACTCTGCAATTAGTGATCACGATAGGTCTGGGTTTGCTCAGCCCTTCTGAACCTCTGAACGGTGGGTAGCCTTTGGATCAGTGAGGCACTGAGATGGAATGCACTTTTAAGTTAAGAATCAAGAGTCACATGCACCTGATATGAAAAAGAACAATAAAATCCTTACTTAGTGCAACTTTACAGACACATTAAACGCAACAACTATATCAGTCTGAGACTTGTGTTGGACAGGAAGTGTCAGGAGTGCACAGAATCTTCTTTCAGAGCTCGTTAGAAGTAAGCCTTTGATTTCAGATCAGACCACTCAGCTATTAAAACCTTTATTTTCATCCATCTGGAAATACGTTCAAACAATTTGATGTCTATTTTTTCTTCAAAGTATCCTTTGCACTGCTTTTGTAATGCTTTATATCTGAATAAAAAGTATCAGAAGCAAATGTTATCTAAATCTTTACATGGTCACAGGTGGGATGATATTTGTGAGGTATATTATCACAGATATCACAGGCCATTTATAGGTTCTTCTGCACTGTGGGAATATCATACTCTTATATAATAAGGGAATCAGAATTAAAAAGCAGTAGTTTGCTTGGAGAAATTAATGTCAGCAATATTCTGAATCAATAAACTGAGAAATAATAACTGAAAATGATGGAAAAACTCAGCAGGTCAAGACCTTTCATCAGAGATGTGATGAAGGCCATTGACCCAATACATCAACGTTGTTTTTCCCTTCAAAGATGCTGCCTGGGCTGTTCTGTATCTCTAACATTTTCAGATTTTAGCTCAGATTTACATTATCTGCAGTTTTTACATTTTAAATGATATCTATAATGTAGATTTTCATGATTGTGAATTCACAGAGAAAGTTCTCGTTGCTTTTCCTTCATTGATTGTGACAGTTCTAAAGAAAATATTTAAGTTACACTGGGAAACATTCTAGTCAAATGCCAAATAAGCAATGACTCACAAATCTTTGACATCTCCAGCATTGTGCATCTGTGCATTTATAAAGCCCCTACAAATTACATCATGCACAAGGATTGGTCATGTGATTTTCAGATCATGCCAATGATGCCTGACCCATGCCACTTGAACTCCAGGATCGCTACAGCTATGAATATCCAGAGAACAGCTCCCAAGAAGTGAATCCGACTGTTGTCCATAAATTATTGATGTAACAAAAAAATTAAAGCAACAAATGTAAAAGGGAGAAAGGATGTTAGTGGTATTAGAATGTATCTTTAAAAGCTATTTTGTGATCTTCCCAATGTACACTCCAGCTAATCTTAACCGTTCATAAATCCCAACTGTTTATGAAACAACTACACCTACCCCTCTCTGAGAATGCTAAATTACAAACTGGATGTGTAAAACATGACAGTGCTCCATTTTTTGCAATGAAGACAAGTTTAAAAACCCCCAACATTTGTATGAAATATGCTAGTCTTGAAATAAACTCAAATTTTCTATTGCTGCTGCACCATTTGGAAACATCTTTTTCAAATATCACTCAAGTAACTTTCCTAATTCTTACTCGATTTTATATATTTTCATCTCAGCAAAAAACATTCAATGACTTAAATTCTGAATGACTGAATGCTCTTAAACGTTGCTGAGGGTGAACAAAAGGAGATTAAGTTGAATCTTTAAACCTAAAAGACAGGCCATGCTATTAAATAACGATTATCTGAAAATAAAGCAACTGCTGCAAACCAACTGCTTACGACTTGTACCAGAAATTGCCCAACTGCACATATGTGCCAAAACACAAACTGAAAGAAGAAAATATCCACGTTATTTTCGATCATTTGCTACTAAATGTGTACACAGAGGAGCTGTGCAGGTATCAAGGAAGGAGACATGGCTTCAGTGAATTTATTAGTGAATAATATTGTCAAAATAATTTCTGAAAATTGTCATGCCACTACCTTTATCGCATTAAAGGTCTATAAAATTCATTAGGAAAATTCAATAATACTTTTGTGTTCACAAACTTCCATTTGAACAGCTTGAAGGGCCAGAATTAAATTATGTGCACGCGCAACATGTGCTGCAGGGTTACCGGCCGCCAATAACTCGGTGCTGGTGTGCTCAGATCCATTGAGTGGAATGAGCACACTTCAGTCTCAACAGCTGGTGCACCGAGTGATGAACAATGTCTGCACTTGCCGAGCTATCAACAAAGAGCACACTGTCTGCCTCACATGCAAGACTTCTGTGGTGATGATAAAAATCCTCACGCAGCACAGCTCTGCCATCATCTGGCTGCTGTGAAATAACCAAGTGATTTTGGTTCTAATGATACAGGATTCATTGAGGCTTACGCTGTTACAAGAAATCGCTTCGCAACACAATGCACTCCACAGTAACAAGTTAAAAGTAGAAAATATGGTTTAATGTTCAAAGGGCATTTCATTTGCTGCTGCTCGAGGCATTTGTACCATTAAATTGGGAATTCAGTTGTGTAGAAACCATGTTCTTAAACGTTGCAGAGGGTGTTGCTTGATATAATTATCAAGATTTTAAGTATCTGATGGCTAAAAATTGAATAAAGATTTTAGATCTGTCAAACTTCGAATTCTGATAATAGAAATGTGGGAAAGAATAACTTTAATTATTTGTTATGTGCTTTAATTGAAGTACATATATATAGATTATGCAATACACCGTGATTGGTTGACAACTTATATTTACGCCATCACCCATTATTAAAGTGAGAGATTGAACACTCAAGGATAGAATATTCAACAATGCATCATAAACTAGGTCATGCAATGCATTTCTCAGAACAGTCATTGCACCAAACTGAAAAATACATGCTACTTTCTGCAAAGTCATTATGGCAGCACTTATTCTGTGTAACCTTCAATCAGATCTTACAAGAATCACACCATTCATTAACAAGCAATTAACAAACTGCCTATTCTATGAGGAAGGAAACTACTGCTTGTAACCTCCCTTTATGCAGTCACCCCCACACATCTCCAAATTCCCCTCCTAATCACCAGGTGAGAATGAGCATGATGTTTATTTATCCTGCACCACAGGGTGAAGTGGGGTAAGGAAGCAAAAAAACATGTTCCTGCCCTTTAGCCACCCTGGTGAGGTTTGATTGGCCATCGGGTCCTTCACTGATAGTCAGTTTTCTGAACATGATTAAAATTAGTGCAGACTTTTCTGCACCCTTCCAACGAACATACAATTTCTCAACATCTCAGTTGGGAAGTTAAAGCTGGGCCACTCAAGTTCCAGCTGGAAATTAAGGTGAAGTCTGAAATTGGCTCTGTTTTGAGAGGTCTCAAAAACTATCATTAGTTTCGTTTTTAGTTTAGATTATTTAAATTAGTGTACTGAGAGACAGTGAAAAGCTTTTGTTGCGTGCAAACCAGTCAAAGGAAAGACAATACATGATTACAATCGAGCCATCCACAGTATTGTAGCGGCACCAAACATGGTGAATAATTGTCAATTTTTGCGCTGTAAATAATTATGGAAATCGGGATAAGCGTGAGAGACATTTAGCCTACTTCAGAATTCCAAAATTGAGGAGAAATGACGGTAGATAGAAGTGAGAGCTGAAGGGCCAACAACAGCCAGAGTGCTTGGCGAACATTGACCGTTTGCTCACTGCATTTCATCAACTAAGGCATTATTTGTGTTTTTTCTTGATTCCTTTGGCATCTAAAAAGTTTCAGAAGTGATAAATCTGGTTGTAAAATGTTTAAATCGCTCATGGTTCTCAAGTGGGTTTTTACATACAAAAAGAAAACACCTCTGAAGCAAAATGTACAGCCAGATTTATACCAAAATAATCAAGAAAAAACACAAATAATGCCTCACTGTTGATGAAATGCAGTGAGCAAACGCGATAATTCCCAATATTTTCAATTCCGATATCTGCACGGCCAATGTTCGCCAAGCACTTCAGCTGTTGTTGTCCCTTCAGCTCTCGCTTCTCTTTACCTTAATTTTGCATCACTTTTGGAATTCTGAAGTTGGGTACATGTCTCTCACGCTTACCCCGACAATTTTTTACAGCGCAAAAATTCAACATTTTGGCGGTTTTTAACAGGTAGGAAAGTACGCGTTTCCTGCATTAATAACATATACCAGAAGTTACGGATGTTCTCCAGATGGATTGAGCGGCTCCGTGCGTCAAGTCCTATGACCCAGTGACCTTATGTGCACACCCCCTATTCATGTCCAGTGCTACCTTGGATCACAAGCATGTTGTTAACTCTATGCATATTCACAATTATTGAGAATTTGAAATTGAAATTGCCTTTTGCTGTTGGTCATTATTCTCAATGAAAACCGTGTTATACACAACACTAAATGCAGTGACTCAGTGGAAACACTTGAGAATAAATTGAAAAGTTGTGGCGGCACCTGGTGGCAGGCCACGGGCAGAGCGAACCCTCAGCTCTGGAGGGAGGAGTTATGTGTCTCGGTGTGGGAGGCGCAGGTCACGGGGTTGACCCTTAGGGGTATTTAAGGTCGGGCAACGCCCATAACCAGTGTTGGAGTTGGAAGCAGCACAGTGACAGTAATAAACGCCATTTTGTTCACATAGCTCGTTTTTGCCTCATTCTTGGCTGGACTCCTGGAGTCCCCGCTACAAGGTAATAATTTGAAGAACTGCTTCAAATGCCCAATTATTACTCTAGAGAGGTGACAGAGTGCTTAATAAAGAAGAGTTACTATTTTAACCAGTATTGCATATCGGCTTCTAAGGCAGTCCCTAGGGGTCTAGGACGACCTGTATAAGTTCAACAACAGTTCTACGGGGTTCTGAGGCCAGTGAAGGATTTGCAAACTCTGCTAACAAGTAGGCCAGGAGATACACGAGCGGGTTTATGAACCTTGTTCATGTCAGGGCTGGAAGATGGTACATTCTGCCACCATTTACACTGGACGTCTGCAAGCTTCCATTTGGGACACTAGGAGCCTGATAGCTCGGACGTCCAGACTGGATGTCCGAACAGCTTCTTCTCGATTGCTATCAGACTCCTGAACCAATGACCTCTTTCACCACCCTTTCCAGGAGAAACTGCCATATACGTTTGCTCTTAACTCTACATTATTGGTCATTCCGTCATTGCACTTTAGTATATATTTGCAATATTTCAGATTGCACCACAATCTTGTACCATTCTGCTGTTTTGCATTCATTATTGTATTTATTTTTGTATTTATCATTACCCCATATATTGTTTACTCTAAAAGCCTCATGCGAAGCAGGAATTTCATTGTATCCTGGTGTATGCGACAATAAACAAATCTGAATGTGAATTACAGTACTCTGCACTACTTTATTGGTCTTTACTTGATCAGAGAACATTGGACATAGAACCGTTCACAAAAAACAGCTTTTTGGCAACTTTTCCATATTTCCGCAACTTTCTCTACTGTACTTTCAAAATGGAAAGAATGTACACCGACATAAGTCACTTAAACCTGAGAGGACAAGCAGCATATACGATCCACTCAAAAAAACAAACTGCTGGAGGAACTTAGCAGGTTAGGCAGCATATGTGCCTGGAAGGTCATGTTTGACAAACCTTCTTGAATTTTTTGAAGAGGTTACTAGGGAAATTGATGAGGGTAAAGCAGTGGATGTTGTCTATATGGATTTCAGTAAGGCCTTTGACAAGGTTCCACATGGAAGGTTGGTTAAGAAGGTTCAATCTTTGGGTGTTAATGGCGGAGTAGCAAGATGGATTCAACAGTGGCTGAATGGGAGATGCCAGAGAGTAATGGTGGATGGCTGTTTGTCAGGTTGGAAGCCGGTGACCAGTGGGGTACCTCAGGGATCTGTGTTGGGTCCACTGTTGTTTGTCATGTACATCAATGATCTAGATGATGGGGTGGAAAATTGGATAAGTAAGTATGCAGATGATACTAAGATAGGTGGTGTTGTGGATAATGAAGTCGATTTTCAAAGTCTACAGAGAGATTTGGGCCATTTGGAAGAGTGGGCTGAAAGATGGCAGATGGAGTTTAATGCTGATAAGTGTGAGGTGCTACATCTTGGCAGGACAAATCAAAATAGGACGTACATGGTAAATGGTAGGGAATGGAGGAATGCTGTGGAACAGAGGGATCTAGGAATAACTGTGCATAGTTCCCTGAAGGTGGAATCGCATGTAGATAGGGTGGTAAAGAAAGCTTTTGGTGTGCTGGCGTTTATAAATCAGAGCAATGTTAAAATTGTACAAGGCATTGGTGAGACCAATTCTGGAGTATGGTGTACAATTTTGGTCGCCTAATTATAGGAAGGATGTCAACAAAATAGAGAGAGTACAGAGGAGATTTACTAGAATGTTGCCTGGGTTCCAGCAACTAAGTTACAGAAAAAGGTTGAACAAGTTAGGTCTTTATTCTTTGGAGCGCAGAAGATTAAGGGGGGGGGACTTAATCAAGACCTCAATCGTCTTTAAAATGATGAAAGGGATTGACAGAGTTGACGTGGATAAGCTTTTCTCATTGAGGGTAGGGAACATTCAAACAAGAGGGCATGACATGAGAATTAAGGGACAGAAGTTTAGGGGTAACATGAGGGGGAACTTCTTTACTCAGAGAGTGGTGGCTGTGTGGAATGATCTTGCAGCAGAAGTGGTGGAGGCAGGATCGATTTTAACATTTAAAAGTAAAGTGGATAGGTATATGGATGGGAAGGGAATGGAGGGGTATGGTCTGAGTGCAGGTAGATGGGACTAGGGCAAAATAAATGGTCGGCACGGGCTGGAAGGGCCGAGAAGGCCTGTTTCCGTGCTGTAATTGGTATATGGTTATATGTGGAAGGAAATGGACAGATGACATTTTGGGCTGGTCAAGGGTCCATTTTCACAGATCACTCTGAAGAAAGACTACAACTGAAAATATTGCCACCAATTTAAAGAACCTGAAATGTTGTCTACACATTTCCTTCTACAGATACTGCCTTACCAGCTGAGTTCATCCAGCAGTTTCTTTCTTGCTCAAGATTCCAGCATCTGCAATCTCTTGTATCTCCAAATGAGATCCACTACCTGATGAGAGAAGCCATAGTGGTGACTATGGCTTGACTTCAGAGGCTGAGCATGGATAAACAATGAAAATAATGGAGCCTATAATTGCATACATTCAGTTCACAAATGATTAGATTTTTTTTGGCCTAAAAGAATGTTTAAACTTTTCTGCAGATCATGAGTTGTTCTCACTGCAGCAAAACACAAATGAGAATGTGTTTATTCTGTAACATTGATTCCTCATGGACAAATGGCACAAATCCCGAAGAGCTGCAGAACCACATCCTTTACCACTGCTCTTTGAATTTAAAGAAGTAACACAAATTAAACTAGCAATTATTAGTGAGGATCAGGCAAACATGCCTGGTGAAACAACTTTAGCTACTGTATTACATCTTCAGCAGAGACTCCACACAGCAATACAACTGTGAATACAGCTTAAATTACAAGAAATAATCCAAACCAGTCAGAGGAGAACTGAATATTTCTGCCACTCGATTGGACTTCTTTTTTCCTTACAATGTGCAAGGCGGTCATTGAGTAGAGTCTATTGAAGCTTCAGAACAATACTATTCCTCCATTTCCTTGCCTGAAATCTATTATTTCCATATGCCCATCAAGGTCACTCTAAACTGACTTAGTTTAGATGACAAACATTGAGCAGCAAGCAACAGCAGGCGCCGAGTACATGAGGAATATTTCTCTGGGAAAGTTTTCTTATCATGCTAAAATCCATTGCCCCGTCATACCAGTGCAATTTCAGCCTTCTGAATCCGTAATCTATTCCAAAGACGCATGTTGGGTAAGATTTAAGTGCAAAGTTTGTACAGTACCCTCCATTATGTTTGGGACAAAGACCCATCATTTATTTATTTGCCTCTGCATGCCACAATTTGAGATTTGTAATAGAAAAAAATCACGTGGCTAAAGTACACATTGTCAGATTTTATTAAAGGGTATTTTCATACATTTGGTTTCACCATGTAGAAATTACAGCTGCGTTCATCCAGTGTCCCCATTTCAGGGCACCATAATGTTTGGGATACATGGCTTCACAGGTTTTTGTAATTGCTCAGGTGTGTTTAAATGCCTCGTTAATGCAGGTATAAGAGAGCTCAACACCTAGTCTTTCCTCCAGTCTTTCCATCACCTTTGGAAACTTTTATTGCTTTACAACAACATGAGGACCAAAGTTGTGCCAATGAAAGTCAAAGAAGCCATTATGAGAGTAACAAACAAGAATAAAACTGTTAGAGACAACAGCCAAACCTTAGGCTTACTAAAATCAACTGTTTGAAACATCATTAAGAAGAAAGAGAGTACGGGTGAGCTTACTAGTGGCAAAGGGTCCATTAAGAAGAAAGAGAGCACGGGTGAGCTTACTAATGTCAAAGGGTCTGGCAGGCCAAGGAAGACCTCCACAGCTGATGACAGAAGAATTCTCTCCATAATAAAGAAAAATCCCCAAACACCTGTCCGACAAATTTGAAACACTCTTCAGGAGTCAGATGTGGATTTGTCAATGACCACTGTCCACAGAAGACGTCATGAACAGAAATACAGAGGCTACACTGCAAGATGCAAACCATTGGTTAGCCGCAAAAATAAGATGGCCAGGTTACAGTTTGCCAAGAAGTAATTAAAAGAGCAACCACAGTTCTGGAAATAGGTCTTGTGGACAGATGAGACAAATATTAACTTTTATCAGAGTGATGACAAGAGCAAAGTATAGAGGAGAGAAGGAACTGCCCAAGATCCAAAGCATACCACCTCATCTGTGAAACACGGTGGTTGGGGTGTTATGGTCTGGGCATGTATGGCTGTTGAAGGTACTGGCTAACTTATCTTCATTGATGATACAACTGCTGATGGTAGTAGCATAATTAATTCTGAAGTGTATAGACACATCTTATCTGCTCAAGTTCAAACAAATGCCTCAATACTCTTTGGCCGGCGGTTCATTCTACAGCAAGACAATGATCAAAAACATACTGCTAAAGCAACAAAGGAGTTTTTCAAAGCTAAAAAATAGTCAATTCTTGAGTGGCCAAGTCAATCACCCGATCTGAACCAAATTGAGCATGCCTTTTATATGCTGAAGAGAAAATTGAAGGGGACTAGCCCCTAAAACAAGCATTAGCTAAAGATGGCTGCAATACAGGCCTGGCAGAGCATCACCAGAGAAGACACCCAGCAACTGGATCGTGCCATGAATCGCAGACTTCAAGCAGTCATTGCATGCAAAGAATATGCAACAAAATACTAAACATGACTACTTTCATTTACATTACATTGCTGTGTCCCAAAAATTACGGTGCCCTGAAATGGAGCGACTATATATAAACACTGCTGTAATTTCTACATGGTGAAACCAAAATGTATAAAAATGGCATTTATTAAAATCTGACTGTGCACTTTAACCACATGTGATTTTTTTCTATTACAAATCTCAAATTGTGGTGTACAGAGGCAAATAACTAAATGACGGGTCTTTGTCCCAAACATTATGGAGGGACTGTACAAACCTTGCACTTAAAATGCCCAAGGTCAGGACTGAACCTGGATCCTCAAGGCTGTGTGCTAGCAGCACTAATTGCTGTATCACAATGCCACACCTTGTCTTAATGTGACATGGAATTGTGTTCCTTTAAAAAACTAGTTTCTGAAGCGCAGACACTGAGTACACCTGCTGTCATGCAACTATATGACTTTGAGACAGGCAACTACTGCCACCGTGTGGTTAGAATAAGATGCTGCCGATATTATTTAAATTGAAAGAACCTAGATTCTGAAGTGCAGACACTGAGTACACCTGCTGTCATGCAACTATATGACTTTGAGACAGGCAACTGCTGCCACCGTGTGGTTAGAATAAGATGCTGCCGATATTATTTAAATTGAAAGACATATGGGAATAAAGACAGAGACAGTGTAATGTTTCAGGTCAATGGCCTTTAATGGAAATGGTCTGATGAAAGTCATCAAACTGAAACATTAACTCTGTTTTCCTCTGCACAGATGGTCTCTTCTCATGGTTACCCGCTGACCTGCTACATATTTCCTGAAATTTTTGTTTTTCTTCGTAGTTTTCCAGTATCTGAATAATCACATACTGCTTGCGGTCATATCAGGGACTGAAAGAAGGAGCTAGCTTTTTTCTTGACAAGCCAATTTCTCAAATCCCTATCCTAGGCTCAACAAAGGGTGCAAACATTTGGCACCTCTTCCTTTCTATACAATTTTGCACCAATTTGAAGTTCTTCAGCTTGATACCAGAGGGACAAATTATAATTCTGGACTCTCAGCATGAACTGCAGGAAAGGCTATGTAATTCTCTACAACACAGAACATCCCACTACTGCTGGACTTTTACTCATCTGAGAAGAGACAGGATTATGAATGACATCAATTTGATTGAAGTTAGGAAAGGTTATCTGGAAGGGAGAATTCTGACTCGTCCCAGTGAAGGAGTGTTGGAAGTATCACAAGACATGACAAGGAATTACACTTGCATGGCTACATCCTGAATAATGTACGGATTTCCAGTTTTTTTGGCAACTCCATTTACTAAGGAAACTGATGTCTACAGTTTTAAAAATAATGAACAAAAACTCATCATTCCTTCGAAATTGTTCTTACTGCACTCCATTATTTGGGAAGTTCCCAAGATTCCTTTCACAGTGTTTCCATTGACGGTAAATGCCCCAATTTATGAGCACAACGTTGAAGCCATCACTAAAGTAATTTATAACTACTGCTTGAGGTTTATTTGCGAAAGGGAGAAGAGAATGAGGTCCCCAGAACTGACAAAAGGCAATGGATTTTTGTTTACATTTTTATATTGCAGCTAATTCAGACATTATTTTAAATGCATTATAAAGACTGCATGAAGGTTTAAGGTCCTTACTTTCTACTCTCATGTCACTGACTCAGAAACTCATTAATTCAAATTTTACTTAATGCATTTGAGCGAATAAGAAAGATTGACCATGTCACTTGGTCAATGTGACCCATGACCTTACTTGATGTTCAAGCAAAAACTAGTTATGGAAATTAAAGCTAACAAGTAGCTGTTCTACAAATAAAAGCAAAATCATATTTTTATACAGTTGCATAAAATGGCATGTTGTTAGTTTTAAGGTTAACAAGACCAAGTGGGGCCTGTTGGGCCCCGTCCCCCAACGTGGTGGAGGGGAGGGAAGTGGGCACGGCGTCACAAGGGAGGAACCCGAATGCACTCCCCCCCGCTCCTCACCCCTCCTCTCCCCATCCCCCCTCTCCTCTCACCCCTCTCCTCTTCCCCCCCTCTTTTTCCCCCCCTCCTCTCACCCCCCCACTCCTCTCTCCCCCATCCGATCCTCGGCACGGCCCCGGAGCACCAGCAGCCGCGGCCCAAGAGCACCAGCAGCAGAGGCCGCGGGTGCCGACCCGAGCAGGAGGCCGGCAAGCCCATGAACCGGCCCTGTGCAACACTCTCCACCCATCTCTCTAGGTATGTTACAAAACTTACCTTCATCGGCGCTGCAGTTCTGTCACTGCCCGTGTGCGCGACTTTGGCGCCTTTGAGAGGGGGGCGGGTTTAAAATGCGTTTTTTCTTCAGACTATTCAAATCGATTTTGAACAGGCTGTTTAGTTGCTGAAAAAAAATCGCTTTGAGTGCCGTTTTGTTAAGTTTATTAAAATGATTGCTGGATAATTTAATAGCAGGAGTAAAATTAAAATCTTCTTCTAATGCTGTCAACGCCGACAATCCGACAACGGGACGGATCTCACGTAGGGGACAAGGCAAGGTACACCGTTTATTTTTTCATATAAACTTGCTTCTTAGGATGCCTTTAATCAAAATGTCACGTTGCGAAAAGGTGACTTAGGACCCATACGAACCGGCAGTGTTTTTCCTGCCGGTATGGGGTTTAAATTCACCGCAACCGCAACGTTCCAATCGATCGCGTTCCACAAAATCCCACTCACAAGATGATTAAAATGGCCATTAATTTACGGGAATTAAACACTAAATTCCTTCCATTTGGCCTATAAATTCATGACAATGAGATTTTAAAATCATGTTATATTGTGAATTCTTGTGTGAATGTTATTTGGACACTTAGGCTTTTTAAAAATGTTAACCTTTTCTTAAGAAATGGATAGATGTTTAGATCTAGTAATTGAATTTTGTAATTAGCTACAATTAGGTAACTAACGAATTATATGCTTTAATTTCAGGTAATCCAAGTAAGATTGTTCCATATGTGTTTCAGAGTGCTTCAATCTATAATAACTGAAAATTTCATTCAGTTCTCTTAATTTTTAAGAAAGTTATGGGCTTTTGACTGTCCTTTATCTCAGCTTTTGTATTAAGTCAATGGAAAAGCAATAGGGAACAAGATGCCAATTTCGGAGTATGAAAATGGCCATAACATTTTTAATACTGAAGATATGAAAGTGAATTAGATGGGATAAATTGCAGACTTGATTTTTTAAATCTCAAAATTTTGTAACATTGCTACTCTCTCTCTTTCTCTCTCTCTCTCTCCCTCTCTCCCTCTATGGCAGCTTTGGCCAGGCCCTCTCATAGATGAACTGAGGCCCAGGCCAATTTCAATTTTAGAGGCCCCCAAATCAAGATCAAGCAGAGGCCCCTCAATTGTAGAGGCTCCCAAATCAAGATCCCTTTGAAGCAGGCAGGCATGAGACCCATGCCAAATGGCATTTGTTGCCCCTTGTCTGATAGGGCCTGCCTCTCCTTCTGCTGCGGTTACCATTCGCAACGTCCCATTGTGATGTCATTGTGGCACTCGGCAGCTTGAGAGCCCATTGTGATTGGTGCACTGTGAGTGGCATTGTGATATCATCAGTGGAATGTCCTAGAAAAAGGTTGTGTGTGAGAGAACCGTTTTTTAAACTTTAATCGTGCATAACTTGAGAAATATAGGATGAAATCTTAAGTGAACCTGAGTAGTGCGCGTCGGGAAAAATGTGAGTTATAAAATGTAAAAATATAAGCGCTAGTGCATAGCGTTTTGAGGAAGATACAAAACATACACACACACACACACACACACACACACACACACACACACACACACACACACACACACACACACACACACACACACACACACACACACACACACAATGTATTCAGCTGACAATCGGTAATTTGTGAGCTCAAAGTGACAGGAATGCATAAACTACAACAAAGGTAATAAATCACAAGTTCAAACCATAAACCTACAGTATATAAACAGGCGGCCTCTGAGGCACTGTGGCACAACTGTAGAGTTGCTGCCTTACAGCACCAGAGACCTGGTTTCGATCCTGACTACAGGTTCTGTCTGCACGGAGTTTGTATGTTCTCTCTGTGACTGCGTGGGTTTCCTCCGGGTACTCTGGTTTCCTTCCACACTACAAAGTTGTACAGGTTTGTAATTGGCTTCGGTAAAATTGTAAATTGTTCCTAGTGTGTAGGATAGTGCTAGTGTGATGGGGTGATCACTGGTCAGCATGGATACGATGGGCCGAAGAGCTCGTTTCCGGACTGTATCTCTAAAGTCTAAAGTCTCTATGATTGCATAGGTATAAAATTAGAAATTCATCTCAGTGTCAAGTTCGACAGCAAGGCTGGTTCCAGTAAAAAGATGCATCATAAATGAGGGCGGCAAGGTGGTGCAGCGGTATAGTTGTTGCCTTACAACGCTTGCAGCGCTGGACACCCGGGTTTAATCCCGACTATGGGTGAAGTCTGTATGGAGTTTGTACGTTCTCACCGTGACCGCATGTGTATCTCTGAGATCTTTGGTTTCATCCCATACTCCAAAGACATATAAGTTTGTAGGTTAATTAGATTGGTATAAGTGTAAAATTGTCCCTCATGTGTGTAGCATAGCGTTAGTGTGCAGGAGATCGCTGGTGGGCCGAAAGGCCTGTTTCTACGCTGTATCTCTAAACTGAACTAAATGCATATCTTTCTTATTTCTATGCTACTTTTATATTTTGTTTTGATGATCTTCAACACAAATATCCACCTAACCTTGTTTAAAAAAGCATAAAGCTCAAAGTGCTCTGTAATTATTCCTTAATTCCTGTAACACTGTTGGTTAAAGAACCCAACCTTAGTAGGTTGCTGTGTGTGGGTGAGGTGGCATGTCATCCATTTTTTATGATTGTGCTTCATTATGACACGCTCACTGACTCACAGAAATGTTCTTAGCTTTATAGTTTCTTCCCAGCTGTTATCAGGCAACTGAATCATCCGACCACAACCAGAGAGCAGTGCTGAACTACTACCTACCTCATTTGTGATGCTAGGACTATCCTTGATCGGACTTTGCTGGCTTTACCTTGCACTAAACGTTATTCCTTTATCATGTATCTGTACACTGTAAATGGATCGATTGCAATCATGTATTGTAATTCTGCTGACTGGTTAGCACGCAACAAAAGCTTTTCACTGTACATCGGTACATGTGACAATAAATTAAATTGAAGTGAATGAGTCAATGCTGATATTTTTTTCTGTTTTTGTTAATCAGTATTTCAACGTTCTTACAAAGGTTGCAGTACAGGCTAAAAGAAGCAGATTATGAGTAGCTGAAACTAGCAGCCAAAGTAAAACATAAGCTGCCAGAATTTTAAACCAAAGATGTTTCTTGCTAGTATTTTTATGAACAGAGATCCAAAACATCCATCATGGTTTTTTTTTTAGCCAAGCTGTAGAATTTACTTTGTTCTCCAATATTTGCGCATGCAACTATGAAGAGAAGTGGACCATATATCACCCCCTGCCCTTCTCATACTGTCAGCATGCTATGCCATTCAGTAAGATTCTTGTCCTTTGTTGGCATGGCCAATGTTTGGTATATCTATTTCAAATAGCATATAACATGTTGTAGGAAAGAACTGCAGATGCTGGTTTAAACCGAAGAGTAACAGTGGGACAGGCAGTATCTCCAGATAACACGAATGGTTGACGTTTCGGGTCGAGACCCGTCTTCACACAGCTGTCTGAAGAACGATCTCGACCCAAAACATCACCCATTCCTTCTATTCAGAGATGCTGCCTGTCCTGCTGAGTTACTCTCTGATTTTGTGTCTGTCTTCAGCATATAACACTCCCCTTGATATCAACATCAATAATTTTTATAAAGCAAAATCGGTCTGAGAAGAATGCAGGCCTTAATTCCTGTTACACTGTTGGGTAAAGAACCCAATCTTATTGGGTTGCTGTAAGGTGAATGAGGTGGCATGTCATCTATTTTGGTAAGCTCCTTTGCTGACATTCATAATGATTATGCTCCATCGGCAGGCTCATTCACTCACGGAAATATCCTCAGCTTTACAGATCCCAACTAGTTATCTAATCATCTCAGCAGCCAACCTCCATCTCATGCAGGTCATTTACCCTTCCAACTCCAATCCACCTCAAAGATGTTTCCTCTGTGATCTTCAGTGATTACTGTGATATGATACTGCAAAGATATTTAAGGACATTTCCGTGTGAAAAACTTATTCTATCATCTTTTATGCTGCAAACAATACAATTTCGGAGATTAAGTGCTTCAGAGGTACAGTATTTGGCATGACATTCTGCATCAACAAACAAATTTGCAGGCCATATTTGTTTAAAAATATTTAAGATGTGTGATTTGGTACCATGTTTTGGACTACATTAATTAGCCAAGATTATGAATAACTTAAATTAATTAAACAAAGGAACACATTCATGTTTAAGTTTCCTATGCAAAACAGCTTACAATGCAGTTTAAGTCCGAGAATGTGATATGGAACTGGGCCATTGTTGCCAGGTAAATGCTAGGAATTGTATATCTGGCAACTAAAATAGAATTAGAGGCAGATGAGTGCCATGATCCAGATGGCTTGTGTGCTAGTTCTCGAAAAATTCTGACCACTGAGATGCATCTTCTAAAAATTCATATGTTCTGGAGAAGTGTTGGAGGACCGGAAAACTGGCATTCAAAAAAGGAGGAAGACAACAATTGCCCGATTAAAATGTTAGAATCATTAGGAAATAAAAGCAAAAAAACACTGGAAAATTGCAATCTAATCAAGCAGAATCAGCATGGTTTTGTGAAGGTGAAATTGGCTTATATTTCGGCTGCTGTCAAGAACTTTGAAGAAGTTTTAGAACTGAAGCATGATAATTTATATATTACTGAAACTCTCATCTTGTTTGTTTCTATGTCTGTCTGTCTGTCCATCTGCTCCTGAAATTATGCAAAACGGTACACAATAGCGCTACAATTGTTGGCCCACCTTACTCACAATTGTCCTGTGGTGTGTTGTATCAAGTTTCATTCAGATTGATGTTATATTTTACAAGTTATTCACATTTTAAACTTTACAAAAGCCCACTTTGAAAAAAATCTTTTCTCTGCACTGGCAGTTAGCAGCGTAAGACGTCACAATGGGATCTAATTTACAAAAACTGCCCGTCAGCAGTGTTCAACCCCACTATGATACAGCAGCCTTCCATTCAGATTGATGTTATATTTTACAAGTTATTCACATTTTTAACTTAAAAAAAAATAACTTTTCGCTTTAAAAAATCAAACTTTTCCATTTAAAACTTGCCCTGCCTGTTACAATGTTACCAAATGACAGAACACACAGTGCAATGAGATTTGTTACACTGTTGTAAGGAGAGAGAGGGAATGGGGGAGGAGAGACAGGACTCCCAGTGCAATGAGAGATTTATAAACATAGAAATATAGAAAATAGATGCAGGAGTAGGCCATTCGGCCCTTCGAGCCTGCACCACCATTCAATATGATCATGGCTGATCATCCAACTCAGTATCCCGTACCTGCCTTCTCTCCATACCCCCTGGTCCCCTTAGCCACAAGGGCCACATTTAACTCCCTCTTAAATATAGCCAATGAACTGGCCGCAACTACCTTCTGTGGCAGAGAATTCCAGAGACTCACCACTCTCTGTGTGAAAAATGTTTTTCTCATCTCGGTCCTAAAAGACTCCCCCCTTATCCTTAAACTGTGACCCCATTGTTCTGGAGTAATTTGTTACATTGTTGGGTAAATTTGTTACATTGTTGTAAGGAGTGGGAGGGAGTAAGGGAAGAGAGGAGGAGAAATGTTATTTAAACGTTGTGTTTAGTGGGGGAGTAGGATGGGGAGAAGTGAGGAGTGGGGGAGCAGGGAGATAGAGGGCGAGGAGGGGGGTAGGGAGGTGAGAATGGTTATGGAGGGAGTGAGGGAGAGAGTAACTGAGGGTAGAGGAAAGGAGAGGGAGGGAGAGGTTCGGGAGAAGAAAGGTGAAGAGGAGGGATGGGAGTGCTGGGGGATGAGGAGAAATTAGCCGCTCTTGGCAATTGGGGGCTATGGGTGAGTGGTGGAATATTGCGTTGGGGAATGGGTTTCGTTGTGGGAACGGGTGAGTGATGGAATATTGAGTTGGGGAACGGGGACCAACGTGTCCCACTTGGTCTTGTGAGTGCTAAATCACTGTTACCTTTATCATGTGTAATGTACAATGAGGATTTTTTTTAATGTATTTATTTTCAGTTGTACAATAACTTTGTCTGGACCGCTCCCTTCAATATATTTTTCAGTCAGTAAAATTTCTCTGATGTCTGCAGCCAAAGTCCATTTCCAATTTAGGAATGTTGCTATCTTTAACCATCAGTAACTCCTAAATTTCTGCAACTCCATTATTCCGCCTCTTTCCTGCTAAATATAGTGTCCCGGCAATGAATAGGAAGATAGTGCAAATGTCACGTGGTATGTGGGACCACTTCAAGAGGCAGATACAGTATTCTGCAAAAATGGCATATGTCGCAATTGAAGTTTTAGACAAAATCTTTTTACGAGTTTTTAAATTTTACATTTCACGTTCCCAGCAGGAGAGGCAGCATATGTGACGTAAAAAACATCAATTTTAATGAACGGACATGGGCTTGAATTGTTAATTGTTTCTCTCTTCACAGATGCTGCCCAACCTATTGAATATATCCACCCTTTTCAGGTTTTCTCAGAACATACATGCATCTTTGAATTCAGGTGTTTTTTGGACAAGAATATTTTCACAAAGAATTCGTCAAGCTACTCATGATAATTTTCACTATTCACATAATCTATATATATACTATTTTAAGTCTCATCTTGTTTGTCTGTCTGTCTGCCTGTGAGATGAAGGAACCATGCCAAAACAGTACACAATAGCGCAAAGATTTTGCAGAATCTTACTCGCCTTTTCCCTGTTTTATGTTATATTTCACAAGTTATTGATATTTAAAGTTTTTTTAAAGCCAACTTTGAAAATAATAACTGCCTGTGAGTGGAAGATATTTCTAGTAGCTTCTACTGATGATGTCACAATGGCTTCTTTTTATTTTATTTTATTTTTTTAAATAGTTGCAGGAGGAGGCCATTCGGCCCTTCGAGCCAGCACCGGCATTCATTGCAATCATGGCTAATCGTCCCCTATCAATAACCCGTGCCTGCCTTCTCCCCATATTCCTTTTCCATTAGTCCCTAGAGCTCTAACTCTCTCTTAAATCCATCCAGTGATTTGGCCTCCACTGCCTTCTGTGGCAGAGAATTCCACAAATTCACAACTCTCTGGGTGAAAAGGTTTTTTTCTCTCCTCAGTCTTAAATGGCCTCCCCTTTATTCTAAGAATTGTGGCCCCTGGTTCTGGACTCGCCCAACATTGGGAACATTTTTCCTGCATCTAGCGCGTCTAGTCCTTTTATAATTTTATATGTTTCTGTAAGATCCCCCTCATCCTTCTAAACTCCAGTGAATACAAGCCTAGTCTTTTCAATCTTTCCTCATATGACAGTCCTGCCATCCCAGGGATCAATCTTGTGAACCTACGCTGCACTGCCTCAATCCAAGGATGTCCTTCCTCAAATTAGGAGACCAAAACTGCATGCAATACTCCAGATGTGGTCTTACCAGAGCCATATACAACTGCAGATGAAACTCTCTACTCCTATACTGAAATCCTCTTGTTGTGAAGGCCAACATTCCATTAGCTTTCTTCACAGCCTGCTGTACCTGCATGCCAACTTTCAGTGATCGATGTACAAGGACACCCAGGTCTCGCTGTACCTCCCCCTTACCTAACCTATCCCCATTGAGATAATAATCTGCCTCCTTGTTTTTGCCACTAAAGTGGATAACCTCACATTTATCTATATTATACAGCATCTGCCACGCATCTGCCCACTCACTCAACCTGTCTAGGTCCCCCTGCAACCTCCTAATATCCTCTTCACAGTTCACACTGCCACCCAGCTTTGTGTCATCCGCAAACTTGCTAGTGTTGCTCCGAATTCCCTCTTCCAAATCATTAATATATATGGTAAACAGTTGTGGCCCCAACACCGAGCCTTGTGGCACTCCACTCACAACTGCCTGCCATTCTGAAAATAACCCGTTCACTCCTACTCTTTGCTTCCGGTCTGCCAACCAATTTTCTATCCACGTCAACACATTACCCCAATACCATGTGCTCTAATTTTAGTCACCAGTCTTCCATGCAGGACCTTATCAAAGGCTTTCTGAAAGTTGAGATACACTACATCCACTGGCTCCCCTTCATCCATTTTTTACTTGTCACATCCTCAAAAAATTCCAGAAGATTAGTCAAGCATGATTTTCCTTTCATAACTCCATGTTGACTTGGACTAATCCTTTTACTGCTATCCAAATGCCCCATTATTACCTCTTTAATAATTTACTCCAGCATCTTTCCCACCACCGAATTCAGGCTAACTGGTCTGTAATTCCCATTTTTCTCTCGCTCCTTTCTTGAAAAGTGGGATAACATTAGCTATCCTCCAATCCACAGGAAATGATCCTGAATCTATTGAACATTGGAAAATGATCATCAATGCATCCACTGTTTCTAGAGCCACTTCCCTGATGACCCTGGGATGCAGTCCATCAGGCCCCGGGGATTTATCATCCTTCAGTCCCATTAGCCTACCCAATACTATTTCTCGCCTAATGAAAATTCCTTTCAGTTCCTCAACCCCCTTAGATCCTCTGTCCTCCAGTACTTCTGGGAGATTGTTTGTGTCTTCCTTAGTGAAGACAGATCCCAAGTATCTGTTCAACTCTTCTGCCATTTCCTTGTTCCCCATAATAATTTCACCCATGTCTGCCTTCAAGGGACCCACATTTGACTTTGCTACTCTTTTTCCCTTAAAATATCTAAAGAAGCTTTTACTGGCCTTCTTTATATTCCTGACCAGCTTCCCTTCGTACTTCATCTTTTCAGCCCGTATTGCCCGTTTTGTTTCCTTCTGTTGTCCTATGAAAGTTTCCCAATCCTCTGGCTTCCGGCTACTCTTTGCTATGTTATACATCTTTTCTTTTAGTTTTATTCTATCCCTAATTTCTCTTGTCAGCCACGGTTGCCTCCTACTCCCCTTAGAATCTTTCTTCCTTTTTGGAATTAAATGATCCTGCGTCTTCCGGATTATGCCCAGAAATTCCTGCCATTGCTGTTCCACCGTCATTCCTGCTAGGATCCCTTTCCAGTCTACCCTGGCCAGCTCCCCTCTCATGCCTTCATAGTCCCCTGTGTTCAACTGCATCACCGACACTTCCGATTTAGCCTTCTCCTTCTCAAATTGCAGGTTAAAACTAATCAGATTATGATCACTACCTCCAAGCGGTTCCTTTACCTTGAGTTCTCTTTATCAAATTTGGTTCATTGGACAACACTAAATCCAGAATTGCTTTTTCTCTGGTCAGCTCCATTACAAGCTGCTCTAAGAATCCACCTCGGAGGCACTCTACAAACTCTCTTTCTTGGGATCCTGAACCAACCTGATTTTCCCAGTCTACCTGCATATTGAAATCCCCCATCACCACAGTGGCATTACTTTTGTTACATGCCAGTTTTAACTCCTGCTGCAACTTACGCGCTACACCTGGGCTACTATTTGGGGGTCTGTAGATAACACCAATTAGTGTCTTGCCTTTGCAATTCCTCAACTCAATCCCCAGTGACTCTACCTCGTCAGTCCCTATGTCTTCCCTCGCAAGGGACTGAATTCCATTCTTCACCAGAAGAGTACCCCCCCATCTCTGCCCACGTGCCTATCCTTTGTATAGGATGTATAACCCAGAATATTAAGTTCCCAGACCCGATCCTCCTGCAGCCATGTCTCCGTAATCCCCACAATGTCATATCTACCAACCTATATCTGAGCTTTATTTCTTATACTTCACGCATTCAAATACAGTACTTTTAATTCCTTATGCATCTCACCATTCACATCGACCCCTACTACACTTGGCCATACTCTCCTATCCCTTTGTGAGCTTTGTTTCCCGTTAATTCTGGGGTCATTAACTATCCCTTTACTCCTTTTCCCTTTAACTCCGTCCTTGACTATCCCATTTGACACCCCCCCCCCCTCTTATTATCTCACATTTGCCCAATCACAATGGGATCTCATTTACACAAGCTGCCGTGAAGATTCTGAGAACCAAAAATGACATCACAATGGAATCTCAGGCACACGCTGCAATGAACATTCCAACTAAAAATGACATCACAATGTGATCTCTGCTGCCAATACAGAAGCTATGAGAGCTGGCGGAGTGGAACATGGGAGAAGAAATGTTATTTAAATATTGTCTTTAATGGGAGAGTGCGAAAAGGGAGAGGTGGGAGAGGGAGTGACTGAGGGTAGGGAAAAGGAGCGGGAGGCAGAGGTGACAGAGAGACAATGTGATCAACAGTTTCAAGGAGAGTAAGGGGTGAAATTTTTGTCCCCCTCCCCCACATGGGCAGGATTGATTAGCTCAAGGGAGCGCTGACGCCAACCTAAAGGTCGAGTCCAAGGTCGACTCCGGGATCTGGGGCCTGGGCGCTGATGCTGGGGGCGGAAGCGCTGCTGCTCCGGGCCCGCAGGGGAGGAAGGGGTGAGAGGTGCGGGACTCTCGAGATCCTGGGGAGGTGAGAAGGGAGAGGAGAGGGGGGATTAATGGAGAGGAGGGGGTGGGGAGGGAGAGGGAGGGGAAAGTGGGGGAGGTGAGGAGGGACAATGGGGAAGGAGGGGGGATAAAAGGGGTGGAGGAGTGGGGGAGGTAAGGAGTGGAGGATAGAGGGAGAGGATAGCAGTGGGATATGTGAGGAGGGAGAGTGGGGGTGGTGGGATAGGGGGAGGTGAGGAATGGGGGGGATAGGGGAAGAGGAGGGAGGTAGGGAGGGGAGAGGGGTTATGGAGGAAGGGAAGGAGTGACTGAGGGTAGGGGATCGGTGGGATATTGCAACCTTCAAGTGGTCCACCCTGTGTCGACGTGCAATCAACCTGGCGTGCACAAACAGAAGATCAAACAGAACAAGTTGTCTTACAACTTTAGGCTATGCACGCCATACGCAAGAAGAAGAGTAGGGGAAAGGAGAGCGATGGAGGGGGAGGAGGAAATGGGAAATAAAAGGGAGGGTGAAGAGGAGGGAGAGGGAGTGCTCGGGGATGACGGGGAATGGAGGAGGATAGGGGTAGGAGGCGAGGTAATAGTAATATTAAACGCATGCGCAGTTTGGTGGGATATTGCGTTGGGGGAACGGGCCCAATGGGTCTGCACTTGGTCTAGTATATATTACTCAAACTCTCATCTTGTTTGTTTGTGTGAGTGTGCGTGATGAGAGTGATGCCGAAACTACGCCAAAACGGTACACGATAGCGCTACAATTTTTGGCCCACCATACTCACCATTGTCCTGTGGTGTACTGTGGCAAGTTTCGTATAGATTGATGGCATAGTTTACGCTATTCACATATTAAACTGTACAAAACTCACTTTTCAAAGGACTTTGAAAATGCCCTGCCTGTTACAATGTTAACAAATGACAGAACTCCCCACTGCAATGAGACATTTGTTACATTGTTGTAAGGAAAGGAAGGGGGTGAGGGGGGTGGGGGGAACAAGGAGAGGGTGAGGATTGTTGTTTAATGTTATTTAAATATTGTCTTTAGTGGGGGAGTGAGATAGGGGGTAGGTGAGGAATGGGGGAGCAGGGAGATAGAGGGAAAGGAGGGGGGTAGGGAGGAGAGAGGGGTTATGGAGGGAGGGAGGGACAGGGTAGGGGAAAGGAGTGGGAGGGAGAGGTGAGGGAGTGAGTGGGGGAGGGGAGGAGGAGAGGGGAAAGAAGAGGGAGGATGAAGAGGAGTGGGAGGGAGTGCTGGGGGATGAGGGGGAATGGAGGAGGATAGGGGTAGGAAAAGGGATGGAGAGGCGCACTTGGGGAGGGTTGCCGTGACGCGCGTCACAACAGGTTCTCTGGTGTCACAACAGTCGAGAGCAAATAATTCCCGTTTAAATGTGCGAAGGCAGCCTTTTGATGTTAAACTAATGCAAGATTTTATTGGTGGTTTAAAAGAAGTAGAGAAATATGATCGCTCATCTAAACTTACAGTACAAGAAGTCATCCCTGCTTATCCAGAAATAGTAAAATTTGCAGCAATGATAGTAACAGCCATACCACCCATTCAGGTCAGCGTGGAGAGACTGTTCTCCGCACTGAAAATAATTAAATCAGTTTTAATTTCTATTGCACTTGAGATTTTTGTTGTTGTCATAATTTAGCTCATACATGGGGCCTTAGTTTAATAAATTTTGGAGTAATGCTTTTATAATTTTTATTTAATTCAATGGAATTTTAATTTTGTCACAGTCATATATGTATTTTTTGTGACAAACAGCTTCACTCTGTCATCACTTTCTCACTTCAATATATCCAGCAGTATCAGTCTCACGGAATAAAACTATTTTGGATTTACTCAGTAGCTCACATGACATCAGTGGAGAGAGAAACAGATCTAATGTTTGAAGTCAGTGCCTTATCGTCAGAACATGAAAAAGTTAGAAACCAAACATATAGTTTCAAAGAGGGGGAGGGATGATGAGAACACAGGGAGGGGTGAAGACCAAGAGAGACTAAATGATACAGACGTGTAGACAGAAGATGAATAACAACAGAGTAGAAAAAAAAATGCTGGAACTGTGAAGCACAAAATAATGCAGTTGCTTGAAATCAGAAATACAAGATGATGTTGAAACTAGATTTAAACTAGAAATAAATGCAGATCTAAACAAGAACTAAATGCAGATCTGGCAGATTTTTGGAGAAGGAAATTAGTTATCAATATAGATTGATGACTTTGCACCAGAACTAGCCAGTTTTAATTAAAAAAACTGGAAATGCTGGTTATTTAATTCAAGACTAAATCCTGTGAGTTGTAAATCAAAATGATGAAATAGTGTTCCTTGAGGTCATGTTGGGCCACATATGCAGACAATCTGCAGAACAAAAAAAACATGTTTATCTTATGCAGACCAATTGATTTTGCACATTTTTCTGAGAGAGTTAACACCAATCATTAATATCATCTGTTCGAATGGCTTTCAGCCCGTCCAACGATACTAACCACAGTTTAGCCTAATCTCAGATCCAGTAAGATGCTTTAACATGCTGCCCTTTACTCACATAAGAAGTAGCTTTTAAAATTGCCAAAGCATCCAGAACAGTATTATTTAAGCAGCCAACACTCTGGCCGCCCAGTAATAGGCAGATTGCTGCACAATTCCCAGAACTGAAGGAAATCCACATTAGGCAGGAAATGGTATTGGGTGGACTGATGGGACTGAAAGCTGATAAATCCCCAGGGCATGATGGTCTGCATCCCAGGGTACTTAAAGAAGTGGCTCTAGAAATCATGGACGCATTAATGATCATTTTCCAATGTTCCATAGATTCAGGATCAGTTCCTGTGGATTGGAGGGTAGCTCATGTTATCCCACATTTTAAGAAAGGCGGGAGAGAGAAAACAGGGAATTATAGACTAGTTAGCCTGACATCGGTGGTGGGGAAGATGCTGGCGTGAATCAGAAAATAAAAAATAGTGGCACATTTGGATAGCAGTAACAGGATCGGTCCGAGTCAGCATGGATTTATGAAGGGGAAATCATGCTTGACTAATCTTCTGGAATTTTTTGAGAATGTAACTGGGAAAATGGACAAGGGAGAGCCAGTGGATATTGTGCACCTGGACTTTCAGAAAGCATTTGATAAGGTCCCACATAGGAGATTAGTGGGCAAAATTAGGGCACATGGTATTGGGGGTAGAGTGGTGACATGGATAGAAAATTGGTTGGCAGACAGAAAACAAAGAGTGAGGATTAACGGGTCCCTTTCAGAATGGCAGGCAGACTAGTGGGGTACCGCAAGGCTCGGTGCTGGGACTGCAGCTATTTACAATATATATTAATGATTTAGATGAAGGGATTACAAGTAACATTAGCAAATTTGCAGATGACACAAAGCTGGGTGGCAGTGTGAACTGTGAGGGGGATGCTTTGAAAATGCAGGGTATCTTGGACAAGTTGGATGAGTGGGCAATTACATGGCAGATGCAGTTTAATGTGAATAAATGTGAGGTTATCCACTTTGGAAGCAAAAATAGGAAGGAAGTTTATTATCTAAATGGTGTCAAGTTGGGAAAAGGGGAAGTACAAAGGGATTTGGGGGTCCTTGTTCATCAGTCAATGAAAGTAAGCATGCAGGTACAGCAGGCAGTGAAGAAAGCAAATGGCATGGTGGCCTTCATTACAAGAGGAGGTCCTTCTGCAGTTGTACAGAGCTCTAGTGAAACCACAACTGGAATATTGTGTGCAATTTTTGTCTCCAAATTTGAGGAAAAACATTCTTCATTGAGGCAGTACAGCGTAGGTCACAAGGTTACTTCCCAGGATGGTGGGACTGTCATATGTTGAGAAAATGGAGTGGCTGGGCTTTATACTCTGGAATTTAGAAGGATGAGAGCGGATCTTATTGAAACAGAGAAGATTATTATGGGTTTGGACATGCTAGAGGCAGGAAACATGTTCCGGATGTTGGGGGAGTCCATAACCAGTGGCCACAGTTCAAGAATAAGCGGTATATTGTTTAGAACGGAGATGAGGAAACACTTTTTCACACAGAGAGTTGTGAGTCTGTGGAATTCTCTGCCTCAGAGGGCGGTGAAGGCCGGTTCTCTGGAAACTTTCAAGAAAGAGCTAGATAGGACTCTTGAAGTTAGCGGAGTCAGGGAAGGCAGGAATGGGGTACTGATTGTGGATGATCAGCCATGATCACATTGAATGGCGGTGCTGGCTTGAAGGGCTGTATGGCTTACTCCTGCACTATTGTCTATTGTCTAAAATAGTCAGGTAAATTGACCCAAGAAGGGATTCAAGCCAGTACGTTTCCTTTAAAACTTACGGGCCAGAAATGCCAGAAGAAATTTAGCAAACACAGAAATGGTTCAATGGTCATTAGATACAAAATAATGATAAAGGTGGCACTGAATGCCTTACCCACCTCATTTGAGCAACTTTTGGATCAATATTTCGGGTAGGAATATCTGCGTAGGTTATTTTCACCTCTGGCCTCAAAAAAACTGCAGCTCACTCAACTGCTCTCAAAATCAAGGTCATGTTCACTGTCGGAAACTAAACTTCAGTACATTTTCCAGGGTGTTTGGACTGATTTTTCCACAAAAATGTGGATACTTATTCCTGCATTACAAAAGTTAAAAAACTCAAATGTCACAGTACATAATCTTCAGATTTTGATGAATGCAATTTTAGCAATTACCAGGTGCGGACCTGTTGGGCCCATTCCCCAAGGCAATATTCCATCACTGACCCATAGCCCCGAACTACGCAGGCGCGGCTGAGGGATTCCTGTTGTGAGGCCAGAGATCCCCGTAGTGACACGAGTCACGGCAACCCTCCCCCAACTGCGCCTCGCCATCTCTCTTCCTACCCCTATCCTCCTCCATTCCTCCTCATGCCCCAGCACTTCCTCCCCCTCATCTTCACACTCCCGTCTTTCCCCTCTTCTCTTCCCCTCCCTCCCTCTCTTCTCCCTCAATCCCCCTGTTCCCTCAGTCCTCACCTCCCCCTATCCCACGCTCACAATGACATTTTTAAATGAAACCCCCCCCTATCCCACCCCCCCCGCCCCATGAAAATTGCAATTAAAAAAAAGAGATTCGCTATGAAAATTGTGTTTTTTTCGTTAAAATAACCTAAACACAATGTTAGGGCTGTTAATGAAAACAGAAGAATTTGATTAAAATTGAGCTTTTTTAAAATCATGATTTTTTTAATACAAATGAGATTCGGGATCCCATTGTTATGTTGACGAACGCGGCTGATGGGCAGGACAAGTGGTATGAAAAGTGATTTTTCTAAAGTTTAAAATGTCAATAACTTGCAAAATATTACACCAATCCGAACAAAAATTGTTTCATTTACATCCCAGGACAATGGTGAGTAAGGTGGGGCAAATATTGTAGCTCTATTGTGTACCGTTTTGGCTGGGTTTTGGGATATCACGCACAAGCATGCAAGCATACAAACAAACAGAGAGTTTTAGTAACAAACTAGACCAAGTGGGACCCGTTGGGTCCCTGTCACATGGGAGGCCTGGTCCCCCAATGCAGTATTCCACCACTGACCCATAGCCCCCAACTGCACTGACGTGGCAATAACTTGTAAAATATAAGATGAATGTAAACACATCTCTCTCTCCCTCTTTAGTCCCCTATTTCCCTCCTCCATTATACTCGCTCTTCCCACCCCCACCAACTCTCCTCTGCTTCTTCCACTCACCCCCTCCCTCCCATCCTCTCTCTTCCCCCTCCCCATCTCCATTACCTCACCATCGCTCTTCCTACCCCTATCCTCCATCATTCCCCCTCATTCCCCAGCACCCCCTCCACATCATCCTCCCTCTTCTTTCCCTTCTCTTCCTCCCCTCCACAACTCCCTCCCTCACCTCTCCCTCCCTCTCCTTTCCCCTACCCCCAGTCACTCCCTCCCTCCATAACCCCTCTCCCTGCCTGGTCTCCCACCTAGTTTTTAAAACGGTTTTTGTAAATGAGATCCCATTGTGATGTCATTGTGGGGTGGATCACTGCTGCGGGGCAGACAGGTTTTTTAAAGTGGTTTACTTAAAGTTTTAAATGTGAATAACTTGTAAAATATGGCATCAATCTGAACAAAGCTTATTTTTCGCACATCATAGGACAGTGGTGAGTAAGGTGGTGCAAACATTGTAGCGCTATGGTGTACTGTTTTTGCGCAAATATAGAAACAAATGTAGAAACAAACGTAACCCATTCCCCCAAAGCAATGTTCCACCACTCAGAGGAGGGGGGTGTGGGAAGGTGTGGGGGAGTGGGGGGTGTGGGGGAGGGAGGGTGTGGGGGAGGGGTGTGTGGAGGAGGGGCTGTGTGGGGGGGGGGGTGTGGGGAAGGGGGGGTGTGGGGAAGGGGATGTGGGGAATGGAATGTGTAGGGAGGGGGGGTGGGGGAGGGGGGTGGGGGAGGGGAAAGGGAGGTGTGTGGTGAATGGAATGTGTGGGGAAGGGGGGGTGGGGAAGGGGCGGTGGGGGAGGGGAAAGGGAGGGTGGGGGAAGGGGTGTGTGGGGTAAGGGGGGTGTGGGGAAAGGGGGGCGAGGGAAAGGGGGAGGGGGAAGGGGTGTGTGGGGAAAGGGGGTGGTTGCAGCAGAGGCAGCTCACACTCTGCTCACCCCGCACCTTCAGCTTTAGGCCTCACGCAGCAGATCCCGGTCCCAGTCCGGTTTCACTCAAAGGCTTCCGGTTTAACTCATCAGCTTCCGGCTGGTCACCACAGCAGCAGTCCGCAGGCCGCACACTCTGCGAGCTGCACACTCTCCGTGAACTGCTCACTCTCCGCGAGCTGCATAGTCTCCGCGAGCTGCTCAACACACTCCGCCCCCTCATATTTTTATTCTCCTCACCGCGTTATTGACAGCAGGTTCCGGAAGGGGCGGTTTTTTGTGTTTTTTAAACCTTCATAACTTTTGTACTATTTCACCGATCGGAACAAAACGTATTTGACTTGCAGCAGAGGAGAATGGTGAGTAAGGTGGCGAAAAATCGTAGCGCTAAGGGGGATTGTTTTTGCACAAATTTAAATACACCGCAGACCGTAAGTGGTCAAGATGAGAGGATAGATAGATAGATAGATAGATAGATAGATAGATAGATAGATAGATAGATAGATAGATAGATAGATAGATAGATAGATAGATAGATAGATAGATAGATAGATAGATAGATAGATAGATAGATAGATAGATAGATAGATAGATAGATAGATAGATAGATAGAGATAGTAACAAGGGTAAGAACTGCGTTAAAGCTCTAAGTTCTCCAAAGTACAGGCACTTAGAGAGGGCATTCGTGCCCTTCCCGGCATATCCTAGGTGTCTTCCCATTAGAGGTGCCCCGGTACAAAGAAGCTTCCTCCTGCTCACACTATTGTTCAGTAACCTCTTTAAACTCCTCTGCTTCCCTTGGTAGACAGTGCCACCATTCTGCCATCATCAGAGATTCCTTGTATCATTTGTATTATGGTTTCACATTTTAAGAACTACTACCTAAGGTTAGAGCTGTGAAGATATGTGTGAGATATACTTGGATGGTAATGTCCAATGTTCCTGGAATTGAGTCGCATTCCACAAGGATTCCCAATAGCACTATTTTTGAAGAAGAGCTCAATTAATCTTGCAGTCTTTCTGGAGCCCTTCAAGAGCCCAATTGGAAGATTGCTAATATGAAGTCCAATTAATCTATTACTCCTGGTCTACATGGTATTCTGGTTTCCTAATTTATCAACCTCTTTTCTAAAGCTCTTTATGGGCTAGTTGCTCTCAAGTGCGTTAACCCCCTTCAAACCTGTCACCATTACCTGGAATGGTATTTTTTGCAAGTCCCAGAGGTTAAATTTAGGGGGGGTTTTAGAGCTTTCATCTGGTCAAAAATAAATTTGAAATGGTTTTAACAACAACTGGTTATATTCAGCTGCAATTTCAAAGCAAGGTATTATCATCAGAAAATGTAATGAAATATTGCTGTTGCCCATGGCGAAGAGATTTTGACATGAAAACTAACAAAGAAATGCAACTGCATCACTGAATTTAAACAGGCAGTGTTCGTTTTCGATTTGTATCACTAGGTAACTAATTCTGGTCTTTGACTGTGTGAGATATCATGACAAGATGCTTAGAGGAACCACTGAGTCTGAACAAGACGGCTTACATCAGTCATTCTGTACAGTTTATCATCAATGCCTAAGATCGCCTATGCTGCCGAGATCATCAATGCCTAAGATTGCCTATGCTGTCAACACCTGGGAAATATTCTGAACACCAATCACCGATTACCCCTCCACAGGAGGCAAATACTGGAGAATGGGTCAGACATAGATGTTTTTGCATACCTGCTAGTGACCAGTTGCAGACCAAAGTTTGGCAATGGTTTGAGGAAAGGTTGATCTTCCTCCAGTCAAAAATCTAAAACAATAGGAAAACAAAAACAGATTAATTAGAAAATTTGAAAACAATCCCATTGATCTATTATTCCTGCTCTACATGGCATTCTGGTTTCCTAATTTTCAACCTATTTTTTAAAGAGGTTATGTTATGAACATGGAATATACTGCCCGGCTATATAAAAGTTTAACATACTGTAGCTGATTGAAGAGTTTATTAATAATTTAAGGTCCAAAAGTTTCAGCATTCAATAATTATAAATGATCATGATTTTGTATTAATACAAATGCCTCCTTGCAATACCATGCATTGATGAAACAGCATATTTTCTTTCAAAAATTAAATGAAATAAAATTAAATTATACTTCAATATTTGTAGCCTATATAATGAGGTGATGGAGAAACCATTTTATTTTTGCATAATTTTACTTTCCAACTGTAGTTTTATTTCCCTTCTAATTTCTGTGGGATATACGGCCCACAGAAATACAATACAATATTACAATACTGTGCAAAATTCTGTTGACAATTTTTTCATAGATGATGCCAGAAGGGAGGTTGTGTCAGGTAAGATTGAAAACATCTAGTTTATTTTCAATAAAATAAATCTAAAAGTTATTACAATTCTGAAAGGGTTTGAAAACGTATATGTAGACAAGACATTTCCACTGTTGTGATAAATGAACCAGGACTCAAGTTGAAGATAGTCATTAATACATCCAATAAGTACTTAAAGATAAACTTTTTTAGCCATGATTCGAATGTGGTACATGATGCCACAAAGAAATTGAAAGAGAATCACTGCAGAGAGAAACTGTTAACATTTCAGGCAGTAGAGAAGGGTCCCGAACCGAAATGTCATCAATCCTTTTTCTATAGAGATGCTTGCTGCCTGACCTGCTGAGTTACTCCAGCACTTTGTGCCTATCTTTAACATTTCAGGCAATGGCTTCAAGGTAATTTACTTGATATGACAACAATGGTTCTCTCTCCAGACATGTTGCTGCCTTTTCTTTGCAGTATTTCAGATTCCCAGCATCTGCAGTATTTTGGGGAAAATAATGGTGTCAATATCTGCACCGTGATCATGGTGAGATCATGCAAGAATCGTAAGAGAAAACGTGATTTCCAAGCTTAGTTAAGGCCGCGTTAGTTATCTATATAGGAGCAGAGGCAAACAGAGCAGTGGATGAGATGAACATGGATTTGGCCTGCAAAGATGGATAATAAAAATACAATACTGTGGCGTCAGCATAAACATAGGCCACTTAAGCTCGAACCCTCGTCAGGAGAGGGCGGGCACACGACGTCATGGGCAGAGGGAGTGTCCTGGTACATAAGCTCTCTCACCACGAGACCCACCAGGAGTTTACCGGTAGCTGAGCCCGAGGGAACAACCTCGCTCAGCTACAACAACCCTACATATAGTTAGCGCACCCACTATATGTGTGACAACAGAATAAAGAACCACTTGCACCAACCTGATGTCTATTCTTTATTCGCCACGTATGGTGCCGCTACAATACGGTATTTTGGCCACAACCAAGATATTTAAGCAGAATTGAACAAATCCTAGCTCAGCTTTGCCTCCTTGAATACCAGTCTTAGCACTGCTCCACAGACGTGAATTTGAAGAATCGTATCTTTTGTTCCTGGTTATTCTATCAATGTCTGTGGATATGTCTTTTCTCATAGATAACAAATTAATCTGCCACATTATATCCTTATTAATGAAAAAAAAATTAATGGAGGCATGGAGGTAGCAATCAATCGTGTTATTAGGTGGCACATTCATGAGTAAACTGCCTTACAATGTTTAACCCAGGATTCATGAGTATCCTAGGAAGGCTTAGCAAAAGAGTCTGAGCAAAATTGAAGTCAGCAGAGGTCAAACGATAATGGATAGACTCAAAAAGCTGGAGAAACTCAGCGGGTGCAGCAGCATCTAAGGAGCGAAGGAGATAGGCGACGTTTCGGGTCGAGACCCTTCTTCAGACCTGAAGTCTGAAGTCAGGAGTCTGAAGAAGGGTCTCGACCCGAAACGTCGCCTATCTCCTTCGCTCCTTAGATGCTGCTGCACCCGCTGAGTTTCTCCAGCTTTTTGTGTAACCCTCGATTCTCCAGCATCTGCAGTTCATTCTTTAACACATGGATAGACTCATGTAGGAGATCCTCAGCACCTACAGCTACTTCATTAATAATGATGATAAAAAAACAAATCCATTTATTTTCGGCATCAGTAGCTGGGAATAGTGATTCAGAATAGTCATATGAATAGAGGGTGTCTAGACTACGACTATGGAGCTACAAAGGACTCTAGCCAAAAGGAGGGAATGGGAATGTTCTGTAGTAATCTCATATAAACATTCTGTAGTAATCTCATATGAGCATTCTGTAGTAATCTTGCGTAACCGCAGCACAGATGGATTTTGCTATGAACTGTTCACCGTGAAATATTGCTGATAATGCTTTGGTATAACACAGCTTGGGGGGGCACTCTCGGACGCGATCAGTGTTAAGAGAAACCTGCAAGTTATGCTGTGGACCACTGACTTGGGGATCTATCAGGCAATGTTAAGTATACATGCATGTCCACATAAAGCTTGTATTGATTAATACCTTGTTTGCGTGGTCTCTGATTTCAAAACCAAATAGTCGCAGTCAGAGCAAAATAGAGTAAGTGTTGAGCGTTGCAGTACACATGTACCATCAGGGTGCAATGCAATTCCATGTTTGCATGAAGGTTATATAGAATCATGAGTCAAGAAGGTTATTTTGTGATATGCATTGGATATGACCAGGAACAATTATATTTGAATTAGCTGCAGATTTTCAGGCATATTAGAAGCGACAACCAAAAAATACATATACAGTAAATCAGCAGCAGAATGGTGCACAGATTGTAGTGCAATTTGATGAAGTGTAAAAAAGTGCAGTAATGGGAATAACTGAATGAGGTAGAATTAAGAGTGAGAATACGTGGCAGTGTGTCGGAGCCCGCGGCTGGGGCCTGGGTCGGCACCACGGACACCTTAGGAGAGGACCCGGCAGCATTGTGGAGAGGTCGGTGCAGCGGCCGATTATGGCGCCGACCGATGGAAGGGTGGGGGGGAACAAAAGGAGAAGCCAGCATGCTTTGTCAGCAGCATGGGTGACTGCTATTTGGATACATTGGGTATGCAAGCAAATATTTTCACTGTGCTTAGAGACATGTGACAATAAAGTATTCCATTCCATTCCACCTCTGTGAAGAGGGTAAAAGAGGTGATTAATTCAGGAGTCTGACAGCATTATATAAGAGGTGGTTCTTGTCTGGGCATCCAAGATTCCAAGCTCCTGGATATTCTCACAGAAGGTAGACGAAAGATACTTGCAATACTCCTGATCTACCACACCATGAAGATGGACTGGATTGTGCTGTGTTCATTACTCTCCACAGTTTCAGATGGTCAAGAGCAGACCCTTGCTGTACCCATCAATTATAACAATATTAATATTCATATTAATCATATCATTATTGTACCATCATCTGTAGATGTTTGAGAGAATTCTTGCAGACATGCCAAACCTTTTTGGATGTCTAAAAAAAATCAATTAGCTGATGCATTGATTTGATCACAGCATCAGTGTGAAGGAAGCACGTTAAGTGGCTGGTGATATAGATGCTGAGGAACTTGAAGCTGTCAACCATTTCCACTACTGCTCTGTTTGTGAGGACAGGGTTGTGTTTATTCCCTTGCTTCCACAGGTCAACGACCATTTTTTTCTTTTTTTCTGGCATTAACGGCTAAGCTGTTATCGTGGCACGACAACATAAGGTTCTTGACCTCTTTCTTATACTTCATCTCATCGTTATTGTTGATCGAGCCAACAGAAGTGGTTTAAATCAGCAAATTGGTAAGTACAGGTGTCGAAGGTTATGGGGAGAAGGCAGAAAAATGGGGTTAGGAGGGAGAGATAGATCAGCCAGAGTAGACTTGATGGGCCGATTGGCCAAATTCTACTCCTATTCCTTATGATCTTTAAACATAAAGATGAAGTCGGCACCATACTTGTCCACAGAGTTATGGGTACACAGGGAGTGGAGCAAGAGACTGAGCACAAAACTCAAAGGAGCTCTAATATTAAGGGTCAGGGTGGATGAAATGTTATGAGCAATTCTAACCGACAGAGGTCTGCCTATCAGGAAATGCAGACACCAGTTGCAGATGGAGGCCCCCAAGTCCAAGGTCCAGCCGTTTAACGATTAGCTTATTCGGTATTACGGTGTTGAAGACTGAGATGTTGCCATTGAAGAGCATCCTTACTTAGCTGTTCTTATTTGTTAAAGTCCTCCCGAGCTGAACGTTGTGTAAGAAAGATATTTTTCCTGTAGGCAAATTGCAAGTAGTCTAGATTGTTTGGAAGACTGGTGCCAACATGAGCCATTACTCGTAAAGACAAATCTGACTTCTGTCACAGAGATATATGGACTGGATGATGCAGGAGAAAATGCCCGGGTGGAACTTTGCCTGTTCAAAACAGGCATAAAAGGCATTGAGCACATTGTTCCAGACAATTTTCCTAATTTCGACTTGTAGCCTATGATGGTATTCAGATCTCCCAAAGTCATCTAGCATATTAGATTGAATTGTACCTCTAGCTTGTTTTGGAATTCTCTGCTAACATCCCTGATAGCCTTGTGGAGATCATACTTGGCATTCTGGTACAGCAGTGTCATCCTTCTTGAAAGTGTCAGATCTGAACTTTAGCAAAGAGTGAATATCCCTGTTCATACAATGTATCTGGTTATGATAGGCCCTAATTGTCTTTGTCAGAGCGCAGTTGTCAACATATTTCTGGATAAAACCCACTGAAGTATTCTCAATTTGGCTGGATGAAGTGGTGTTGAATATGTTCTAGTCCAACGACTCACAGAAATAGATCTTAACCTCCATAGATCACTGCTATATTACTATTTTCATTGGGGCCTCGTGTTTCAATCTCTGTCTGTAAACAGGCAGGAACAGTACAGACAGATAATCAGATTGGGCAAAATGAGAGCGGGGGTGGAGTGAAAGGTGCATGATGGTGGTGTAGCAATGGTCTGGAGTGTGACACCTACGGCAGAAGCCATGCTGATGGCAATTGGGGTGTACATTGCTTAAGCTAGCTTGGTTGAAATCACTTGTGTTGAGGATCAGGGTTTGTAGTCCTAGGAGAAATTATGACAAAGTTTAATTAATCCAGTACCACCTTGGTGTTGGCTAAGGATGATATGTAGACTGTTGATAGGATGATAGAATCAATTAGCTTGGTAGTTAAAAAGGACGCTAAATTATGAATAAGAATTTCACAGGTTGGGGGGGAGGGGGGGGGCACAATTGAGCTAAGACCATCACATCAGTGTGCTAACAAGCATTAACCAAAATAAGAAGCCACCACCACTCCCCTTGCCTGTTTCCATACGATACCTGCGATAAATGCAGAAACCTTCAGGTGATACAGCAGGGTCAAGCAAAATAAGGGTGAGCCATGTTTCAATGAAACAAAGAACACATCAGGTTGATCTCCCATGAAGCAACAGCCTTGCTCAAAACTCTTCCAGTTTGTTCTCAGGTGACTGAGTGCTGGTTAGAAATATGGTTGGTGGGGGAAGGAGTGGGTGCGGTAAGGCAGATGCCCGCAAGTTCAGTTGCAAGTATTCTTATGACAGGAGCCTTGGGCCTAATAATGATCATTCGTTCTGAGAACTACTTTCATTTAGTCATGTTTGAGATGAGACTTTCAGCTCAGGATTAGATAACGTAATGAGAAAAAATAATAATAAAAGGCTGTTTTAACTGTTTTAAGAGGAGTTTTACATAAATTATCGCCATTCTCCAGAACCATCCTGCTTCATTAATAATTTTAATAATAAAAATGTGCTGCATTTAAAAAAAAAGCATTCTATTTTAAAAATCATGTCTTGCAGCATAACATAAGTTCCAATCCAGTCGGCACTTCCTTTATCTTGCTGGCATGTTAAACAAAGCTGTGGGGGTGGGGGGCATGTTGGCACAGCTGGAAGAGCTGCTGCCTCACAGTGCCAGAGATCTGGGTTCAATTTTGAGCTCGGGTGCTGTTTGTGTGCAATTTGCACATTCTCCCTGTGACCGCGTGGGTTTCCTACGGGTGCTCTGGATTTCCCCCACATCCCAAAGATGCCAGTTAATTGGCCTCTTTAAAATGCCCCTGGGTGTCTAGGGAATGGAACAACATCGAACTGGTGTGAACAAGCGATCGATGGTCAGTATGGATGTGGTGTGCTGAAGGATCCATATCCATGTTGTATCATTCAACTAAATCAATGCTGTTATATTGTTATTAAGGTATTCGCTACATTCTGCAAATTGCTGTTTCACTGTCATATTGTAATGTGTAATTTAAATTAAAGTACAATTAGGATTTATATTTGTTTCTGCAATGGATCCTCCGGGGTTACTGCTTTCAAGAAGCTCATCACAACTCCATTTGATAGTCAATCAACTACCCTAAACATTCATTCTCTTCACCACTAGAGGACAGCAATTGCAAAGGCAATTGCAATCCCTTGCCTGGCTATTCCAACAGGTTTCATGGCTTCTGGGATGACAGCGGAGATGGGCAGCAGGAGAATGAGAACACAATCACCTGCAAGTTCTAAGTCACAAACCCATCCAAACTTCATAATATATTGTCATCCTTCATTGTTGTTGGGTCTAAACCCTAGAACTCACCAACACATATGACAGTAACTTCAGCTGAAGGATTACATGAGTTAAATAAACTGGATTGTCACCACCTTTTCAGGGCCTTCCTTATAGACAATAGACAATAGACAATAGGCGCAGGAGTAGGCCATTTGGCTCTTCGAGCCAGCACCGCCATTCAATGTGATCATGGCTGATCATCCCCAATCAGTACCCCGTTCTTGCCTTCTCCTTATTTTCTTATGATGTCCATATGTTGAAAATGAATTTAAAAAAGAGCATTCTTAAGTAAAACATTGTTTTTACATATTCTTCTGTAAACTTTTCCTTCACCAATTAGATTTTTACAGAATGAAAAAAAGAATCCCGTTTTATTAATATAAATATTGTTTGCATTTCTATAACCATATAACCATATAACAATTACAGCACGGAAACAGGCCATCTCGGCCCTTCAAGTTCTACTTCAAAGGACTTCCCCACCACAATGTGGTTCAATGCATCCAGAAATATGGCCTCACCAATAAGTTATATTGTAAATCGTATGACTAATAATGTGCACTTAATGAACTTTTAATTTATTATGAATGTTGATTGTTTGAAATCCAGTGCAGCAGTCCCAAACATCAGTTCTCTTAAAGGACCTCTGGGCCAGAGCTTGTTAATCTTACCTGGCGCTTTCGCAACTGGTGCAAAGGTGGTTAGCATGTTTCTGATTTCCATGCATACACACTGAAACGTGGAGATCATTGGACCTCCAGTGGGATCTGGCAGACAGTGTCCAAAGATATCTGGGGATTAGCCAGAAAAGATCCTAGTTATTTCCAGGATTTTCTATCAAACCAGATCAGAATTTGTTGAAATTTATGTGCAGGGCTCTCGCTTATCTTTTTTTCCCTGTTACCAGCCGGGCAACCTTGACAGCTTTTTAGGTTGCCAAATGACAGTTTAGGTGGTCATTTAAGATGGTTTGCATGACGTGTGCGATAATGTGCTCGGACGAAGTGCATAGTTACCAGTCAGAATTATGCTCAATGAAGCATTCACATATTATGTTCAAGAAGGAACTGCAGATGGGGGAAAACCGAAGGTAGACAAAAGTGCTGGAGAAACTCAGCGGGTGCAGCAGCATCTATGGAGCGAAGGAAATAGGCAACTTTTCAGGCCAAAATCCATCAGTCTGAAGAAGGGTTTCGGCCCAAAACGTTGCCTATTTCCTTCGCTTCATTGATGCTGCCGCATCCGCTGAGTTTCTGCAGCACTTTTGTCTACATTCACATATTATTTCTGCTTCAAATAACTCACAAACAAAACATATTCACCAATCAAGACATGATATATACCACAATGACATGCAGCAAAATTATAATACAATATCTCAACTCTTTTTACACATTGCAATTAATGCAATTTCTATTAGTTCTTTCCACTTCCAAACAAAAATGTGGTTGGATTATTCAGCAAATGATCAACCCGTGTCAATAAACCCTGGACCATGCACACTACAGATTGATGCAAGCATGTTTTCTGTGAAGGACCGAAAATTACCATGACATGGCCATAGCATGGGTCGTTATTGCTATTGGCACAGAAACATTCTGGCTTCCCACATAATTTATCCATAACAAAATATGCAGGTTTCAAAGACATTTCTAAAGGCATTTTATGATAATAGCTGTTAAAACCGACTATACCCATCTGACAGGTTAAACATTACACTAACTGACAAGAGATGACCAAAGGACATAACTGCAGCAAATGTTCTTTTGGTAATATGTTTAAAGGTGCCAAAAAAAATAATATCATTGGGAATTAAAACACATTTGATTGCATTCCGTTATCAAACATAGTCAATGTTCGCTCTGAAAACCATGAATCACAATAGGGTCAGGGTGTGTGTGAATCAGTGCGGGATGGGGTGGTGGGGGGGGAGTGGTTGAGAAGGCAATCGGTGCTGAATGGATGGATTGAGGCAGGTGAATTCGTACGTGTTGGTTGGAGTATGTAAAATTGTGAGGGGAGAGCATGGGGGATGTCAGTGATGTTGAATGGGGGATCAGTATTGGATGGATTAGGGGAGGAGGATCAGTACGGGATGAATGCGGGGTTCAGCACAGGATGAATGGGGTAGACAAAAATGCTGGAGAAATTCAGCGGGTGAGGCAGCATCTATGGAGCTAAGGAAATAGGCAACGTTTCGGGTCGAGACCCTTCTTCAGACTGTTCCCCCGCATTATTAAAACTTAAAAACTAAACGGTATTAGTGAAGATTATGAACTTGTAAATTATTCTTCCAAGTATAAAAGTGGTAAACTCAAAGCATTTTTACAAAATTAAATAATTATATTATGACCCCAATTGCCATATATTATGATCAATAGACAATCGACAATAGGTGCAGGAGTAGACCATTCAGCCCTTCGAGCGAGCACCGCCATTCAATGTGATCATGACTGATCATCCCCAATCAGTACCCCGTTCCTGCCTTCTCCCCATATCCCCTGACTCCGCTATCTTTAAGAGCCCTATCTAGCTCTCTCTTAAAAGTATCCACAGAACCGACCTCCACCGCTCTCTGAGGCAGAGAATTCCACAGACTCACAACTCTCTGTGTGAAAAAGTGTTTCCTCATCTCCGTTCTAAATGACTTACCCCTTATTCTTAAACTGTGGCCCCTGGTTCTGGACTTCCCCCAACATCAGGAACATGTTTCCTGCCTCTAGCATGTCCAAACCCTTAATAATCTTATATGTTTCAATAATATCCCCTCTCATCCTTCTTAACACCAGTGTATACAAGTCCAGCCGCTCCATTCTCTGAGCATATGACAGTCCCTCCATCCCAGGAATTAACCTTGTAAATCTACGCAGCGCTCTCTCAATAGCAAGAATGTCCTTCCTCAAATTAGGGGACCAAAACTGCACATGATACTCAAAGCCATAACTCTAATAACTCAGATCCATTATTTGCTCATTTGATTATTTGGTCATTCTATTGTTTTTAATTTATCGAGAAGAAAAAATCTGCAATTTGTAAACTAGATCACTATTCTTTCAAGTCTGTTTCCTGCATTTACTGCAATCTTCTTATTTTTTGGCATGCCAATTCTGAACTCATTTGCTTCTACAGTTTGGATTTTTCAACACTATGTGCCTTCACTTGAATGTACCCCTTTCATTTCTTAACAATGCAAGCTGTTTTTTTTTTATACCTTCGATAAAATAGCAGTGAGAAGAGAAATGCTCATAAAAATCCATTCAGTCATTGTTGGTAATAATCCAATTTTGCTCAAGTGAAACTCTGGGATTAAATGAAAATTATTTTATATACCTTTACACAAAACGTAATAGGCTAAATTATTGGTCAAACGATAAAGCAAAAAAAAAGCAACTGCATTCTGGTAATCCTATTATGAAGATGAAAGGTGAACCTACAATGCAAAACTCAGGATCAACAAGTAAAATAAATATGTTTTAGTATGAAACCAATAGATCCATCCAAACATAACATTGCACAACTGCTCTGATAAGTAGGAAATCTTTCAGAGTCATTCAAAGCGGGTCAGGTGGTGCCAATACTATTATAAGAGTAGAAAGCTGCTATTCACAATTTTGCTTTTCATTTCCTTCAAACAAAAGATAAGACATTTTAAATGGCACCACTACCAGTGATTTAGGCTCACATCTGTGCACTCTTTCACATTATACCGAGAGCAACCCATCATCTGTGTCTATGATTAGGAGTAATTCCAGAAGGAGATAAGCACTGTGACATGCAACTGTGATATCCTCAGTAGTCTACAAAGCAGCACTGCCTCTCAAGCAGTGAAAAAAATGTGTATTAGTTTATCTCACACAAATCAGATACCATTCAAATCCAGATTCGCCAAATACCTGATGTATGAAATGGTAATTTCTGAAGGCATTTAGTTGTAAAATTCAAAATATGTAATGCCACATTGATCATACCATACAGGTATATCAGTACAAGATTTTTTTTTAAAAATAAATGTCATATAGCAATTTGAACTTGGATCTTTAAATGTTGATCATTCATCAAATTTTATCTGAAGCCACCAACGGTATGCATGGGACTGTATGTAAAAATGAGAGGAATAGATCGGGCAGATGCAGAGTCTCTTGCCCACAGTAAGTGAATCAAGGACCAGAGGACATAGGTGAAGGGGGAAAGAAGTCCCACTTGGCTGTCTTTTGCTCGTCATTTACTTGACCTGTTAGCGTGTGGGTAGCGAGAGGGTGGCGCGGGGACGGGCGCATGGAGTGGAGGAGTGTGGAGTGGCGTGGAGGAGTGTGCACTTTGTCCTGCACTAAATGTTTGCGCGCCACTGGCCTGTCGCGTAACTGACGGCCAAAGTGGGACAGGCAGAAGACCCTGGCGCGACGCAACGTCTCACCTCCAACAGCAGCAGAAGCAGGCAAATGATCGTCGAACTCAGCCTGGGGCTCACGGCCATTGCGGATCCGGATCCACCCCACTCCTACTTGCAGAGCGGGACCAAAACAATTGAAGATAGACACAAAATGCTGGAGTAACTCAGCGGGACCGGCAGCATCCCTGGAGCGAAGGAATGGATGACGTTTCGGGTCAAGACCTTTCAGACTGAAGAAGAGTCTCGACCAGAAACATCATCCATTCCTTCTCTCCAGAGATGCTGCCGGTCACGCTGAGTTACTCCTGTATTTTGTGTCCATCTTCAAATGGCGTCACGCGCTCCAGACAGCTGAGCGGGCACATGATGACGTGCGCGACTCTCGCGGGACCGTCACTACCGACTTGTCGCGCAAGTGACAGCCCAAGTGGGACAGGCCCTTTAGACTAACAATGTAGGGATGCAAATTGTACTTCTACGTGCCTCACATAAAAAATAAATAAAATTTACATATGAACAACTGACCACAAATACTTGTTATTTTTTCTAGAGTTCTAACAATACAAAACATTTGACATCCAATTAAGTAAAACTCAGAAAATGCTTTACACCTCCTCGAGCTCAACCACTGTCAAAGCTGTTCACTTAACTGAATGTTTGTGAATGTCTTTGACGTTACATTCAAAACCGCTCAGAATGCATTAAAAATGAAAAATGTTCAAAATATTAAAATTAATACAACATATTTGAAGTCTAACACACATTTATTCTACAAATGTGGCAGCCAATTAGCCTCTTGGTCCCAACAATTTCAGAATGTACTGTACATATGAAGAAATAAGGATATGTTGTTGAGGGAAACATAAAGTGCTCAAGTAACTGAAAAATTAATCAATCAATCAGTTTGATTCGTCACTTGCACATAAAGTGCAAGTGAAATGAATTTGCCAGCAGCGGTACAATGACAAAGAACACACAAAAACACAATAAAAATTCAACATAAACATCCACCGCTGCATTCATCACTGTGATGGAAGGTGGAAATTTGGCCAGTCCTCCTCCATTTTCCCCTGTGGTCGGGACCTCAACCCTCCGCAGTCGCCGCCGCGGGCATCCAGATGAGTAGACAAGGTAAGTCCAGGTAAGTCCTGAATCGGTGCCTCCCCCACCGGAAACCACGGCTTCATGTTGGTGTAGGCCGCAGGCCGGCGGTCGAAGATCTAAAGTCCCCGCCGCACTGCAGCCGGAAGCACCGCAGACCACAGGGCCTCCAGTTGGAGCCTCCTCTCCAGGGATCCCCGGCGAAGGATCCCGCTCCGGATGGCAAGTCCTCGCCGCACCTGTGGTTAGAAGTTGGCCGCGGGCCGGCGGTCGGAGCGCTTCTCCTCCCAGGTCCCCAACGAGCGATCCCAGGCGCAGGACGCCGCGCCGGCTAGAGCTATGCAGACCCCGGCTTCAGGCTGCCGCGGGTTAGCGAACGGAGCGCTCCCCTCCGGCGACCCCCGGCGAGTGCTCGCCCGCTCCTCGACGAGTGGTGTCCTACCGTAAATTACCGAGTTCCAATCAGGGCAAACTCTTGGAATGAACTCATACCGTAGGACAGGGTTTTAAAACTATTCCCGGATAACATTGACCTTGAAAAGGCAAACTATGGTTCAGACACCCATTATACTGCTCCCAGAAAAAAGTCCACCGGAAATTAAAGTAACCTATTTTATTCAATCCTTATAAGCATGTTTTATTATTAATTTTATTTTTATAAACCAGTTTCTCAACTTTAATTAAAAATGTTGTGAATTATAATTTGATCCTTTATTAATTGTTGGCAGCACTTGTCAAATTTCAGTCTATTCAGCAGGACAGAGTTCTTAAACCACATGACACACCAAAGAAATACTATACATCTTTATATGAGACAGGGTAACAGATGAGTAGTCATTGATTTTTACAATATTAACAAAACTTACATTCTGACAATACTGTAAATCAGTTTAATGCAATCAGCAATTACTGGAGCTTCTATCCATAAACAACATGCTTAAATACTGCTTTTAGCATAAAAAATATTATTATTCACAATGACAAAAATGGAATGCCAAACAAAAATATATACCTGGGAAAAAAGAGTTGATGTCAGAACGCAAAAAACGGAAGAAAAAGAGGACGCTATAATAAGCGAGTTCGGTATTCCGACTGTGCATGCCCAGGTCATGGGTCACTCGTGATTTCTAGGCGACTGTGCTGCTGCGTGGGTGCAGACCAGCATTTTGTCCACAGTAGGGTTTGGGCCTGGGTCTCTGGCACAACAGGTGCTGTTGGGTTGCTGCTGGGCCGTCTCCATCCCCTCCCGGGAGTCCCGTCCCTGTCCAGGGGCGGCCAGAGATGTCCGTGGTGGCCCTGGACTGGCGGGGCGCCGGCCCGTGTGCAGTGGCGGTACAGGCTTACAGCTAGCTCGGACAAGAAGAGCTGACTACACTGCAACGGGACGGTGTCGCCTCGGTCCGGGATTGTCGGTTGGCCCGACGGGACGGGCAGGTTTGGGCTGGTGTTGGCGCTTCTTCTCCGCGCTTGCTGTGGGCCTGAGCCACTGCTGCGATGGGCCGGTTCCCGTCGTTCCGGGTTTCCCCGGACGTCTCCGCCCAATCCCGAGCGGGGATGGGCCACTCAGGGGGTGGGGGGGGGGGGACAGGACGGTCCAGTAGCGGTTCGGCAGTGCTTGCGGTGCCGGTGACCCGGGTTCGATCCTTGCTGCGGATGGGGCGCAGGTCTGTTTTCGTGCAGCGGCACAGTTGCCGAGGGTGTTTATAGCGAGTGAACTTTGACAAATCCCATGATTCCTTGCATTTTTCGGAATATCGAACTCGCTTATTGTGACAGCTAATCCTTGACATTGTCACATGCTCCAGATTTTTGTACCAGTCATATTTCACCGAGGGAAAGGATAGGAAAAGGCTGCTTGAAGAATATTGCAACAGAATAAGTGGTAGGAGTTTTATTTGCATCTTGTAAATTGCTTTGTGCCAAGTAAACACCATCAAAATAGTAAGATTAAACGAGAACTTACCTGTTTGAAGTTTGATCTTTATTTTATGAGGAGTTACGATGAGGGATTACATGAAGCAGCCCCGTCAGGCGCATGCACGTCACACTTCAAAGCAGCGGCGTGAAAAACACAGAAATCGATAGCCGAAGTAAGATAGTAAGGCTTACAGAAGACTAGAACTACCAGATGAACCTTTAGATTATGAGGACCGGGAGCGGAGGGCACGTAATCCCTCATCGTAACTCCTCATAAAATAAAGATCAAACTTCAACCAGGTAAGTTCTTGTTTAATCTTACTATTTTACTTCGGAGTCACGTGAGTGACTACGTGAAGATTTTAAAGCTCTGTGATTTTCGTGCTGTAGATTCACTCCATACGACACACTGCTTCAGTTGACACAGTAGTGAATAAATAATATATTGAACATTGCTTCACATTATGAAATAACTATGTTAATAATAATAATAACAAGGAAAGTAATACCCCTCTATCCCAGGGGAAAATTACAACAAATGATATGAAACAAAGCAAACAAATTGAACAGAACACAACACAGCATGTGCAAACCCTGGCACTGTGACAACAGGTTTATCATAAAATCTAGAAAAAGTTACTTGTTTAGACCATCCTGCGGCCTCTAGAATTTGGTCAAGCGGCACGTCCTGTGCCTTCACCGCGGACATTGATGCCGCCCTTGGGGAGTTGAGATTTAAACACATGAGTGTGAACTCCAGCTAAATACAAAACCTGTTTTAACCATCTAGAAATTGTTTGTACTGTCACTTTTTTTTGTTTTTGTTTTTGTTTTTATTTTTGTTTTTGTGTTTGTTTTTTTTGTGGGTAATGAGCATTGCCATCTCACAATCTCAGAGACTCTTAGTTACTTCAATATATTGCTTAATCATACATAATGTTTGGTCGACAGGGTATGCTTTAAAGATACCTTGGTTCCAGCCTTTCCTGGCTTGCTTTCCTTGTTTAGATCATAGACATAAAAAGTAATTTTATCTACAGACAACTGCATACAATCTAACCGCAACATTTGTAATGTTTGTACTCATTGTGGAAATCTGAGGAAAGACATCCTTGCCATAGAGGGGGTACAGAGAAGATTCACCAGACTGATTCCTGGGATGTCAGGACTTTCATATGAGGAAAGATTGGATAGACTCGGTTTGTACTCGATGGAATTTAGAAGATTGAGGGGGGATCTTATAGAAACCTACAAAATTCTTAAGGGGTTGGACAAGCTAGATGCTGGAAGATTGTTCCCGATGTTGGGGGAGTCCAGAACAAGGGGTCACAGTCTAAGGATAAGGGGGAATTCCTTTAGGACCGAAATGAGGAAAACATTCTTTACACAGAGAGTGGTGAGTCTCTGGAATTCTCTGCCACAGAAGGTAGTTGAGGCCAGTTCATTGGCTATATTTAAGAGGGCGTTAGATGTGGCACTTGTGGCTAAAGGGATCAGGGGGTATGGAGAGAAGGCAGGTACGGGATACTGAGTTGGATGATCAGCCATGATCACATTGAATGGCGGTGCAGGCTCGAAGGGCCGAATGGTCTACTCCTGCACCTATTTTCTATGTTTCTATGTTTCTATGTTTGTGCTGATACTAATGGCATGAGCATAACCACTTTAAATATTAACTTCTGAAAAGACAGTGACATAATTGGAGCCCACTGCCAAAGCAATGTGAGAACTATACTGACATCCCAGATTTCTGTATATCTGGGTTTGGTAGGATTTTTATTAAAATTCCTTTCATAAATTGGATATTAACGGATGAGACCCGATAGATTGTCGTTCTGAAAATTGTCCTAAATAGGAGGACAAAGTACTCCGAGCACTATTAATGGCACTATAACTCAGGTGCAACATAGCAAGGGACTCCAATACATCTGATATGTTTGCAGTATGATAAAATATATCTGACTGTATACAAAAGATTTCCCATTTCTTTATATGAGACATATATTGTTTCTTAGTGCTATCTCTCCAAGCTGCAGTTATGGCATCCATGGTCCTATCCGACAGTCCATCAGAACCTGCAGATTAACAATTAATACGATCATGTAATGGATGACTTCTCCTGTTCCTGGATGTACCAACAATTACTGCAGCTGGGGACTGTCATGAATGGCTGAGTCATCATTCTGAGCACCAATGGGAACCATGGCTGTGTAGACCAGTTTGGAACCACCAAACGCCTGCGGCGGAGTCTTGCTCTATTTTGGTGAGACATTGCCTAATTAGGCAAAATGTGGAAAACATAGAAGACTACACTTCCCCAATGTAGCGAGAATGTATCCACCGCTACTGCTCCTGGGTCTGGCTCCTATGAGACATATTTAGGCAACTGGAGATTTAATCTGGACGCAAACTGATCAATATTTGGTACCCATACCGACTGACAATATTTTTGAAAACTTCTGGATTTAACATCCATTCTGTATTGTCATTGAACTTTCTTGATCTGTTGTCTGCCACAATATTGTCTCTCCCACACCTGTGGTTTTGTCTACTTGTAATTGAACATGTAAGTCATTCATTGAAGAACAATAAGCTATTAATGCATAAAACGCCCCAAATAACTCCAAATAATTGATACCATGTGTTTGGAGAATTAATCGTCTTGGACAGTCCATCGACCACCCCAACTGGTGGCACTGTCCTTAGCTCCCCATCCAAGAGCACTCCCATCAGTTTGTAATACCACTGAAGGTTGCTGAACCAAAATATTTTCTAGTAGCTTGTGCAACGTTGAGAATCCACCATTGCAATTCAGCTAAAACTTTAGTTGGTAACTGCATGGACCTATCAAAATGACCTGCAAGCTTTTTTTTAGTGCTTGTTCTCTGGCTCGTTGCAGACTTTGATAATGCAGAGGTCCAAACTCGACAGCAGGGATGCTGCTACCATTTTACCATTATCCGTAGCTACCTCTCGGATGGAGGGATAAGGTCTCTCAGCGACACAAGTACAGGCATTTGTAATATCCCCAACCTTATCTGTTGGCAAAGTTACTGACATATCAACTGAATTAATGACAAACCCCAAATAATCAATTGTTTGGGATGGCTGTAACTTAGATGTTGTTGGATGGACAGAAACCCTAGCATTTCAATTAGGCTTATGATTGCTGAAACCAGTTCTTTAGCTGTCTCCTGAGTGGCATTTAAAATTAACATATCCTCTAGATAAGCCATTACAATGTGATTCTGAGCCCTTAGTAACACCAGTGTTGGTTTCAATAATATTGTGAACAGCCTGAGAGCTGAAGTTAACCCATATCTCAGTATCACACAGATCATATACATCAAAACTAAGACTGCATCTGGTAACACATACTCAGAGCAGACCTTGTATGCTTTCCTATCGTTGTGGCCTCAGCCCATGCGACGGCAGTTGGAGGGTTATTAACTACGGAAATAATGACCACCGGTATCAGAACTGGCACCGCATGTATCTATTATCCCGATCGCTGCGATGGGACCGTAATGCTACGTGACCCACGCTTGCTCCTCCCGCTGTACCACAGGCTCCTGCTGACTCACAAGCAGCCTTACGGAGCTTAAGTTTCGCTGGAAAGTTTTAAAACACTTACCTGCAAGGTTTTCTACTTAAGGGCCTGTCCTACCAGCATCCGACTCCATGCGATGAGCGCAATCAAACTAGAAGCGGGGACCGCACGGAGGTCGGGTGATCCCATGTACAGGGCCGTTCCCACCAGCTTGCTCCAGCATGTGGTAAGCGCGACCAAACCGGCAGCGAGGGCCGCGCGGAGGTCGGGTGAGTGGCGCAACGCGGCGCAAAGTGAGGCGAACTTGGAGCGAAGTCTTAAGGTAAGTTCGCCAGGACAGAGAGGGGCACACAGAGAGGGCCACAGAGGCACACACACAGAGGTCCACGGAGCCACACGCATAGAGGGTCATGGAGGCACCTATAGAGAGGGTCACGGAGGCACGACGTCGAGACGTAAGCCGACAAGCCATTGCCGCGCGGAATTTTTGAACATAGTCAGTTTTTCGGAGCACCACGCAATGTCGGGACGAACTCCGCACAATTCCGCACGGCTCCGGCAATCGAAGTGGGACTGGCCCCGCGACGCTGGACGGCTCAAGCGACCACGTTAGGTTGCGCTCATCGCATAGAGTTGCATGCTGGTGGGACAGGCCCTTTACCGCTGGTGGAGCTGCGCTCTCCAATCTAGTCACTTACGTGATTCCGAAGTAAAATCAACCCAACTGCTTCCTCTACATTGTCTGCTGCAACATATTTGTTTCACATGGTGATTTCTTTTTTATCCTCTTTTTGAGATGTTGCCTTTCCTTAAATCCATTGAGAAAATATTGGTGAGTTCATTTTTAGAATTGCTGCAATCCATATGCTGGAGGCGCATCCGGTTGGGAGCATCAGGATTTAAACCCACCGGCAATCAAGGAATCACAACATATTTTCAAGTCAAGATGTTATGTGAATAGGTGAGCTCTCCAAATGGCAGTGTTCCCAATGATGAATTATGATAACTCAAGATGAGCTATTTCAACGAGGATATTGGCGTTGCTATTTTTTCTACATAATACTTTGCAATTGTTTGGATTTAATTTTAAAAGATATTGCTCTCAGCCAGTGATTTCTGAACCTGTGAACAATTCTATAGGCAGTCCAGGTCCATTCTATTTATCCATTGATCCCAGCATAACTCATAAAAAAGTTTTCTTTTTTTTTACATTTCAGTGTCAAGATTAAATTTGAAATAATATGGAAGCCAGAAACAAACAATAAAATTTTAGAGATACAGCTTGAAAACAGGCCCTTCGGTCCAATCAGTCCATCAATCACCTGTTCACACAGATTGTATGGCATCCCACTTTCGCATTCACTTGCTACACACTTGGGGGAATTTAGAGGTCAATTACCCTACAAATCCAAGCCACGGAGTGTGTTCCATCCGTCCCGACATCAGAGAACACATTTTGGACAAGAACAGAATGTTTCTGGCTACAGTCAATTAGTGTGGGGGAGGGTAAATATTAATTTAAGTGTTAATTAAAACAGGAGAGACAGTTGTCACACAAAGACATTCAGGTGATGGAGTTCTCAAAAACGGTAACCTCAAGAGCAACCAGGTGGTTAATTCACAAAATAGAATTTGCCTGTTCAATGATAGACAAAGTAAAATTACACCACCATCTTGTGTGCCAGATGAAAATAGTTTTCAAAGACCGACCCCAAACCTGACATTGAGCTCACAGTCTACATGATGCAATAATCCTCACCCTATTGTCTCCCAGAGGCATGCGCACAAACAATGGGCACCTGAAATCACTGAAGAATTGTAGTCATACAGCCCAATTTGTCCATGTCAACCAAGATGCCTCATCCACGCTAGTCCCATTTGCCCACGCCTGGCCCATATCCCTTTAAACCTTTTCTATCCATGAACCTCTCCAAATGTCTTTTAAATGTTCTTATTTGTACCTCCCCTGGCAGCACGTTCCAAACAGATGTTTCCCATTAAAGGTTTCCCCTCTCACATTAAACCAATGGTCTCTAGTTCTTGATTTTGCTACTCTGGGAAAGAGACTCTGTGTAAAGTCTCTGAATAAAGTCCTAGCCTGCACCAAAACCTCACCACAGCTCAGGCCCTCGAGTTCTGGCAACCTCTTCATACGTCTTCTCTGCACTCTTTCCAGTTTAATCGTATTGTTCCTATAGCAGAGTGACCAAAACAATACTCCAAGTGCGGCTTCACCAACGTCTTGTACCAGCTTCTGTACCCAATTCCCTAACTGATAAGGTCAATGTGCCAAAAGCTTTCTTGACCATCCTATCTACCTGTGCTGCAACTTTCAGAGAACTAGGTACCTGCACTCTTGGATTCCCACTGTCCAGGACTTGACCTCATTATGAAGGTCCTGCCCAGGTCTGACATCGAAAAATGCAGCACCAATGCTGCGGATCAGGCAGCATCTCTGGAGAACATGGATAGGCGTCGTTTTGGGTCGGAACCATTTTTCAGATTGATTGGAATGTTTGGGGGGTGGGGGGGGGGGGGAGGTGGGAGAAACCTGGAAGATAGGTGGAGTGGGATAAAATCTGCCAAGTGATAGCTGGATACAGATGAGGGAGTTTTTTGATTGGCAGATGGTCAAGTATGTTTCTCAATCCTTTGTACTCTTCCAGGAATGGACGTTATCTCAGTTTCATATAGCTGACCCATGCTTCCATCTTTTTCCTGACCAGTGCCTAAATTTCTTCATCCAGTCGCCATCCTCTCCCAGGCCAGCCACATGATCAGGGCTTTGATCATGTTGTACCTTTCTACTAGATGGTCACATTGTTTGCATGCTTGACACCTGACTCCTTAAAAGGTTTAGGCTTATCATTGTCATGTGTACAGAAATTATTTTGCGTGCCAACTAATCAAATCAGATAATACTGTACATGAATACAATCAGGCCAAACTCAAGTACAATATGTAGGCGAACAGTAAGATACAAAATGCAGAATAGTTCTCAGCATCATAGGGCAACAATACCAGAGATGTGGTCCAATGTCTGCAATAAGGTACTGGAGAATTGGATAGTACTCTAGCTTATGGAAGGACTGTTCAGAAGCCTGATAACAACGGGGAAGAAGCCATGTCCGAGTCTGAGGGTACATGCTTTCAGACATCGGTATCCTCTGCCTGACGGGGAGGATGAATAACTAGGATGGGAAAGAACTTTGATAATGTTAGGTCACATGGGATCCAGGGAGAGCTAGCCAACTGGATACAGAATTAGCTTTATGGAAGAAAGCAGAGATTGATTGTGTAAGGTTCTTTTTCGGACTGGTGTAATTGAGGGAGAGGTTAGATACAAAATGCTGGAGTGACTTAGCGGGTGAGGCAGCATCCCTGGAGAACACGGATAGATGACGTTTCAGGTTGGGACCCTTAAGGGAGAGGTTATTTTCATGACATCATGTTCCTAAGTTTTCCATCTCCTACCTGTATTCTGTAAATGCAGAAGTGTACATCTCTAAATGTAGATTAAACAAAAATAACTGAATATTTTGTTTCCTCCCAACTATGCACTCATAGCATAACAGTACATTTATCATAAATGCTTCTTTTTAGCAAGAGAACATGGTTAGGAGTCCTCAAATATTAAAAGTACAACATTCTTAAATCAAAGTAGATACGAGCATGATACGGGCTGCACTTTCTGGAACCAGGAACTACATATTTGAAATAAGGGGCTGCGCGTTTAAGACATGGATGTAAAGAAAATCTGTAGCCCAGAGCTACAATATTGCTGCAGAGGTAAAACCATATTTAACATAATTCTTTACCAGGTGAATCAATGAAAATAATTTTTACCGAAATCCCATTAACATACTCCCGGATTTATTTTTTTGAGTGGTAAACCAGCACAGGACAAAATCCTTCTAACTTTGAGGGCCTCTCCACATGTTCCCATGCTAAAAAGTGACATTCATGAGAAATGTAGCGAATAGTGGTTATGATATGACTGCATACTTGGCAAGAAAACAAAGGCTCAGTTTATTATTTTTTTAAAGAATCATGGTTAGAAATGAAACCCTAATCGGTCATGCAACTTTCTCAGACGACAGTAACACTGTATTATGTTTCCTTTCTTTTTGTTGTACTCGGTGTTGTACTCCTGTGTGGTTTGAATCACGTGATTTACCTGGATAGCACCAAAATGTTTTTCACTGTGTCTCAGTATACATGACAATAATAAACCAATGCCAATTCCAAAGTATGCTAGATAGGAGCAACAATGTGTTTTATTCTGCATCTGAAATTCAGCTCTCCTGGAACCTCAGCCATTCTCAGCCATAATTTGGCCACAGCCCCCGCCATTGAGGATGATGGTTTTAGGCTCAACACGAAATGAGTACCAAGTGATCAACCTTATGAGCTCGGACCTGCTTACTCACATTGAAGCAGTTCTGGCCAGTGCTGAGGGCTTGCTTCTGCTTGTGTGGCCCACAACATATGGTAGGACACCTCCTTGAGTTTGCAACTCAGAAACATAGTACACATGAAGGAAATGTGCACACCATGTAGCGTATAGCAAGTTTCTGATTTTCTATTATTTTATGTTTCATTTAAATTTCATGTAGCATTCAAAAACGCAAAGGTCTCTACAATGTTATATGTGCATTATCTGTGGAAAAATAGCCTTGGAAATGTTACTGCCCAATTAGGCCATTTCTGTTCTGCCGTCATTTTGAAAAGATATGTAAAATGTGTGAGAGCAGTGTTCAGTTGCCACCAATTTACATAATAAATCATAATTGTAGTTAATGCTAAAATGCATCCTTGAGAAATTAAACATTACAATATTGGCAAGTAGCTCAATCTATAATTGTAATTACTCCTGTTCAGGTTTGATAATATCCCAATTAAACCTGGCAAACTCAAAGTCCCAACTGAACACTCTTTATGCATTACTTAAATATCAATAGCAACGACGTGAGAAAATGTGATACTAACATCCTTGTTAATGTAATTAAGAAAAAAATAGCAGAAATGGCTATTTTTGAATATACAAAAACTGAAAGCTCCATGCAAAATAATTAATGATTCTTCTTTGAAAATGCTTAAAAAAAGCATGCTTTTTAAAACGAAGCATCATGTGGAGATTAACAGCATAATAACTGGAGAAAAATATCTCTAAAATAGGAGTCGTGAAGACATACACTATAGAATCAGGCTGTTCTGCCCATCGACTGCACTGACCACCAATTATCCATTGAAACGAATCTGATACTAATCCCATTTCATTCTTCTCACATTCACATCATACTCCCCCAACCCTTTACACTTAGGGGCAATTTACAGTTGCAAGTTAACCTATCAAACTAAACCCTTTTGAGAGGTGGCAAGAAACCAGAGCAGCCAGTGAAAACCCTGGTGGTCACATGCAAACTCAACATAGATATCACTTGAAAACCAGGATTATACCTGGATCTCTGGCACTATGAGGCAATGGCTCTACTGAGCAGCACCAGTGTGCTGTCGATTTGTTATGTAGATGGCAACTATCATGGTATTGAATGGAGAAAGTGTGGTCCTGGAGCTCAACATTGATAAGGTGAGTGAAAAAACAAACAGAATGGTTTTGTTGAGCATGGAGGGGATCAAGGAAGGAGACGTGTTGATTAGCCATGATGAACTTGGATAAAGTGGCATTAAGTTGAAACATTGAATGAAGGCAGGTGGAGAATGGAGAAAGATCAGTGCCTGAGGAACTGAGATGATTGTCGAAGTGTTGGAGATATTTGCACAAAGAAGATCAAGGTTCAAAACCATAAATATCATCAAACTTTCTTTTGTTTGCATTTCAGTTGATGGTGGTGCTGTCAGGTTGTTCCCTGATACCAAACTCCACTGCAATATTATATAAATGCCAAAGAAATTAAATGCTTGAACTAAAAGAATCCAGATTTTTTTTTAAACAATCCCCTTTTGCTCAACTTCTACTAGGGCTCGAATTCCATAGGTGCTAGTATAACTGTGTTACTATGCCAAAACGGTTGATTTTCAAATTAAGGCCTACTGCGAAAGGCATCATTGTGGTCATCCAGCAGCAGGTCCTCTTGTCACCCATCATCCTTATCTGCTCACTTTCCTGAAGATACAACTGAATAGCAGTCATGGATTTGTTCCACTCAGATGCCTTCCCACTTTATAATGATGTTACTTACAACAGTCCACTATAATCAGCTAATTCTCGCGAGAACAAGGCTTAAGTCTTAAATCAAACTTCTATAAATCGCAATACGACACACAACAGTACATTAAGTCACATAACTACTACAGAATAATGTTAACTGATTAAGTCCATTCGGTGGCACTGCGAGCGGCTGCTTCGCCAGCAGCGTGTCAGTCATTTCAACTTTTTTGTTTTTTTAGTATTTCTAAATATATGCGTTAATGTTTCTCGGTATGTTTTTATGTGGAGGGTGGAATAGGGAGAAACCGTTTCTAGTCACTTACCTCGGCGGAGATGCGACTTTTGTCCTAGTCGCATTTTCACCTCCCTCTCGGCCTAACAACTTAGATTGGAGCGGCCTTTCCCAGACATGGCCCACAGGTACAGCAGCAGACGCGGCGCAGACTTCCATCATGGAGCCAGAAGAAAGGCTCCGAGCTTAAATTTAACATCGTGAAGCCGTGGTCCTCGGAGCGTCTAGCCGCGGGCGCAGAGCGGACTTTACCATCCCGGAGTCAGGGATCCATTGCCGGGGATCACCAGGGAAGAGCTCCGACCACTGGCCTACTTATAACATCGAGAAGCCGCAGTCTCCAGTAAGAAAATGGCCAATTCGGGCACTCCAAGCCACAGAGTGTGTTCCATCCGTCCCGACATCGGAACTTCGATCAATCCCGACGAGAGGGCCTGTTCAATCGCGTAGACCTTAGCGCCGACTGCGGAGAGTCAAGGCCCCATACATGGGTGAACAAAAGGAGGAAGACTGACTGAACTTTATTGCCTTCCATCACAGTGATCACTGTGGTGGATGTTTATGTTAAGTTCCATTTCTTCTATTAATTGTGTTGTGTTCTTTTAATTGTATGGCTGCATGGTAACTCAAATATCATTGTACCTAAATTGGTGCATGTGATAATAAATTTGAATTTGAATTTAATGAACATAAGGAGGGATTGCAAACATTGGTTGGGTTTTTATCAGGTAGGTTAATACTATTTTTGCATTCAATAGTACTGATTAATTATCTTCCCGATGCCCAAAATGGCAGCTAGTACATTGATTAATAACATTCAATGAAAATAAAATTTAAAGATTGTATAAATTATTGGTCCTATCATTTTTGAACCTGGTTACATTCAGTATGTAATTGAATGGACGACATGACAACACTAACCACTACTGCAGCATGCACCAAGCGGCTACTTGGAAAGCTGCAGGAGAACGTCAAGTGGGCCCGAATGAAAATCAAACCAAGTAAATCTCGAAGCATCTCCATAGTTAAGGGGGTGCTTAGAGACACAAGGTTCTGCATCGGTGACGACCCAATACCAACAGTGTCTGAGCAGCCAGTAAAAAGCCTGGGCAGATGGTACAACGCTAGTCTCAAGGACAAAGAACAGGTGCAACAACTAAGGCAAGACATTGTCAACGGCCTGGAGAACATCAATCAGATCCTACTGCCTGGGAAACTGAAGCTCTGGAGCCTACAGTTTGGACTCCTGCCTCGGACAATGTGGCCACTGACCATTTATGAAGCCCCAATAACAACTGTGGAGAAGATGGAGCGAACCATAACTTCATACGCAAAGAAATGGCTCGGTGTCCCACGATGTCTAACTAACATCGGCCTCTGTGGCAAAAGGGTCCTGGAACTACCTCTCACTAGTCTAACAGAGGAATACAAGTGTTCTAAAGTAAGACTTCAGATGACACTGAGGGACTCTAGAGACAAGACCATCAATGCTGTTGCGCCACCCCTAGTAACTGGCCGGAAGTGGACACCATCTGATGCAGTACAGCAAGCTTCATCAGCCCTGAGGCACAAAGACGTTGTGGGGCAAGTGCAGCTGGGAAGAGGAGGCTTTGGCCTTACGACAAGTAAACCAACTTGGCGAAAGGCCACAACATCAGAGCGGAGGACATTGGTGGTTGAGGAGGTGCGGCGACAGGAGGAGGCTGCAAGAAGTGCAAAGGCGGTCTCTCTTGCCAGATAGGGGCAATGGATGCAGTTGGAAGGTGTGGAGCGGAGGAAGATCAGCTGGAAAGAACTATGGGAAATGGAATCAAGCAAGATCAGCTTCATCATCAGAGCGACATATGACTTGCTTCCATCACCAAAGAACCTCCATCAGTGGTACGGCGAGAATCCAACCTGTGCCCTCTGCCCAACTCCAACGACCCTCAAACACATCATGGTAGGCTGCAAGACCAGCCTCACGCAAGGAAGATACACGTGGTGGCATAATCAGGTACTAAAAAGCCTGGCAACATCCCTTGAGAACAGGTTTCAAAAAAAAAACCAGGTGCGACCATCCCCTTGCCTCTGAGAGCAAGCAATCCCCCCACCCCCTTAAGGGCAACAACCTTTGTCCGAGAAGGACAGAAAATGCCTAAACATCCTTCCACCAGATCAGAAGAAGGAAACCTATGCAGGGCCCGTGACTGGAGGATGCTGGCAGACATCGGCCGCCAACTAATCTTTCTACCTGAAATTGCTTTAACCAACCTCAGGCCAGACTTGGTGTTCTGGTCCCCTTCACAGAAGACTGCTTACATCATAGAGCTCACAGTTCCATGGGAGAACTCTGTTGAGGAGGCCTATGAGCGTAAGAAGCTGCGCTACACAGAGCTTGCAGCAGAGGCAACGCAGCGTGGCTGGAACATCAAAGTCTATCCAGTTGAAGTGGGATGCAGAGGATTTGTTGCATCATCTACCATCAGACTGCTGAAGGAGCTTGGAATCCACGGTCAGGCTCTGCGGAAGACCATAAGATCACTCTCAGACGCGACTGAAAGAAGCAGCCGTTGGATTTGGCTCAAGCGGAAAGACCCATGCTGGGCCCCAAGTACGTCATGGTGAATCTTTGGGACAGTTTGACACGGGACACGCGCTGAGGGCTGATCATCCTGCAGCGGGCCGCCCTTGTGGAGGGTGTATAGTGTTAAAAGACCGAAACACCCAGTGATGTAAGGGTACACTACTGATGATGTGTCCTGTGCCCAACTGTCCTGAAGGTTACCCAGGCCAAGATATACGTATATGTATCCCCCCCTCCCCCCCCCCCCCCTCCGATGTTGAGCGTCTACCACTCTCAACAATCAACGAATGTCGTGAAATGCTCCCCACCTACTGGCACAAGGGACTTCTTAACACCTTGGCCTGTGTATTTGATACTCAGTAGAAGATTATTTTGTTTTAAATTTTTGAAGACTTTAAAACAATCCTGGAGGCTTCATAATCCAAGTTATAAGGTAGACTATGGAATCTCTCCGCAAAATAAGAATCAAAGCTGTGGTGGAAATGATAATTGACTATTCATAATAAATAGCAGTGGAACTATTAATAACTAGGTGAATCAATTAATAGTTTTTAATTGTAACATAATTATTTTTCATTGGAAAGTCACTTGAAAATACTCTGCACAATTTGGTCGGCTTGGCCTGAAACTGGTTAATGTTGCACAATGCATTTGAGCCCTGTAGAATCTAGTTTCACTGAAGTCAATCACAACCATAATATCACAGATTTACTGTGAGCTCGACAAAGCAATATTCATTCTGGGTCATCTGCACATCAGATGAATAAGCATATGGATGTGCTTGGGCAAGTGAAATGGCTTCTAACTGACGTTCAATACAGGCTGGGATTACAAATTTCAGTAGGCCATGTATCAGGATGGTTGATCAATTTATTTTTCTATTCAACAGACTTTCTGCTTGAATCGACTTCTTCCTCATGGCCAAAATGAAAATTACAAAACAAGCATTCAAAGCAATTATTCCAAAGGCTCCGGTTAATGGAGACTTGGCTAATCAGTCCTGAGCCTGTAGAATAGGTGCTGAAAGAATTAATCTTTACCCATTGCAGCATTTCTGCTTCAGAACAACGTAGCCCCATCATCCACACTGATATCCTGCATGTTCCATCAATCTCCTGCCTCACAACTCTGGCCCATGCACCCACAAGCCTATCGTAAACCCTTGCCCTTCTGCAATGAACCCACGCAAGCTTTACAGTTACATGAGCACTCCCTCAACCCATTCCTGGACGTAATTTAACAGTTTTCCTTTAGGTAAACACAAGGCCTTTCTATAGCACACAATATCCTTCAGCCTTATGCAAGAGAGAATCTTGTACTGAAAAAAAGGCTTGAACAAAGCTTTTACCAGCTTGGCCAACACAGGTATATTTACAGGGGCCACACAATTTCTAGCTCCCTTTCTTCAATGGATTACGAACATTGAGAGTGACTGTATAAGAATGTGAATTTATTTTTAATGGCGAGGATTCAAAGAAAATATGATGCTAGTTTAAAATATTACTAGACCAAGGGGGAGCCATTGGGTCCCATCCCCTCAACGCACGATTACGGGGGGGGGGGGGAGGGGGAGGCGGCCTGCGGCATCACACATACACTAACCACCTTCCACACACACTAACCAGCCTCCCCCACACACACACACAAACCACCCCCTTGGTATTATAATAACATAATTCATTTGCCCCTTTTACCCCAACCCCCGCCCTATCCACATGCATAGCCCCCAACTCGCAGGCGCATCTGGAGAGGGAGGGGGGTAGAGAGAGGGGGCAGAGACAGAGAGAGAGGGGCAGAGACAGAAAGAGAGGGGCAGAGACAAAGAGAGAGGGGCAGAGACAGAGGGGCAGAGACAGAGCGAGAGGGCAGAAACGGAGAGAGACAGGGGGAGAGAGAGGGAGGGGAGAGAGGGGGTAGGGGAGAGGGGGGTAGGGAGAGAGAGAGGAGGGGGAAGAGCGGGGTGGGAAAGAGGGGAGAGAGAGGAGGGGGAAGAGCGGGGTGGGAAAGAGGGGAGAGAGGGAGAGAGGGGAGGAGAGAGAAGGGGGTGAGATGGGGGGAGAGGGGGAGAGAGGGGGAGAGGGGAAGGGAGGGGGAGGGGGGCTGAGTGAGGGAGGGAGAGGGGGAGGGGGGAAGGGAGGGGGAGAAAAGGAGGGGGAAGAGAGGGGGGGAGAGAGATGGGGAGAGAGATGGCAGGAGAGAGGAGGGGGAGAGATGAAAGGGGGAGAGAGGAGGGGGGAGGGAGAGGAGGAGGAGGGCGGGAGAGGAGGAGGAGGGGGAGAGGAGGAGGAGGGGGGAGTAGAGGAGGGGAGCTGGGCAAGCAGCCAGGCCTGCGAGCGGTGTGGCCGGGGTACGTCACTCGCAGCGCGTGAACACAGCGTGCAGCCATTGTGACGTCATCAGCCAAAGCCAGCGGTTTTATTTTCTACGTTCTTTCAGATTTTGGAACATTTTGATTAATATCTCGAGAAATAATGCATGAATTTTTCAGATGAGGCAATTTCGGAGTCCATGGGATAAAACTCTACAGGAATATGTAAAAATGTTACCGTTAGGGCGTCGTTTTTTCGAGATGTGATTACACACACACACCCACACACATCCAAGATCAGAGTTTTATAATTATAGAGATAAGTGTCATGGCTTGTGCAGGTTGAAAGATGACAAAATTAGACTGCAATAGGATTCCAAATGATTTGAAATATCTTAAGCACAATTTGATATCGTTCCTGCCCGAAACACAACAGATACATCAAATGATTTCAGTTGTTACCTGTCTTAATTCAATAAAGAGCATTTTTTATAGTCCTTGCAATCCAGATCATTCTTAGTGAAAAATGATTTATTGAATGGATGTCAGTTTAAATCACTATAATAATTGATCAATGAATATACTTCCAATAAATGTCATCATGCATTCAAAACATTTGCTTCTAGTGATTGCATTTGGCTTAAATTGAGTTGTATTATAGATTATCAACAAAATACAAAAGAAACAAGCTGTCTCAGCCAATAATACTCTTGTGGTAGACACAAAATGCTGGAGTAACTCAGCGGGACAGGCAGCATCTCTGGAGAGAAGAAATGGGTGACGTTTCGGGTCAAGACCCTTCTTCAGTCTGAGTTACTCCAGCATTTTGTGTCTACATTTGATTTAAAGCAGCATCTGCAGTTCTTTCCTACTAATAGTTTTGTGGTTCTTTACATTTAAATTTTGAAACCGAATTAAAAACTAAACATTACCAATCTTATTTGCAGTTGGTTCCAGGCTACTTTAAAATGGATTAATTTGTTTTTGTTTGTTTGCTTTCCAACGTTGTACTTGTGGAAATTTAGCACTTCTGTTAAGAAATGGATAACTTAACAATTTGCTAGTTCAAATTGCACCTGATCAATTAAAAGATTTAGGTCTTTGAATCTGCTCGTTTGTGAGCTAGCTACAGGGAGATTCAGGGAGATGCCATAAAATTCCAACTGCCACCTCTACTAGTTTATAGAGTCATTGAGCTGCATAGCAAGGCAACATGCCCTTCAGCCCCTTTGTTCATGCTGATCAAGTTGGCATACTGGGCTTGTCCCATTTACTTGTATTTTCCCCCATAGCCCACTCAACGTTTGCTACCCATAAGTCTGTCTCAATGTCTTTTAAAAGTCACAATTGTAACTGCTTCCATAGCTTCTGTTAGCCTCTGAGAGAAAAAGCTATTCCTGAGATCCCTTTTAAAACTCTCCCATCTCACCTTTAACATATGCCCTCTCTACTCGGGGGAAAAAGACAGGAAACGGGCCCTTCGGCCCACCTTGTCCGTGCCGACCAGTAATCATTAGCACTATCCTACACACTGGGGATAATGTACAATTTTATAGAAGGCAGTTAACCTACAAACCTGTACGTTTTTGGAGTGTGGGAGAAAACTGGAGCACCGGTAGAAAACCCACGTGGCCACAGGGAGAACATATAAACTCTGTACAGACAGCACCCATAGTCAGGATTGAACCCAGGTCTCCGGCACTGTAAGGCAGCAACTCTAATTCTGCACCACTGTGCATGTCTTTCATGTTTTAGTATCGTCTGATCTGATTGAATAACATGCAAAACAAAGCTTTTCACTGTACCTCGCTACCTGTGACCTAAACCTAAATGTAAACAAAAGTGTAAAACTGTTCTCAAGATATAAATTCCATTTGGCATTTTTGGTCTACCTTCCCAATTGATCGCGATCTTGTTGTAAACTTTGAGATCCTTCCTCACTCTCCACTGCGCAACTAATTTTGTTGGCACCTGCAAAGCTACTTCCAAAGTTTACTACATCTTTCTCCAAAGCATTAATGTATATGACACAAACAGTAACAGACCCCTCCCATTGGTCATAGGTTTCCATCAGAAAAAAACAACCCTCTACAACTAACCTTTGACTCCTTCCTCCAAGGTAATGCAATTTGCTCACTCACCTTGCATTCCGTGTGATTTAACCTTCCAGACAAGCCTACCATGTGGGAGGTTAAATAGAAACAATACTTCATCAGTATTTGACTCCACATGTTGCTTTATCGTTATCACTCAGATCCATGATGTTTCTGTGTAACATTGGCAAAACAAAGCAGTATTTAATACTCTTGACTGATCGTTCAGAAGCCAAGAGAACCCGCTGATTCCACTTCCCACCTATTTTTAACTTGCTTTATAAATAATGATTAAGCAATCATCTCTCAAAGCTCATTATATTTCTAGCATTATCATTTATATCAGTGACATTTTCAAACCTTGCACATATACTCATTCACCTTACAGTACAATGCCGAATAATTTATCTCAGAACAAAAGGTAAAAGAAACTACCAAGAATCATAAATTACCAATAATCAGAGATAGATAGATTCTTGATTATTAAGGGTGTCAGAGGTGATGGGGAGAAAACAGGAGAATGGGGTTAGGATGGAAATCAGAATTTATGAACAATATTTCACTGACCTTAGGCATGAAACATTTGGCCCATATCCTAAATTTGGACTAAATCGTAATAATTTTTTTCTACTATGTAATACTGTTTGTTTTGAATTATAGAGATATTATTTGGCCTTTCTTCTTTAAAAAAATTGGTATTACTGGTATTGATTAAAAAAATTGGAATTGAGACTATCATGAGAAGCTTCGAAGGGCCATATGTCTTTTTTTTTTCCACACATTTTTCTAAAGATTAATCAGATTAAAACTCCGTATACAAAATAATTGCATCTCAACCAAAGGACCCAATTCACTATTTTATTATTCTTATTTCCCACAGCAACCATTCAACTTTTCTGAATTGAAAAATAATCTCTGGAAGCTGGATTTTTGTTCACACACAATAACCAATCTATGCTCGGTGAAAATCAGGAATTCCCAGAAAACCCTGGAAGACTCAACATTTGTGGATCGCGACACAAAGTTAATGTTAACTTTCTCTTCCAAAGGATGCAGTCAGATCAACTGAGGGATTCCAGTATTTCCTTATTGCAGTCTGAACTTTAACCATGTAGAAATATCTAAGTGTTACTGGAAGAGCCATGGACCCGTTGGATCCCCATTGTGACGTCAGAGATCCCCGTGGTGACGCCAGTCAAAATGACGATCTGAAATTGGACGCTGGCCCGGCAACCCTCGCCCAACTGCGCACGCGTGTATAGCAGGCCTGGCAACCCTTCCCCAACTGCGTAGTTGCGGTCCTCGTTGTGACGTCAGAGATCCCCGTTGTGACGCCAGATAAAATGGCGGTGGGTCCGGAAACCCTCCCCCAACTGTGCAGGTGTGGCTGACAGGTCCCAGTTGTGAAGCCAGAGATCCCCGTTGCGACACCAGTCAAAATTGCGATCTAAAAAACCCTCTACCAATTGCGCATGCGTGGTGAGTGGGCTTGGAAACCCTCTCCCAACAATGCACACGCGGATAGTTGGCCTGGCAACCCTATCCCAACTGCGCAGACGCGGCTGACAGGGCCGGCAAGTGGGAGGCCCATGGAGGGGGAGGGTAGAAAGTTAATTAAAGTTTATAAAGGGAAATACTTTATAAAACTCAATAAAACTTGATGCAGCACACCCCAGACGAATTGTTAGTAAGATTGGCCTAAAATTGTTGTGCTATTGTGTACTGTTTCGGCTGTATTTTGGGAATATAAATACATACATACATACAGGATGAGACTTTTAGTTAGACCAAGTGCGACCCGTTGGGTCCCTGTCACATGGGAGGCCTGGTTCCCCCAACATAACCCATTCCCCCAACGCAATCTTCGACCACTCACCCACATCCCCACGGGAGGCCTGGATCGCCAACGCAACCCGTTCCACAACGTAAGATTCCACCACTCACCCGTTCCCCCAACACAACTCATTCCTCCAATGGGTTCCTGTCACATGGGAGGTCAGGTCCCCAACACAAACCGTTCCCCCAACGCAATATTCCACCACTCACCCATTCCCCCAACACAACCCATTTCCCCAACACAAGATTTCATCACTCGCCCATAGACCCTCATCCTCTCTTTTTAAACTTTAAGAAAATGCATTTGCTAACAGGACTTAGAAAAAAATCATATTCCACTTCCCCTGCCTCCCCCAGCACTTCCAATTCCCCTGTCCCCTCCCCCTCCTGTTCAAGCACTTACTGCCAGGTCTTTAAAAATAAATCCAATTCCACTTCCCCTGCCTCTCCCAGCACTCCCTCCCCTCCTGTTCAGCCTCACTCTGCCAGGACTAAGTGTGCTATGATTGTTGCAAATGAGATCCCATCGTGATGTCATAGCTGCAACTGCCAGCACTGAAGTGTTGAAGTGATTCTTTCTCAAAGTGGGGTTTTGTAATCTTTTAAATGTCAATAACTTGTGAAATATGTAAATGACCCAGTCATTCTCACAACATGGTGCAACATAGTTTTATTAATGATCACTTACAGTACACTTCAGCATGTTGTTATAGTTGTGCAGCGACGCTTAGACTAGCTGCATGAGCTGGGGTACGATAATATAAACCATGTAGTAGGCGGAGCTTCTAATAATAATGCACTGCAATTGGTTAGTGTGGAGCAACCAATCTACAAAATATAACATCAATCTCAACAAAACTTGACACAAACAACCACAGAACAATGGTAAGGTGGTGCAAAAATGTTAGCGCTATCGTGTACCGTTTTGGCATAGTTCCAGGATCACATGGGCAAACAGAGGCTTGGGACCCATACACAGATAAAAACATTTCATCCATCAAACGTGTCCAAAGACAGGCCGCTCGATTTGTTACTAACACCTACGAGAGCGAAACGAGTGTCACCAAGCTTCTAAATTCTCTGGGGTGGAACCCTCTCCAAGACAGACGTGAAGTTCACCGTTTGACCTGTTTTTACAAAATGTTAAATGGTCAGCTAGACATAGATCACAAGACCTACACCAACCCCAAATCTTTTAGGAGCAGACAAGAGCATTTGATCCAATTTGTGGTCCCAGCCTCAAAGACAGATGTGTACAGCAATTTGTTCTTTCAACTCAGTATTAAAGCATGGAATAATCTCCACCAAGCCACGATTGCCTAGCCAGATGCAACTAAATTTAAAGTGGCACTTTCTTCCCAATAACCCTCTCTGGCTAAACCCCTCCCTTCAACACCTCCAGTTTAAATTCCAGTTGGAATATTTTGGAGGACCAAGTAAGCAAGAACCAAGAACACCCATAGATAGATATAAAGAAACAAGACAAGAGTTTTAGTAATATATAGATACTATACCAAGTGGGACCCATTGGGTGCCTGTCACACAGGAAGCCTGGTTCCCCAACGCAACCAGTCCCCCAATGCAGTATTCGACCACTCACCCAAAGCCTCCACAGGAGGCGTAGTCCCCCAATGCAACCCGTTCCCCAAAGCAATATTCCACCACTCACCCATAGCCCTCAACTGCGCTGAAGCGGCTCATTTCCCCAAATCCCCCAACACACCCTCCCCCTCCTCTTAAAATTGCATTTGCTGCCCCTGCACGTTACAAAGTTACAAATGACAGGACTCAGTGTCCTGTAAATTATAATATTATAACGAGCAGAGGCAGCAAGTTGGAATTGTTTTTTTTACAGTGAGATGTTAAAGTTGAAAATGTGAATAACTTGTAAAATATAACATCAATCTGAACAAAACTTGATAAAAAACACACCACAGGACAATAATGAGTAAGGTCCAAACATTATAGCGTTATCATTTACCATTTTGGGAATTTCAGGAACAGACGGAGAGACAGACAGACAATGAAACAAACAAGAGAGTTTTAGTAATCTACTAGACCAAGTGGGACCCGTTCGCCCAAAGCAATATTCCACCACTCACCAGTTTCCACAACGCAACCCGTTCCCCCCAACGCAATATTCCACCACTCATGCATAGCCTCCAACTGCGCAGGCGCGGCTCATTTCCCCAACACTCCCTCCCCCTCTTCACCCTCCCTCTTCTCTCCCCACACCTCCTCCGCTCCCTCTCATTTCCCCTACCCTCAGTCACTCCCTACCTTCAGTCACTACTACCCTCCCTACCCCATTGGGCCCCGTTCCAACGCAACATTCCACCACTCACCCGTTCCCCCAACACAATATTCTACCACTCACCCTAGCCCCAACTGCGCAGGCATGGCTCATTTCCCTTCATCCCCCAACACTCCATCCCCTTCCTCTTCATCCTCCCTCTTCTCTCCCCTCTCCTCCCCTCACCTCTCCATCTCCTTTCCCCCACCCACAGTCATTCCCTCCCTCCCTCCATAACCCCTCTGACCTCCCTACCCCCCTTGATGTCATTGTGAGGTGGCAGCTGCTGTTTTGTTTTTTATGTAAATGAGATCTCATTGTGATGTTATTGTGGGGTGGAGCACTGCTGACATGCAGTTTATGTAAATGAGATCCCATTGTGGAGTCATAGCTGCTGCCACTGCAACTTCAAATGATTTTTCTCAAACTGGATTTTGTAAAGTTTCAAATGTGAATATCTTGTAATATATATCATCAATCTGAACGAAACCTGATACAACACACCACAGGACAATGGTGAATGAGGTGGTCCAAAAATTGTAGCGCTATTGTGTACCGTTTTGGCGTAATTCAGGGCTTGGCTCGCAGACATAGACATGCACGCAGACAGACAGGCATATACACAGCCTCACAAACAAACAAGATGAGTGTTTTAGTAATAGATATGGATATATAGATATATATGGATTTGGATTGCATATCATCTGCTACAATTAATTTAGTCATACTCATAATTACATTTTCAGAGCCTAATCTTTAATACACAGTGTATCTTTAATACACATGACTGTTAACCTATTTCCCATTAATGTAATAAATATTTTATTCAAATGCAAAATAGAATATATTCCATTAACTAATCCACAGAGCTATTTTTACTGGAAAGTTTAATGATCGAGGGGAATGCTGTTGCTTTGATTTGAGATTCTTTGCCAATGTTTGTCTAAATTAGGGACTAAATTGGACCAATCAAAGCAGCTGAATAATTAAGAAGATTCTATTGTTAGGATCTGCTTACTAATATAAAAATAGATCGCTGAGTAAATACATTTACATATTAAAAATAAATCAAAAAATAAATAGCAGTCAGCCCTGAGGTTACAAAGGTAATTATACCAAGATAATTTTTTACTTTAAGTGATCAATGCTGATGAATGTGATTTGAATACACAACATAAATAAAAATGTACTGAAGGTAAGTTTCTCACCTACAGAGCTTATATAGTAAACTTTACGACTTATTTTCCCCGTTCTTACTTCATTACGTTTCCTAAGAGTTCTATATTTTCCAATCCTCTATTTCTAATCCATAATCCTCTCTGAGGGCGGCAAGGTGTCGCAGCAGTAGAGTTGCTGCCTTACAGCACCAGAGACCCGGGTTCAATCCTGACTAAAGTTGCTGTCTGTATGGAGTTTGTACGCTCTCCCCGTGATCTGCATTAGTTTTCTCTGGGTGCACAGGTTTTCTCTCACACTCCAAAGACGTGCAGGTTTATAGGTTAATTGGCTTCGGTAAAAATTGTAAATTGTCCCTAGTGTGCGGGGATCGTTGGTTGGCGCGGACTATGTGGGCCAAAGGGCCTGTGTCCGTGCTGTATCACTAAACTAAACTTCCTATTTTCTTTCAATTAAAATCATGGATTTACAGCCTAAGGTTTTTGATTTTCAAACACTGGTATTTGATTTTCAAAAACTTATAAAAACAGAATTTTCAGTTCTACATTCATTGTATATATCAGTATCCTATATATATATATATATATATATATATATATATATATATATATATATATATTTCTTGTCAAGTGATATTGTTATTTGTAAAGCTTCTTTTTGAAGTTATAACATAATAAAACGGCAAACATGCCTAATCTATTCCAGTTTTAATAGGTGTGTTCAAGGTAGTTTCGCAGGGGTCAGTTGGGTCACTATTATCATTTAAATGACTGTTTGCTTCCATCTTAACTCCATCTTAACTCCTGCATTGCTGCTATCGAGGATTCCTGGCCCTGGGAAATGTAGCAGAGCAAAAATGGGACCAAAAATGTAAGATTTGTTGATGCAATATCTCTGGTACATTAAAAAGCACGTGGACCAACTCCTGCAGGTGTGACTCTCCTAGCGCAACTACCTGATCTTTTATGTACCATGCCAGCCAGTCATGTTTGTTAATTGGTGGACAGGAAATCAATAAAGTAATGTAAAAAAATTATTGAAGATTAAAATTATTATCTGAACCCATATCTTGTGATTATCTGCTTCAGCAGATTTGATAGGCGATGTTCAAGTATTATACTATAGCAAGCACGCATTGTGAATCAGAATCACACTTAATTCGCCAAGATACGATATGCAACATACGAGGAATTTCATTGGCCTGGTCAGTCATACAATTAAAAGCAACAGATCACTCAAAAAAACACTTTTTAACTGTGATGGAAGGCGAAATAAAATTCAAGTCTCTTTCTTTTGTTCAGTGGGCCTCGAGCCCCCGTTGACGGGATGATCTTGACTCCCGTAGCCAGCGGCGTTCGGGCCCCCCGCATCGAGGCGATCATGCTCCCGCAACGGGGGGATGTCAGTTCCCCGCGCCGGGCGATCGAACCTCGCATTGGGGCTGTTCGAACCTTCCGTGACGTTGGAGCTCCCAACTAGCCTCACCCGAAATTGCGAGCCCTTGAATGTGATTCCGCGGTGGGCGCGATCCCAGGCAAAGGATCAGCTCCGATGTTAAGTCCGCGCCCCACGGTGGGGCTCACAACAGATCGAGGAGGCTTCCAGCTCCATCGATGGTAGGCCACGGAGCCCGGAGAATGTGATCCGAAAATTGATCACATCTCCGGGAAGGTAAGAGCTTGAAAAAAAGTTTCCCCCGATTTCCCCCCCCCCTCCCCCCACATAAAACATACCGAAGAACATTAAAACAAACTTTTAACGCACTAAAAAATAACAAAAGGAAAGAAAAAATGAACAGACTGCCGGCAGGGCAGCCATCTCCCCGGCGCCCCTGCTGGTCTTTATTAAGTAATATAGAGAACAGCACACGTGCTGAGTATATAGTCAGAATTCCCAGTCTATATACCACAGCACACCCCTCAACTAGGTGACGACTGCTTCCTGCCAAACACAGTCTCGTGACCCTGCCAGTCCTAGTTCCGAGGGTTCACTCAGTAAGTGGCCTAACCACCAAGTGGAGCCACAAGACCCCCCCCCCCACAGAACCGGAGGCACAAAAAACGAACCGGCAGACAAACGAGGCGCTGCCCCCTTACATCCACAAACAGGAATTGAGCCCGGAGGCCAGCAATGGGCGGCCAGCAATGGCTGGGAGATGTCGGCAACTGTAAAAGTCCAGGTAAAATGACAGGGGCCAAAGATGAGCGGGACCATATGAACCTCATACGTCCGGGTGGTAATACCATTTACCGCGGTTAGAGAGGGCCCCGATGCGTGTCAACCCCTGTTGGGGGCAAAACGCCAACCTCCGCACCCATGTTAATGAGGAACAGTCGTCCCGAATGTCAGTCCATAGCGTAGAGGCGGTGTTTCTTGTCGGCCACCGCAGTGACTACTTCCCGGGTACGAGCGGGGCGGGCGGCACTGGCAGGCCGTGGAACCCCAGCGTTGATGATAGAAGCACCACTTCCCTTTAGCGGTGTTGCCCGGGACCGGTTGCACAGCCGAACCCCTAGCGGATCCAGGGTCCGGTCACTGCCCTTCCTGGGCACTGCCGACACCCGACCGAGCAAACCGTCGCCCTGCTGCTTTGACTGCCACAGCTCGTCCGTTGCGCTCCGCTCGCTGCAGAGGGTCAGCAAAATGCTCACCCGCAAGGAGCAAGCGGATGTCGTCCAGCATCCTCCAGGAAGACGTGTTTGAATAGGAGACAGGGCTGATGACCGTCCATTAGGGTAAGCATTTCACTCATCAGCAGACGACTTGCGATCGCCGAGACCGCCCATCTGCATGATCCTTGCTGTGCGGTCACGGCGGCTGAGCCCAAAGGTACCGAGGAGTGCTTTAGTTACATGACCCTGCTAGTCCTAGTGCCGATGGTTCACTCAGTAAGTGGACTAACCACCAGGTGGCGTCACAATATGCTGATTTTTGTTCATATAGCATATGAAAGGAATATAAGCATCACTAGCAGTATTAATACTTAAAAATTGTCTGAACTATCCGTTTGCTTATTTCCAGCAATCTGATCGTGATTTTACTCTGGAATGTTACATATTTTTTCCATTCTGCAGAATGATTCACCCAAGAATATTCTTGGATGCAGGAAGACAGTCGCACAGCAGAATAGGGATGGTTTTGAACAGATTGGCACCTGAACTCTGGTTCGTGGTTGATGACGTGGCATTTTGTGCAACTTGTGAGTAAGGCAAGATGCAATCACAAATCATTTATATTGGTCAGTACTGCTCTTCAAACTCCACATGTGCTATGATTTAACAAGTACAATAAAATCTAATCAACAGGGAAGCAGTGTCAAAGTGAAGGGCTTTTGAAACTAATCTAAGCACTAAGCTCCATAATGTACCAAAGGTATTGTACCAATTTTGTTGTCATGGAGATTTGATCCATTCCAGCTTGAGTAAGCTTCAACTGAAACTAATTATTAATAACTCTTCTCAATGTGTCAAACCAAAACGCAGTTAACAATGGATCCAATTATGAGATATACGAAGCAGATCTGATTTTCAGCAAATTTATGTATTTTATGCATGTTTCCTATGTATAGTTAGTTAAACAGATATCTGCAGATTCTGAGACACAAAATGCTCGAGTGTCTCAGCGGGTCAGGCAGCATCTCTGGAGCGAAGGAATGGGTGATTGTTCGGGTCGAGACCCTTCTTCAGATCTGCAGATTCTTGCTTGACTTGCTCCGTTTTACCAGCAATTATTAATTTAAATATAGTATGAGCATGTTGAATATAGTATGAATATAGTATGAGCGTGTTTAAATATAGTATGAGCGTGTTTGAAAAGCAAAACAATCTATGAATATAATAGATTCAAAATTTTAAAAGCAGAGTTAAACATGAGGAAAAAAAGAACCAATATACAGATCCATGATAGGACATGCATTACTATTGTTTAGACCTTATCTGTAAGTTTTTAGAAAGCACCAAGATGAATCTCTCATTGTTTGGTCCCTAATGGGTAGTATTAGTAAAAGCTTCTGCATCTGACCTCAGCAGTAAAGAACATGGGAGTTTAAAACGAAAACCTTAATCAGGTTTTTCATTCCCAATCACCAGCATGTTAAATTTGATGTGAACTTGATGTACATCTCATCAAGCAGAAGAGAAAAGGGTACAAAATGCATTTGCCAATGTTTGAGGCCTTATGTATGTTGACACCGAGACCTCATCTCCAACTATCAACCCATCCAGAAGAGATGCAAAGCCTTCTTTTTATAGTAGAATGCAGCGATAATTTAGGTGGCACAAAGAAAAAACTATCTATTTGACATGGAACCTCAAAGTTCTCAATTTGTCTTCATCGTTACTATTCCATAACTGTATATTTATTGACAAAAATGTAATATCAAATGTTTTCACCTTGAGGCCAACAACATTTGTTTGTCCAAAGTGTACATATTACCAATAATAGTTTGGGGGGGGGGGGGGGGGGGGCAAAGATGATTCTTGATGGGCTTTACATAGATTGACATATTTTTGATAGCCTACAATGCTTTTATAGGTCCTCTGGTTCAACACAACGCAATAGGTGAAATCTGCTCTATTGCTCTTGAGTATACATTGGTAATCCTATGTACGAGGTAAATAGTTCCACAAATACTACTTTTGGTTAAAGACTCATGATTTCAGAAGAGCCCATTATAATTGCAAAATTATTTAATTTGCAACAACATAAGCTAAAACAAACTTTCCTCTTTGCATTATTTATATTTGTATGTAAAATGTAACTGAATCAATAATGCATAAATATACCATAAACAATTATGGTATGTAAATAATATCACATCAATTACAAGATAAATTATACTATATTACTATTTAAGAACACTCTAGATCTTGCAGAAAATCTTATTAACAAAACTACTGGGTATAGAGCATTCAGACTAAAACCTTTGCAATGATCCATAACTGTTTTGCTCAACACTGATATTGCATTTACTGTGTAAATAACCATGGGTTTAGGTGAATTTGAATTTCTGAATGGGGAAATCATATTGCGACTTGACAACTGATTTATGCGCACTAAATTAAACATCGTAACAAAGCAAAAATCCCTGTACAATAAGTGACTTCTCAATGCCCCTTGTCAAATTCCTTTTCGATTTAAGAGATTTTGGATTGTTGTATTACGTCACAAATAAAAATTAAAAATAATTAAAAATATAGGAAACTGTGTACACTAAATAGACAATAAAAAACAAGGGTGATTCAAAAGTAACTCCAACTTAAGAGGTCAAAAAGCTAAAAGGAGGCCACAAATGAACAATGCGATTGAACATATAATGTAAAAATAAATTATATTTTCAACGGAACAAAAATTTAGCATTGTGTGAAGGCATAAAACTGGCTAGATGTAACATTAATGCACATGTATTTGTGGATCCAGTTGGTGTTGCCATGGTAAGTCAGCTGACATATTTTGTGACAGTTACAGTATAATTCATACTTTACTACCAAAAATACTAGATCCAGTATCTTTGTTTACTACTGCATTTATGATGATTTGTTCCTTTAAGACTAGGAATTATAACTTCAATAAACAAAGCCCCACAAAATATATATATTTATAGCTCGATCAGAGACATTGGAATAGGCTTATGTAACATTTCAGATTAATAAATGGTACATGCAATGACTTGAGATCAAATAATAAATTATATGAATATAACAATCAAGGCCTTTAATAAGGCCTTTAATCAGTCTGAAGAAGGTTTGCGACCCAAAACGTCATCTATTCCTTCTCTCCAGAGATGCTGCTTGTCCCGCTGAGTTACTCCAGCATTTTGTGTTTATCTTCGATTTAAACCAGCATTTCCTACATATTTTGTCTGCTCCACTGCAAAATCCCCTCAAGGTATGTCTACTTTGAAAAAGTCCTCCTCCTCTCTCCGACATCCTTCAGCAACATCCTCTCCCACTGCTCCCCTTCTGTGATTCCCCCTGCCCTCCATCAGTCTGAAGAAGGGTCTCGACCCGAAATGTTACCTATTCCTTCTCTCCAGAGATGCTGCCTGTCCCGCTGAGTTACTCCAGCATTTTGTGTCTATCTAAGGCCTTTAATAATATTGGTTAGAGGAGACTTTCTTCCCATTAATGTGATGTGGCTGTAAGACCAATCCCTGAAGTGAAAAGCCTGTGTTGATTGCAACCAATTTTCACAATGATATTTATTTTCTTAATCAGAACAAAATCTGATTCCTTTCATTTACCAAACTGTGTTTTTTAAAGTTCTATTTATTTCAAAGTTCAAAAATTACAATGGTAGATTTTGTGATAAAGTCTAAAATTCCTCTTCCACAGCAACAAGTGGGCACAGCAGTGGAAAATCTTGAAAGGATGGGCAACATAATCTACAGCTAAAGGCCCTGTCTCACAGTGCGAGTCCACCCAAGAGTGACCCCAAGTGAAAGAAAAAAAACGGACTCGTGGTTATGCACGAGATTCAAAGTTTATGGTCAAGTGTTTAACCGAGTTCCCACGGGCATGTTATTTATGCGATGTTCCAAGGTGCTCTCCCGAGTTACCAAGTTCCTCTCCCGTTACACTTGAGCCAACCGTGAATGAAGGTATGTTTTAATAAAGCAACAATGTTAAAGAAAACACCTCCATCCTGTGGCTTTGAGTTAAAGATAGAAATCAGCGCGGCTGCATCTATTAATATGACCTACAGAGGGAAAATGCGCATCAGATTGTTGGGAGACGGAGCTCAGGGTTCGCCTCCTGAGCTGCTTTGGTGCCCAGGTGTGAGGGAGGTTGGGGGGGGGCGTCATTAATCTGTCTGGGGTGACAAGGCCCTTGGGTTAGGAGTGGTGTGCAAGGGAGACTTAATTCTCTCCGATCTCTCTGAAGCCCCGGATGAGAACAAAGGAAACCCATCTTGCCAGCGGGTACAAGCCCGTTGTATATAAGGGTCTCAACCCGAAACGTCACCTGTCTCCTTCACTCCTTCGCTCCTTAGATGCTGCTGCACCCGCTGAGTTTCTCCAGCCTTTTGTGTACCCCCGTTGTATATAACTTTGCTGCTGACGCGCACACCCACTCTCTCTCCCTCTCTCTCTCTGCTCTCTATCACTGCAGCTCAGAGCCCAAGCTCGCCATCCTATAGTGGTAACATTCACATCGGGTCCCCTCCACACCCACACCCCCTCTCTCCGACACACACCCCCCACAAGGCAACAGGCAGCGTGAGAGACAGAGAGTTTGTAGGGTGTTGGTTTTGTATAAGGATTTATTTTTAAATTATTAGCCAAGGTCGGATTTACTTATTTTAAACGAAGTTTGGAGCGCTTGACAATACTTTTTACTCTTTGCGCTCGTTTTCAGAAAGGGTTCAGACCCCGCTTGGCTCGTTGCCCCCTTTGAACCAAGCCCTGCGAGAGGGATGGAGGGAGGGAGGGAGGGAGGGAAGGTGTGAGTGAACAAGAGCGCCGAGGAGGAGAGGGAAATAGGGGGGGGGGGTGGGGGAGTGGGTGGAGGAGAAATTGGGAAGAAGTTAGTTGTTCAGATCAGAAACCTGTAGGCTGGGAGCCATAATGGTGAAGAGCACACCCAGTTCTTCTGAGGAGTGCATAAGAGACTTAGATCGGAAGCAATGTTCCTCTAGAACTGTAACTGAAACCGTGTCCACATCACCTCCTCTTGGCAGGACCCCAAAACCAGATCTACGCGTCAGGAAAATCCAATGTTCATTGATTCATCTCCATGGTTTTATAGCTAATTGTCCAATAAATAACTGCAGTAATCACCCCCCGAAAGGGTAGGATAGGGCTGAAGCCCAGTGTTTAGACGTTGGAACGTTTTTTTTTAAATCATTCTAATAGAATGATTTTCCAACTCCTGTGGTAATTAAACTTTTTTTTCACTCCTAGTTTTTTTTAAAACATATTTTTAGGATATACATTATATATAAAATTGTACACATGGGAAAATAAGACGAAAATGATCAAAAAACAAAGAATATTTAGTCTAGGGTGAATTAAATTTTGTGATTAAGACTCGAGTGTGAATGGCACTGAAATATTTTAAAGAGTTCCCACGGTAGACTCACGAATCACTAAGTTAAACGCACGGGCCCTACGTTCTTACAACGAGTCTAAATGTTTCAATTTTAAACTTGAACAGTAAATTTGACTCGTGGAAAAAGTCAAACATGTTTGACTTTTTTCACGAGTTCACAAGTTTCGCGGGTACCTGCCGTTAGCGCCACGAGTGGACAAGTTGATCGCGCGAGGTCCCACGTTCCCGCTACGTTGGCTGTACGTGATCACCACGAGTGAAAACTCGGGGTCACTCGTGGGCCAACTCGCACCGTGAGACAGGGGTTTAAGGAGAAGAACGGTTTGGGGTGAGTAAAGGGAGAGGTCGAAAGAAATTACCAACACCAATCAAGTCCAGGAGTCAGCAAAATGGGTGGTGGGCGGTGAACGAACCAGGGCTGGGCTCCGTCTGCCACCCATCAGGGCATACATGGACGACATGACAACACTAACCACGACTGCAGCATGCACCAAGCGGCTACTTGGAAAGCTGCAGGAGAACATCAAGTGGGCCCGAATGAAAATCAAATCAAGTAAATCTCGAAGTATCTCCATAGTTTAGGGGGTGCTTAGAGACACAAGGTTCTGCATCGGTGACGACCCAATACCAGTCTGAGCAGCCAGTAAAAAGCCTGGGCAACAACTAAGGCAAGAAATTGTCAACGGCCTGGAGAACATCAATCAGACCCTACTGCCTGGGAAACTGAAGCTCTGGTGCCTAGAGTTTGGACTCCTTCCTCAGACAATGTGGCCACTGACCGTTTATGAAGCCCCAATAACAACTGTGGAGAAGATGGAGCGAACCATAACTTCATACGCGAAGAAATGGCTCGGTGTCCCATGATGTCTAACTAACATCGGCCTCTATGGCAAAGGGGTCCTGGTACTACCTCTCACTAGTCTAACAGAGGAATACAAGTGTTCTAAAGTAAGACTCCAGATGACACTGAGGGACTGGAGACAAGACCATCAGTGCTGTTGCGCCGCCCCTAGTAACTGGCCCGAAGTGGACACCATCTGATGCAGTACAGCAAGCTTCTTCAGCCCTGAGGCACAAAAACATCGTGGGGCATGCGCAGCAGGGAAGAGAAGGCTTTGGCCTTTCGACAAGTAAACCAAATTAGCGAAAGGCCACAACATCAGAGCGGAGGACATTGGTGGTTGAGGAGGTGCGGCGACAGGAGGAGGCCGCAAGAAGTGCAAAGGCGGTCTCTCTTGCCAAACAGGGGCAATGGATGCAGTGGGAAGGTGTGGAGCGGAGGAAGATCAGCTGGAAAGAACTATGGGAAATGGATCAGCTTCATCATCAGAGCGACATATGACGTGCTTCCATCACCAAAGAACCTCCATCAGTGGTACGGCGAGGACCCAACCTGTGCCCTCTGCCCAACTCCAGCGACCCTCAAACACATCATGGTAGGCTGCAAGACCAGCCTCACGCAAGAGAGATACACGTGGCGGCATAATCAGGTACTAAAAAGCCTGGCAATAGCCCTTGATAACAGACGGTTTGCAATTAACTCCTTGCCTCCGAGAGCATGCACCCCCCCCCCCCCCCCCCCCCTTAAGGGCAACAACCATTGTCCAAGAAGGACAGAAAACACCTAAACATCCTTCCACCAGATCAGAAGAAGGAAACCTATGCAGGGCCCGTGACTGGAGGATGCTGGCGGACATCCTCCGACAACTAATCTTCCACCTGAAATTGCTTCAACCAACCTCAGGCCAGACTTAGTGTTCTGGTCCCCTTCACATAAGACTGCTTACATCATAGAGCTCACAGTTCCATGGGAGAACTCTGTTGAGGAGGCCTATGAGCATAAGAAGCTGCGTTACGCAGAGCTTGCAGCAGAGGCAACGCAGCGTGGCTGGAAAACCAACGTCTATCCAGTTGAAGTTGGATGCAGAGGATTTGTTGCATCATCTACCATCAGACTGCTGAAGGAGCTTGGAATCCACGGTCAGGCTCTGCAGAAGACCATAAGATCACTCTCAGACACGGCTGAAAGAAGCAGCCGTTGGATTTGGCTCAAGCGGAAAGACCCATGCTAGGCCCCAAGTACGTCATGGTGAATCTTTAGGGCAGTTTGACATGGGACACGCGCTAAGGGCTGATTATCCTGCAGCGGGCCGCCCTTGTGGAGGGTGTATAGTGTTAAAAGGCTGAAACACCCAGTGATGCAAGGGTACACTACTGATGATGTGTCCTGTGCCCAACTGTCCTGAAGGTTACCAAGGCCAAGATATACGTATACGTATCCCCCCCGCCCCCACGATGTTGAGCGTCTACCACTCTCAACAATCAACGAATGTCGTGAAATGCTCCCCACCTACTGGCACAAGGGACTTCTTAACATCTTGTCCTGTGAACTTTATTCTAACCCCATCTGTTGATTCATATGTTTGAAGTCCTATAATTAAGTAGTAATTTCTACAGTATATCTAACCTTAATAGTTTTCCAGTTATTTTTATCCAGCTAAATGTGTTATCTGATGCTGGAGAAATAATCTTTGTACTAATTTCTATTGACATGAAATTTTTGTTTAACCTATGCTGAGGTTTATGGAACCTTGTAATCATCCCCCATATTCTTTACTTCAAAATACGATCCTTCATTTTTGACAATCGATACCACAATTGCTCACTATCAATCTGTCACAATAAATGAATTGTAATCGAGATGCATTTCAGCAAATGCTGCTGTGAACTCCTGGCACTGACAAATATTGTTAAAATTAGTTTTCTGACAGAGTATTTTTATAATAATTTTCAAAAGGGAATCGTTCATACTGACCACTCCACAATGATCTCCTACAAATCCTTTTCTATCCCAGTCATTTTCATGACAACCATTATCTTTACACATTCCATCCATCTATATTAAAAAAGCAATGCTTCAGATTTCAGGATACACATATTTGATTAGTCTTTCAGAAAATCATCAGTTTTTTGACAATTCATTACCTGATTGCCCAGCTTCATATCTTAGAGTGGCTTCAATCAAATAAAACAACCATGTCTCTATTCATGTTCATCTTCCAAAAGAGAAAGAAGCACAAATCAGAGATGTAGGTTGAAGCATTGACTGAGTGGTACAAAAAGGCTTCGTATTCTAGTGTTTTGAAAATATCAACTACTGAATGTTTTCTTCTTGCGATTGCTGCAATTCCACAAATGCATGACTGTAGAGCTGGTTTAAGTTGCAGAAGCCTACTTGGAATGGAGTGTTTGGTGCTAATGTTCATTTTGTTGACTTCAGACATCTCAAACCAGTTGGACCAAAATAGTATCAAATCAAGTTGCTCATCCAGCAGGCATATGTTCTTACAGTACTCAGGAACTAAATCTTCTACATGAAGTACAGCGAGGACAATGTTTCCATAAAAAGTCATAACTACTGCAGTCACATCTTCAAACACGAGAGCTGGCATTGTCAATGGCTCTCAGATGCTCATCTCCTTCAGGCTGGAATTGGTGGTTATGATGACTTTGGCATCGAAGTTACAGAGACTCAACTCACTCTTTTTTCACAGATGGATGACAACATTTCATTTGCTCCAGCCATTGTCCGGGTTGCAATGATCGCATGAAAGGAATATGAGGAATATAGACATCAGTTTTGGTTCTTTCTCTATTTCGCAGTTCGGGTGAAGGTTCTTCAGTCTGATACATTAAATCTTTCTCTTTTCACAGATGCTGCCTGAGCTGCTGAGTATTTCCAACATTTCCTGTTTTTAACATTCACAATTCAAGCTGCCACTGAATGCAAACTGATTGGGCAGATCCTCTGTTGCTCTGAAATTATTGTTCATGCGCCCCAAGTCACAATGTTTCTTCCAGTGTATCACCAGATCACTGCACCTCTTCGTGGCAATGCACAGATTAGAGGCCATCTCAGCGCAAGCTGCAGTCGCAGAATAGTTTTGGCACCCAATGAACCCTCAACCTCAGGCTCAATGGTGTCAAAGCTACCTGTGAATTTAATATTTATGTACATTTTTGACAGCTATGCTCACTAACACTTGGAGCTTGATCAAAAAATTAGAAACAAAGATTTAAAAAAAATTAATGTAACCATTGAATCAAATTCACTAATGAAATAAGTTCCATGTCATTTGACTGGTCTGCCATGCTTGCACCATGTTAGTTCAGTGGGTTGTCATTAAATGAGGAATCCGCTGGCAAAACGCAAAGACAGCTGGCAACATAGCCAGCAATGCAGAAGATGTGTCAACACGTAGAACTACACCAGTAATAGATAACGGGCATTGCTGCATGTCCACTGTGAGTGAACAGCTGCACAACAACAAATTAATGATTGGATACCTAGCTATCAGCTGACGACGACTCTGATACATAATCAATGTGCATATGGGCACGCTTTCGATTGTTCTGGAAGAGCCTTGTATTAGGCAACAAAGTGATGGTCACAGTTGTGCTGGTCTGCTGTAGGCTACACAATTTCATCATCAGGTGGCTCAGTCAAAGATGAAAAGGAGACACAAGAAATTGCAGATGCTAGAATCTGGAGTGACAAACAAGCTGGTGAAGGTGGTCTGAAGATGGGTCTCGACCCGAAACGTCACCCATTCCATCTCTCCAGAGACGCTGCCAGTCCCACTGAGTTGCTCCAGCATTTTGTGTCTACCTTCAAGCTGCTGAAGGAAGTCGTTGTGTCGAGCAGCATCTGTGAAGTGTCGGCATCTATCTCCTGTCCATTTCCTTACACAGATGCTGCTCCACACCGTCCCTCTAGCAGATTATTTTTTGCTGGCAGGTGAAAAGACTGAATTTAAATTCCATCAATTGTAACCTCTGGTTATTCAAAAGAGTTTCATAGGCTTTTAAATGCATTAATCGACAATGAAGAGCAGAAACAGGAAGAAAACGAAGGAGGAAGCAAACGAAATAGCTCCCATCTCTGCAGGCTACCCATGAAGAACTCATCAGTGTACTTCCATTAACTACAACTCTAATTGTCCATTCATTGGGTCTTGCATGTTACCTTTGTCAATGATGTCATGGCATTTGAATGGCTACAATGCAAAATTAAAAGACATCATAAAATAATCAATCAATCAGATTTATCCATCACATACACAATAAACTGCAGTGAAATTAATTTTGCCAGCAGTGGTACAATCAAAAAAGAACATACAATACACAATAAAAATGGAACACAAACATCCACCACAGCATTCTTCACTGAGGTGGAAGGTACAAAGTCCTCCTCCATTGTTCCCCCGTGGTCGGGACCATAAACCTCCGCAGTCGCTGCTGCGGGCGGCCAGATGTACAGGCCCACTCATCAGGACGGTGTCCCGAATCGGCGCTTCCCTACCGGAGACCGCAGCTTCAGGATGTTATCGGCCGCGGGCCGGCGGTCTGAGCTCTTCTCCAGCGCTCCCTAGCAAGGGGTTCCAGGCTCCGGACGCCGCGCCTGCGGTTAGAAGCTCCGCAGACTGTAACAAGCTTCAGGCTGTAATAGTCCGCGGGCCAGCGATCGGAGCACTCCCTTCTGGCGACCCCGGCAAGGGCTCGCCCGCTCCGCAATGAAAAGTCCACGCTGCACCCGCAGCTGAAACTCCAGGCCCGACTCCAGGAAAGGCCGCACCAATACATGGTGTTAGGCCGCGTGGGAGGCGACATGGAAAACTTCACCTCTGCATGAAGGAGGTGACCAAAAGCGGTTCCCCCCTTACCCCCCCTAACCACCCCCCACCCCCCCCACACACACAAAACACACCAAGAGACATTAAAACACACATTTGGACACACAAAAAAAAAACAATGATGAACACGCTGCTGGCAGGGCAGCTGTCTCGCAGCGCCCTCACCGACCAGTTCAAACACTTCAAAACAAATTTAAAGGGAATCGTGCAATATTCTGTGCAACATTAAAATTATTGCAAATGCTTTTCATCCACGCTTTTGCATGTCCTAATTTTCCAGTGCATTGGTGCCTACCGCATTGGCTGCAGTTTAACTGGTGCACGGCTGATAACTTTCAGTGATGGACCCAGCACTTGTCATTACAGGAGATCACAAGCAATCCTGGGTCAAAATAATCTGACCACAGTCTCAACATATCTCAGTTTCAGGGGGACCATAGTACAGACTTGCTTACTAACAAGAAGAGCATTGAAGAAATATTAGAGGTGTGAGTATGAATTCAATCTTCCTAAATGAGGACAGCAGGGTAATGCCCAATGAACTACGTCTACCACCCACAATGGTGCATCAGCCGTACCAGTAACATTTTAGATGACTGGTTCCTAAACTGGTGCAGGAACGTTGCAAGCCCCTTCTCACATAATATTTCACAGCATGATAATGGAATCTGAGTTTTCACTGTAGCACTCAGTCTTTGGCTGGCATCTGCTGCAAAGTTGAGTATATAGTTGGCCATGGAAACTACTTTTTGGTTGAGCCTTGTAGCCCTGTACCCTGACTCTTTGACATTGAAGAGTTTAACTGTGTATATACCTGTGCTTCATCGGTGGCCTGTCCTAGCAATATTCTTATCTATGTCCTCTTTAGTAGAGCTTGTTTGTGGTCTCATTTGGTGCCATGTGGTATTTGCTCCCTTCATGGAGAGGCCAGTCATGCTCAGTGTCTTACTGTGTACGGAATTCCATTCCTGTGTTATTCTCTAAATGACGCAATGTATCAGTACTTTTAAGCCGGATCATTGCAGATACAGAGCCCTGTTTATTCCAGCTGCAATGTGCAGCAACATTCCTTCAAGGGATTGGATTTGTCAAAGTCCAGGAAAGCTGTTGTAATTGCCGAAGGGCCCATTTCCACGCTGTATTTCTAAACTAAACTAAATTATAGCATTTATGAGTGATATTATGTAATACTGTGTCTTCATCATCAGTGCTTTCTTCCACTTTTTACAATGTCTGGTCAACTTTCAGCTCATGAGTATCTGAAACAAAAATATGATACGTGGCTATCTGTGATATGAGGGAAAGACAAAGTTATAAGATGCTTGCTAATACCATCTGCAATTTCTAAAGAGGAGAGCTGAGTCAATTAATGTGTATTAGGATATGAAAAAGATTATGGAGAACAAAGATCTGTCATCTTTGATAGATTTTGTCTCACTGCTGGCTATAGGGCTATAGACTAATAATGACGAGCCTATTAATGACGTTCTTGTTTGTGAGGATCAGGAGGTGAATGTTAAATCCTCATATCTGGTTAGAAACATAGAAAATAGGTGCAGGAGGAGGCCATTCAGTCCTTCAAGCCAGCACCGCCATTCATTGTGATCATGGCTGATCTCCAATCAATAACCCGTGCCATATCCCTTGACTCCACTAGCCCCTAGAGCTCTATCTAGCTCCTATTAGCTCCTGCTACATCTATTCACAAGATATAAGTAAATATGTAGAAGTGAAAAAGTAAGTAAATAGAAGGGTTCACATTGTCTGGAAAATGCAGTCTTCATCAATGAATGGAAAACAAAATGTAATCCTGAATACTGAAGGAAAAGCAGAAATGCTGAAATAACTCAGCCAGTTATGCAGCACCTGTGGAAAGAAAAAACAATCAATGTGTTCAACCAAGTCTTCTTTATTGAATAGCAATGATGAATGCTGTATTAGTATTATGCTAGTGGACATGATGGAGCTAAGGAACGATAGGCATTAAGTTCTAATTAATAAAGAAGATGAGTGTTGGTGCAGTAAAGAATTAGGAGAGTTGGAGGCTTATGGTGTGGCATGAACAGATACTGACCTCTCTTTGGAGGTCACTGAGTTTTGTCTGGAACTGTATTCAGGTACATTGCACAACACCTAGTGTTAAGTTCCTGATTACATACTCCCACTGTTTAGATACAGCATGGAAACAGGCCCTTTGGCCTACCAAGTCTGAACCGGCCAGTAATCCCCGCACATTTACACTGCCTCACACACTAGGGACAATCGACATTCATACCAAGCCAATTAACCTACAAACCTGTATGTCTGTAGAGTGTTTGAGGAAACCGAAGATTTCCAAGAAAACCCACGCGGTCACGTGGAGAATGTACAAACTGCGTACAGACAGCACTCATAGTCGGGATCGAACCCGCATCTCTAGCGCTGAAAGGCAGCAACTCTATAGCAATGTTACAAAATTTTGAGATTTTAAAAATCAAGTCTGCAATTTATCCCATCAGATAAAGCATAAAAAGAAGTTTAATTTGACACCTAATTTACTTTCATATCTTCAGTATTAAGGAAGTTATGGCCATTTTCATACTCGGAAATGAGCATCTTGCTTCCCATTGCCTTTCAATTGACATAACTCAAAAGCTGTGATCTGGAAAAGTTAAAAGTCCATAACATTCTTAAAAATTAAGAGAACTCAATGAAATTTTCAGTTATTATAGATTGAAGCATTCTGAAACAAATATTAAACAATCTTACTTGGATTACCTGAAATTAAAGCATATAATTAGTTAGTTATCTAATTGTAGCTAATTACAAAATTCAATGAGTAGATCTAAACATCTATCAATTTCTTAAGAAAAGATAAACTTTTTTTAAATTGCCTAAGTGTCCAAATAACATTCACACAATAATCCACAATATAACATAATTTTTAAATTTCATTTTCATGAATTTCTGGGCCAAATGGAAGGAATGTAGTGTTTTATGCCTGTAAATTAATGGCCATTTAAATCAACTAGCGAGTGGGTTTTAGTGGAATGCGGTGGATTGGAACGTTGCGGTTAGCAGTGAAGTCGGGGGGGAAAAATACTGGGGGTTCATACATTTTTTGGGGACCCCATTTCGCAACATAAAAATATTATTAATGCCTCCCGAAAAACCAACTTTTAATATAAAAATAAAGTATTTACCTTTTTTTCTCCCCTACGGAAAATGCTTCCGGTTGTCTGCGGTCACGGCTTTTGAAGGTGATTTTTAAATTACTCTAGTTAATAAATAATCTAGAGTAATTTAAAAATACCTTCATTCATTAAATGTCGGAGCGATTTTTCTTCAGCAACCAAATCGCCCGACATCCATCGATTATCCAGGCCTGTGGAAAAACGGCACTTTAAGCCCGCCCCCCTCTGCAAGGCGCGAAAGTCGCGCACACGGGGAGCGGCAGAAGTGCAGCGCCGGTAAAGGTAAGTTTTGTAACATACCTAAACTCTACCGCTGTTTCACCGTGCCGTGCCACACCGGTTTCAGTGTGTGCCAGGGATGCCTCCAGCAGACACCAGAGGACCTTTCTTACTTTCCAACTCTTCCACCAAGCCCTTCAGTGCAGCATCTGAATATCTATGCTCCGTTGCATAGATATGACTTTCTTCAGTCATTTCCTGGTCCCATTTGTTAAAGAAGGAACTGCAGATGCTGGAGAATCGAGGGTTACACAAAAAGCTGGAGAAACTCAGCGGGTGCAGCAGCATCTAAGGAGCGAAGGAGATAGGTGACGTTTCGGGTCGAGACCCTTCTTCAGACTGCTCTAAGGAGCGAAGGAGATAGGTGACGTTTCGGGTCGAGACCCTTCTTCAGACTGGTCTAAGGAGCGAAGGAGATAGGTGACGTTTCGGGTCGAGATCCTTCTTCAGACTGCTTCTAAGGAGCGAAGGAGATAGGTGACGTTTCGGGTCGAGACCCTTCTTCAGACTGGTTCTAAGGAGCGAAGGAGATAGGTGACGTTTCGGGTCGAGACCCTTCTTCAGACTGTTCTAAGGAGCGAAGGAGATAGGTGACGTTTCAGTCTGAAGAAGGGTCTCGACCCGAAACGTTACCCATCTCCTTCGCTCCTTAGATGCTGCTGCGCCCGCTGAGTTTCTCCAGCTTTTTGTGTAATCCTGGTCCCATTTATTGAGAATGACTCTCTGCATATGCTGCAGTCACAATGCAACTAACCTTCAAGCGGTCTTGCCTAGAGTTAAGCTGTGCAGGATAAATTTAACTGGAGCCAGCTACTCATAATATTAACCTCCTGTTGAAGTGTCTAGACATCAAGATTATGAATAATGCTGAATGGACTGTGCAATTATTCACAGCAAATTATGCACAAATTCTCAGACCCATTTTCAGCAGCTAGACCCCATGACGTTTTATATCCATAAAAAATGAACATCTAACAACAGTAATTGAAAATTAGAAGAAGGTTGTGCATTTACTTTCTTTCTCCTAGATATTGCATAATACAATATTGACATGGGGTAATGGCAGTTCAGTAACAACACTAATACAACACAGAAAATCAGGGATAATCAGCAATCAAGCACAATAATTCAGTTAATGACCTTTTGGCGTAAGATGGAAAACTTTGAAATCAAACAGAGAATTTGGACATCTCCTCTCCACCCAACCCCACCTTCCACACGCAGAAGTTCACCTGCACAATTTCACCATCTTCATTATGACGCCTGGGCCAAACACAGCTTCCTGTCCCATATTCCAAAGGGCTTCCTCCATCACATTCCACCAACATTTTTCCAGCTTCTCATAGCAGAATCCGGGGTAACTACAGCATATGTAATATCTTTCCTTTAATATATTTTCTCCTATGGTCATTAGTGAAAGGAGTAGAAGTAGGCCATTTGGCCCATCAAGTCTACTCCGCCATGGCTGATCTATCTCACCCTCCTAACATTGTCCTGCTTTCTCCTATAACCCCTGACACCCGTATTAATCAATAATCTATTTATCTCTGCCTTAAAATTATCTATTGACTTGGCCTCCACAGTCTTCTGTGGCAATGAATTCCACAGATTCACTACCCTCCTTTACATATCCACTCTATCCAAGCCTTTCACTATTTGGTAAGTTTTAATGATGTTCCCCCCTCATTCTTCTAAACTCCAACGAGTACAGGCCCAGTGCCATCAAACGCTCATCATATGTTAATCCACTCAATCTCCCCACCATATTTCAGAGGAAGCAGCCATTTACTTCTTCCAAATAAGGTGATGTTCACACTCCTTTACAGTGAAGAAACATGCAGGTAGGGTTGCCACTTTGTCAAACACCTCCCCAAGTCCACAAGACTGACCATGAATGCCCATATGTCTGACACTTTATTTCCTCCTTCCACATGTGTAAATTCATCTCTTACACTGTTCCAAGATATGTTTTGGAGAAAGTATCTAATTTTCCAACAGGATATGTTACAGACTTCAGGATTCAACACTGAATTCAACAATTCCAGAGAATGAGAATATGCCTATCTAGTTTGTCTGAGCACCGGCTCGTCCTCATGAAAAATCATCAAAATGGGACATTAACTGCTTTTCTTTTTTGATAGATGCTACTATTCTGCTGGGTATTTCCAGCATTCTTGGTTTTATTTCTGATTTCCAACATTTGCAAGGTTTGGTCTCACACAGTTTCCGCAGTATTTTTCGTCTCTTGTCTCAGTCCTCATTTATCTTCTTCATACATCTCCGCTGAACAGATCATTTGTGATTAACAAGCCAACACCACTCCCTCTCAGCTAGCAGCACCACCCGTTGTGTTTCTTTGCCTCACTGATTCTCCACTCCATCACAGTCATTTGCTTTGTTAACTCCACCCTGCATGTCTCTTCTCTTCAACTTAAAACACACTTGATTTATATTTTTTTCCAGCTTCAGATGAAAGGTCATTGACTTAAATCAGGAACAGTTTCTATTTCCTCAGGTGCTGCCTAATGTGGGGATGAGTTACAGATCAGGAAAACAAGTTTGCCTAGACGAGATTACGGCAGTAAAAACCCATTGGAATCACAACTGGGATTAGCTAAATATGAATAATTTGTTTGGAATCAGTTATTCTCAAAGGGCCTATATGAATAACACACACTTTATTGCCGAAACATGAAATGCAAACATTGGATCAGTTGTACGACATTAAACTTTTACACTGTATCAAATTAAAAGTATTTTAGATTCAACCAGTATCTCAATGCAGTGCAAGAAATTAGTGATAAAATGATTTTTTTTTTAAATACAATTTTGTGCGCATAAATACTGAACATTATCTTGTTGGAAAGACTGGGCTTATTTTCTGCTCTTCCCACCATCACCCAATCCCATTACAAATCACAACCATCCACTAATATTTTAGAAATACTGACAAAAATATACAATCCACCTACCAAGTAAATGCATGATCACTTGACGTGTGTATAATTTCACCTCCTCACACTTGGCAATTCACTTATAGTGGGTATAACTCCTCAACACTCCTCTGTTTTGAGGTCTTATGATTATTTGTATATCGCTTGCTATAACAAGTGAGTGAAACCCAGAACAATGTGTCTTAACCAAGCTGAGGGAAGAATTTGGAGCCAGATACAGGTGATAAACTGTACATAGCTGAAATCTAACAGAAAACACCAAAACTGAACATAATAAAGATTACTTTTTCAAAAACATTTGCAGTCATCAAATTTCCACCCTTGTCCCACCTATATGAATGTAAGAAACAAGGGCAGTAGGCCAATCAGCCCTTGAACGTGCCCTTTCTTTAATTCAAGAGATCATGACTGATCCAATCTCCAACATCATTTTCCCACTCTTTCCCCATACCCCTGAACAAGGGTCCTGCCCCGAAACATCACCCATCATGCTCTCCAGAGATATTGCCTGAGCCGCTGAGTTACTCCAGCATTTTGTGTCCCCTTGACATCTGATGGGTAAATATCTGTCAGTCCCCAACCTGAATATATTCAAAATCTCCATCTCCACAACTCTGCAGTCGAGAATTACAAAGGTTCACGGACCTCTGAGAGGGTTGTGTTGCTGCTGAAACTTTTATCCACGCTTGGGTTTGGCAAGAGGTCCATCCAAGACCACAAGAAATTGCAGAGTTGTTTATGTCATCTCGACCACCACACAATCCATGGATTCCATCTACACTTCAAGCTGCCTCTACACATGGACACCAGCATAATCAAGGGCCAGTCTCACCCCAGTCACTCCCTCTTCTTCCCTTTCCAATCAGGAAGGAGGTACATGAAAACGCATACCACCAGATTCAGGCAAAGCTTCTTCCCAGCTGTTATCAGGCAACTCAATGGTCCACTCATCAGCCAGTAAGCAATCCAGACTTCCTATCTACCTCATAGGAAACCTTTGAGCTATCTTTAATCAGACTTTATTGGACTTCAAATGTTACATCTTTGCACTAAATGTTGTACCCTCTTTGTCCCTGCAGAATGGATGGCTTAATTGTATTCATCTATAATCTTTCTGACTGGATATCATGCAAACAAAATTTTCCACACAACTCAATATACGTGACAATAAGGGCTTAATGTTATGCCCTCTAGTCTTTGACATTTCTACTGTGGGAAAAAAAAATTCTGACTACCTACCCTATTTATGCTCCAGAGAAAATAATCCAATCCAGAAATGCAACCAAAACTCCAAATGTGGCCTAACCAACATTTCATAAAGCTGCAACATGATTTCCTTGCTATTTTACTCAATGCCTCGACCAATACGCCCTTCTCCATCCCTCTATCTACCTGTGTTGTCACTTTCAAATAGCAATGGACTTGTACCGCATGATCCCTCTGTATCTCCCCCCCTCGACTCCATCCAAGGACCCAAGCAGTATTTCCAGGTGAGGCAGAGGTTCACCTGCACCTCCTCCAACCTCATCTATTACATCCGCTGTTCCAGGTGTCAACTGCTCTACATCGGCGAGACCCAGCGCAGGCTTGGCGATCGCTTCGTCCAACACCTCCGCTCAGTTTGCATTAACCAGCCTGATCTCCCGGTGTCTCAGCACTTCCCCTCCCATTCTGAATCTCATCTTTCTGTCCTGGGCCTCCTCTTTCGCCAGAGTGAGTCCCACCGCAAATTGGAGGAGCAGCACCTCATATTTTGCTTGGGTAGTTTACACCCCAGCAGTATGAACATTGACCTCCAATTTCAGGTAATCCTTGCTTTCTCCTTCCTTCCCCTCCCCTCCCCAGCTCTCCCACAGCCTACTGTCTCCGCCTCTTCCTTTCTTTTTCTCGCCCCCCCTCCCCCCCTCCTCATAGCAGTCAGAAGAAGGGTCCTGACCCGAAACGTCGCCTATTCCTTCGCTCCATAGATGCTGCCTCCCCGCTGAGTTTCCCCAGCATTTTTGTCTACTTCTGTACATCAATGCTGTTCATGGTCTTGCCATTAACTGTTTGCTTCCCCCTTTCCCCTCGTCCATTCAAAGTGCCATACCTCACACGTGATCATAAAATCATGGGGTCATATAGTACTGAAAAACCCCTTTGAATCAATATGTCTATGCCAACAATGAAATAGCTATCTTACCATGTTATATAAATCAATAAATCAATAGTTAGCCCATGGTTTTCAATGCCATGAGTTTTAAATGTACATGTCAATACTTAATTTTAATGTTGTAAGAAAAGGCAGTCAGTCTAGACTTCAAAGATCCAGTGGGTGAAAAAATTATTCCTGAAGTCCCTGCTAAATCTTCTACCCCTTGCTTAGGCCTATGCCTCTGCTCGTAGACACATTTGCTCAGGTAAAAAGCATGTTATTTCTTACCCTATGTATTTCTACCCTAAGCATCAAATAATTTTGTATGTTTAATCAAGTCATCTTCCCAACCTTCTCCACTCCAAGGAAAATAAACCCAGCCTATCCAACACATTCTCAGAGATCCCATCCCAAACAGCATCCTAATTAATTTCCAGTTACTTTTCAATCCAATCACATTCTTCCCATAGTGTGGCGATTGGATCTGCAAAGCTTAATGAAGTTGCACCATAATCTTTTATTATGCGCTTATAGTCTACACCTGTGCTAATGAAGGCAGATATCCTGTTTATCTTCTTAAACATCTTACTTACCTACGCAGTCGCATTCAGAAATGTATACCGAGGTCGTACTATTCCTCAGTACTTCCTAGTGTATGGCTTAGACATTAGTCTTCCAAAACTTTAATACCTTACATTTTTCAGGATTAAATTCCATGTTCCATTTCTCTGTGCATCTTACTAATTCATCAATATCATTCTGAGGTCAAGTGCTATCTTACTCTCTATCAAAAATACCCCCAATTTGTGTGTCATCTGTGAACCTAGAATAGCTCCTACATTCACATCCAGATCATTAACGTATAAAACAAACAGCAAGTGTCTCAGCATCGAGCCACAGGCCTCCAATTGCAAAAATAAACCTTGTCTATCATCCTCTGCTTCTTATCACAAACTAATTTCAGATCCAATTTGCCAAATTGCCCTAGTCCAAACAGTCAAGTGCACGGCCTCATCAAATGTTTCACTGAAGTCCATCTAGATTACATTCTCCGCACTATCTACATCAAAATGTTACAGATGTATAAGACATTGGTGAGGCTACATTTAGAGTACTATGTTCAGTTTTGGTCACCATGTTGTTGGAAAGTTGCTGTCAAGCTGGAAAGGGTGCAGAGAAAATTCATGATGATGTTGCCAAGTTTCGAGGTCCTCAGCTATACGGAGAGGTTGAGCAGGCTGGGACTTTATTCCTTAGAGAGCAGGAGGATGAGGGGTAATCTTCTGGAGGTGTACAAAATCATGAGAAGAATATATTGGGTAAATGTATTTTTTTTTGCCCAGAGTAGGAGATTTGAGAACCAGAGGACATTAAGGTGAGGGGGGGAAGATTTAATAGGAACCTGTGGGATAACTTATTTCACACAAAGGGTGGTGGGTATATGGAACGAGCTGCTAGAGGAGGTAGTTGAGGGAGGTAACATAACTTTTAAGGGACATTTGGACAGGCACATGGATAGGATAGGTTTAGAGGATTATGTGCCAAGGCATGGGCAGGTGGAACCAGTGCAAGTGGGACCAGAGGAGAAGGGACATGCAGGTCACGGTGAGCAATTTGGGCTGAAGGGCCTGTTTCCATACTGTATGACTCTACATAACACCTTAATTTCACCTCAAAAAATACAACCGCGTAATTGAACAGGATCTCACTTTAATAAATCCAAGGTGAATGCCCTTGACTAAATCCAGCCTCTTTGACTGCCGAATAAGCCTGGATTATCTTCATTGACCTCCTGATTGACCTCCTGGAATTAAAGGTACAAAATCCAATGGCCTCCAATTATTTTCTGCAGCTTGATAAGATTAGTAGTCTGTCTCTTTGGCCCTTAGCAGGCCCTGTCTTGCTCCCTGGTTATCCGCTAGCTCTAATACAGTTTGCGATTTTTCCCCAATTTGTCCACAAGAGCTATTTTGTGCCGTCTTTGCCTTCCTAATTATGTTTTTTTTAATATCTCCTTGCACTTTCTATAGTCCTGTAGGACCTTTCCTATTTTCAGTTGTCTAAACCCACCATAAGCTGGCAATTCTGTTTAATCAAAGTTATTTGATCTTGCTGGCCTTACTTTTCATAATATGGGGAGACCTGGCATGGGGGGGACCACCCTGAGGGAGAGGGAAGATCAATGGAAGACCCGGCATGGGGAGCCTGCTGTGGGGAGGGGGAGGGGGAAGAACAAAGGGGGACCTGGCACGGAGGTACGTTGTATCTTTGTAAGCACCCTTTATGGGTCACTATTTGTATACCTTGGGTATGCAAGCAAAGAATCTCACTATGACTTGTCACATATGACAATAAAGTATTCAATTCAATTCAATTTCAAATTCAACCTTGGCCCTGAAAACTCATTATTTAATTCTTGAATGACTTGTTCTAGTCATCTTTAGTTTTATCTTGAAGTCCACTTTAGGCAGGTCCTGTCTTATAAAGCTGAGATTGGTCTTTTCCCAATTTAGGACCTTAATATCCAGTCTGTCATTGGCCTTCTGCATAAAAACCTTAACATTTTTGGTCAATATCTCCAAATGCTCTTCTACTCTAAGTATACAAACTTAAAGCATACGGTATTGGGGGTTCAGTACTGATGTGGATAGAGAACTGGCTGGCAGACCGGAAGCAAAGAGTAGGAGTAAAGATCCTTTTCAGAATGGCAGGCAGTGACTAGTGGGGTGCCGCAAGGCTCAGTGCTGGGACCCCAGCTATTTACAATATATATTAATGATCTGGATGAGGGAATTGAATGCAACATCTCCAAGTTTGCGGATGACACAAAGCTGGGCGGCAGTGTTAGCTGTGAGGAGGATGCTAGGAGGCTGCAAGGTGACTTGGATAGGTTGGGTGAGTGGGCAAATGCATGGCAGATGCAGTATAATGTGGATAAATGTGAGGTTATCCACTTTGGTGGCAAAAACAGGAAAGTAGACTATTATCTGAATGGTGGCCGATTAGGAAAAGGAGAGATGCAACGAGACCTGAGTGTCATGGTACACCAGTCATTGAAAGTAGGCATGCAGGTGCAGCAGGCAGTGAAGAAAGCAAATGGTATGTTGGCATTCATAGCAAAAGGATTTGAGTACAAGAGCAGGGAGGTTCTACTGAAGTTGTACAGGGTCTTGGTGAGGCCACACCTGGAGTATTGCGTACAGTTTTGGTCTCCTAATCTGAGGAAAGACATTCTTACCATAGAGGCAGTACAGAGAAGGTTCACCAGACTGATTCCTGGGATGGCAGGTCTTCCATATGAAGAAAGACTGGATAGACTCGGCTTGTACTCGCTGGAATTTAGAAGATTGAGGGGGGATCTTATAGAGACTTACAAAATTCTTAAGGGGTTGGACAGGCTAGATGCAGGAAGATTGTTCCCAATGTTGGGGAAGTCCAGAACAAGGGGTCACAGTTTAAGAATAAGAGGGAAGTTTTTTAGGACCGAGATGAGAAAATCATTTTTCACACAGAGATTGGTGAATCTGTGGAATTATCTGTCACAGAATGTAGTTGAGGCCAGTTCATTGGCTATATTTAAGAGGGAGTTAGATGTGGCCCTTGTGGCTAAATAGATCAGGGGGTATGGAGAGAAGGCAGGTACAGGATACTGAGTTCGATGATCAGTCATGATCATATTGAATGGTGGTGCAGGCTCGAAGGGCCGAATGGCCTACTCTTGCACCTATTTTCTATGTTTCTACTCAACACACCCTCTACTCAAATGGCTACATACCTTATCCAATACAATTATCCACGTAATGCCTCAAAAACCCTCCTGGAGTTACTTTAAAAACTCTGACCCCCCTAAGCCTTTCACTGACAATCTCAATGAATATTGTTGATGTGTAAATCCCCTACTACTATTATCCTATTATGTTTACACTTCTCTTTGATCTGCCCCCCTATCCACCACTCAGGCTTTCAGTACACCTCCAGCAAAGTGATGACCCTTGTTTTTGTTCACAATTTCTACCCAGATGGTCTGGTCTGGAGAGCATTCTATAAAAGCAGAAATTCTAGATTCCTTGAATCCTTGACACAAAGTCACCGCCTCTGTCACACCCCACCTCATCACAACTAAAAATTATATACGCTATAATATTGAGTGGTCAGTACTGTATCTTTCAATCATATTTCCATACGTCAATCATTCCCTCAGTTCATCTGCCTTTCTTCTCAGACTCCTTGGGTTAAAATAGATGAAAACCAACCTTGCATTCCTTTTTCGTGCCTTACCAAGTCTATGTGTGCTCTGCCTACTGAATTTAGGTTTCCTTCTATATTTGACTGTTCCTCACTCTCTATTGTATTCCTATTCTGGGTCCCATTCCTCTGCTAAATTAATCATAACCTTCTCAACAGGACTAGGAAATTGCATACCCTGTAAGGATGTTGGACGTGTTCTGGGTTTGGTACAACCTAACTGGCTTGTGCAGGTTCTACCAGTCCCAGAACTGGTCCTATTTAAGAATCTAAATCCTGCCCTCCTGCATTATTTCTTCAGCCATGCATTCAGCGACCTATCCTATTTCTAGAATTGTTAGCACATAGCATCAGCATTAATCAGAAAAATCTTAAAAGACGTATTTTTCAATATGCTACCTAACTCCATAAATTCAAATTGCAGTACCTCATCCCTCATTTCACCTGTATCAACAGCACCAATTGTGACTATTTATACTTCCCCTAAAGAACGACCTGGTACCTTGACCCTGGCACCAGGGAAGCAAGGCACCATCCTGGATTCAGGTCAGAAGCACTCTATTTTCCTCACTAATAATGCTCCTACTACTATTAACCATATAATAACCATATAACAATTACAGCACGGAAACAGGCCTTCTCGGTCCTTCCAGTCTGTGCCGACCATTTATTTTCCCCTAGTCCTATCTACCTGCACTCAGACCATACCCCTCCATTCCCTTCCCGTCCATATACCTATCCACTTTACTTTTAAATGTTAAAATCAATCCTGCCTCCACCACTTCTGCTGGAAGCTCATTCCACACAGCCACCACTCTCTTGAGTAACGAAGTTCCCCCTCATGTTACCCCTAAACTTCTGTCCCTTAATTCTCATGTCATGCCCTCTTGTTTGAATCTTCCCTACCCTCAATGGGAAAAGCTTATCCACGTCAACTCTGTCTATCCCTTTCATCATTTTAAAGACCTCAATCAAGTCCCCCCTTAACCTTCTGCGCTCCAAAGAATAAAGACCTAACTTGTTCAACCTTTCTCTGTAACTTAGTTGCTGGAACCCAGGAAACATTCTAGTAAATCTCTTCTGTACTCTCTCTATTTTGTTGACATCCTTCCTATAATTAGGCGACCAAAATTGTATACCATACTCCAGATTTGGTCTCACCAATGCCTTGTACAATTTTAACATTACTTCCCTACTCCTATATTCAATGCTCTGATTTATAAAGGCCAGCACACCAAAAGCTTTCTTTACCACCCTGTCTACATGCGATTCCACCTCAGGGAACTATGCACAGTTATTCCTAGATCCCTCTGTTCCACAGCATTCCTCAATTCCCTACCATTTCTATCATTCCTCAATTCCCTACCATTCCCTACCTATTGCTCTACGACTCCTGCTCCTCCCCCTCTTGTGCAAATAAGTGAGCTGTGGTCTTCGCTCATACTGTACTCCGCAGAAGTACATTGAACTCCACTATTGTTCAAACAGGTTCTGCAATTAAATGCACTATGAGGCATCTCTGACTACTTGCCCTTCTCGTCCTCTAGCCGTTGGTTACCCATTTTCTCCCTGTCTGCATATCCTTAAGCTGCCTTATCATCCTCCTGTTCAAGTCCTATCAGCGCCTTCCTAATACTGCTGCAGCCCTACAATGCTCCAATAATACTTCTTAGCTACAAATTGGACCTCTAACCCAGGTACTGGTTATTTTCCTATTTTTTATGATCTCTTCGTCCATCCCTCATCCTCAAACTCCTCAGTAATTTGCCGCTTATTCTAAAGTCTCATTCACCTCTGCATTAAGTTTTGTTTAATAAACATGGCAAGTAAATCCAAATTTTTATTACTGCGAGGTGTTTTCCTCTATTTCTCAACATCAATTTCACTTTCATCCTATAATCTCCACAGATTTTATGACAAACATCCTCCTTCAGGATTGTATTGTGTGTCTCACTACTTCTGAATCCTATTCACTGTGTATATACTTCTCTCTCACTTCGTATCAGTGTGTTTTCCCTAAATGTATTGTTGCCTGTCCTCTTGTCTGCGATATTTGGCCTAACCTGTCATTGAAGAGTGGTCTGCAGAAGGATCTCGACCCGAAACGTCACCCATTCCTTCTTTCCAGAGACGCTGCCTGTCCCGCTGAGTTACTCCAGCATTTTGTGTCTAGCATCTGTTATTGACTCAGTCAGGTTATGTTGATCTGTTTCTCTCCATCGAAGTTCTTACTTAGTTCAATGAAATCTTGTATTTACGTAGTATCCCTAACACAAGGAATTTCACAGGAATTATATCAAACTAAAACAGATGCAGAGCTAAATAAAGTGATATTAAGGCAGGCGGTGAAAACTTTGATCAAAGAGAGAGATTTTCGCAAGCAAAGAAGAAAGGAGAGTCTAAGGATGGGAGTTTACAGAGGGTCTTTGCAATTGAGGCCACTACCACCAATCGTGGACAGATTACATCCAGGGTGACCAAGATATCAAGATTTATTAGTTTAGATTTTTTTGTTTAGTTTAGAGATACAGCTGGGAGCTGGCCCTTCGTTCCACTGCGTCCGCACTGACCAACAATCCCCGCACACAAACACTAGTCCACACACACTAGAGACAATTTACAATTAGCCTACAAACCTGTATATCTCTGGAGTGGTGCAGGTTTTTAGAGGTTTAAAGGATGGAACATCTTTGTTTTTCCTGTCTTTTTACCTAACTTTCTCTTCCACCCAGCGATTTCTTCACTCAGTGATTCTTAGCATCGTCCTCATTTCCTGAAGCTGTATTTCCTCCTTTTTGTGTTGCTGCATTACACATCCATTCAGTCCCGCCTTCTGCCTGTCTCACCTTACCTCACTTTTCTCTCTTCCCGTTTCATTTTACTATTCATCCTCTCAGGTTTTCGTCTGGTCCTTTCCATTTCTTTGCTACCGGTGTTTTCTCTCGCTGCGCCACTATATTGTGGGCCTCCTCCCGCCCATTGCATTTTTCTTCTCATCAGTTAAATTCTTACTCTGCATTTCACCATCACTGTGTTTTTTACGTGTTCCCATGCCAACATAACTATTAATGCTCTTTTTACAGATATTTATTTGTTCTATGTTTCTCAACCATCCCGGCCTTTACTTTTCTCTCTATTTTGCCCCTTTTCATCCTTGAATTCAATAATTTTCTCTATAAGTGTGTTAGCAATGTCTGATTTGTCCCTACAGCAGGAATTCAGTGTGCCTGTCTTTTCACTTCAGTACTCTTCAATGCCTTTCCCTTGATAGATTTTTTTTTAAGTCGCAAGTTAGTTTTGGGACCATCATTTCAAACGTGGTGTTAACTTGTTTGTGAATGAAGTGTCAATCTAATGTAAATGTTTTCAAACGTTGTACTTGGTTCCAATTAAAAGAGAAAAAAAACAAGTTGCTGTAAACTGTTTGGTACAACTGTTGAGGATTTGTGGCTAAATAAAAATTAGCTAAAAATATTTTTAAAAAAGCAATTGACACCAAGATTGCTGGTGTTGCCGACTGTGAGGAAGGCTGTCAAAGTATACAGTGTGATATAGATCCGGTACAGAAATGGGCAGAGAAATAGCTCTTGGATTTTAATCCAAGTAAGTGTGAGAGTTTGGGTCAAATGTAAGCAGAAAATATACAATTAATGGCATGACAACAGCTTTGGTGTACAGAGGGATGGATATTGGGGTCCAAGTCTATAACTGCCTGAAAGTGGCAACACAAGTCAAAAGAGTGGCAAAGAAGGCATATGATATGCTTGCTTTCATAGGTCAGGGCACTGAGTATGAGTCAAGAAGACAACGTTTTATAGGACTTTGGTTAGGCCACATTTGGAGTATTGTGTGTGGTTCTGGTCATGCCGAAGGATGTGGAGGCTTTGGAAATGGGGCAGAGGAGGTCTACCAGCATGATACTTCGATTAGGGTGTATTAGCAACAGGGAGGACAGACATTGATTGTTTTCTCTCGAATGCCAGAGGTTGTCGTGAGACCCAATAGAAGTATATAAAATGATGAGAGGCATAGATAGGCTAGATAGTCAGAATCATTTCCCAAGATGGAAAAATCAAATAGTCTAGTGCATAGTTTTAAATGAGAGGAGCAAAGTTTAAAGGAGATTTATGGAGCAATTAAAAAAGTTAAGTGCCTGGAACGTTCTGCTAAGAGTGGCGGTTGAAGCAGATACATTAGTGGCATTTAAGAAAATAAAATTAGATAGACATATGGATGTGCAAGGAATGGAGGGATATGGGTTATGTGCAAGTAGATAAGTGACATCATTTTCATCACAAACATTGTGGACCGAAGGGCCTGATCTTGAGTTGTACTGTTCTATGTTCTATCTCTTTCATTCACAATTGTGTTTCCCACTATCTGCTTCCATTCATTTTTCCCTTTTACTTTATTTTTATTTCCTCATCTCCTTCCTGGTCTCCATGTTGTCACTTCCTTTTCTCTCTCCTTCATTCTGAATTATTTTTTCTTCTCCTGATTCTCTCTCTCTCCACCTCACTCACCCTCAGTTTTCTTCTGTCATTTTCCCTTTTTAATCATGCCTGTTTCTAACAATCATTTACATCAATCTTTGTATCTTCAATTTCATTTCTCATTCACAATCTGTCCGCATATCGTGGTCTCTATGCCTCTTAGTACTTTATCTACTTCCCCATTCACTGTTTGTCTCTATTTTTCAGTCTAATTTTCTGAATCTCCCTGCAAATGAAAAGTACTGAGGATAGAATAAAAGAGGCATGGAGGAACAGGGAAAGTGTCTCATACCCCATTCCTCTCCCTCGTAGATCCAAGGCATGCCATTCGCATGCCATTTATCTACCTCAAAGAAACATAGAAACATTAAAAAATAGGTGCAGGAGTAGGCCATTCGGCCCTTCGAGCCTGCACCGCTATTCAATATGATCATGGCTGATCATCCAACTCAGTATCCCGTACCTGCCTTCTCTCCATACCCCCTGATCCTTTAGTCACAAGAGCCATATCCAACTCCCTCTTGAATGTAGCCAATGAACTGGCCTCAACAACCTTCTGTGGCAGTGTCTGTATACATTTCTCTCTCTGCCTTTGCTGTATTCATTCACTGGACATGGACTGACAAGGTAAATAAGAGTCAACTATATTGATGGTTCCGGTCGCATTTTGGCTGCTGCTAATATAAACTCGCATCTCTGGATCAATGGTTTGAATTGGTCCAGTAACTTAACCACTATGCTATTGTATCTTTACCTCTCTTATGACTATATTTCACTTTTGCTTTCTCAATCCATCTGTTCATTTTGCCTTTCCTGCCCTTCATTTCTGTTCTCTCTAGTCTGTCTATTTCTTCCTTGCTCTCTCACTCCAAATATTTATCTTTGCCCATTTCTCTCTATAATAAACTCTCTCTCAGTCTATTTCTCTGTAATTACATTATTTTTCTCCCTGTCCTATGGGGTTTCTTCATCTATTTTGCCACTGTTTGTCAATCTCTCCGCATCTCCTTTCTGCAATGGCAGAGTCTGTCATGAACTTTTTTGTTCCTCACTGTCTCAGTCTCTTCATCTCCCTCTCCATTCCGCCAGGTCATGGTTTATTTTGAATTTCTCTCATCCCACATTCCCCATTGTCACAGCCTGTCAATTTATTTCTTCTTCCTTCTATTATTTTGTTGTCTTCATTCCCCACTCTCTCAGTCTACCAATTTCACTCTTTGAATTCCATATGTCTTTGTCCACTTCTCCCACTCCATTCCCAACAGTTTCTTTCAATTGCCCCACAACCATCACAATGGGGTCAAGGAAAGAGCGTTCACGTCGCGGCCCTGTTTCCACCAATCTTTTCACCACCACTCACAAAAAGCGCAAGACAGACATCATTGTATGCGAATGCTGAGAAGCGTGTTCAGCTCTGGCTGAACAACTTCTAATCTTCTGTGTGGACTCGACAAGAAGTATATACCTTCTCTATGCAGAAACAAGAAACTGCAGATGCTGATTTACAAAAAAAAACACAACACGCTGGAGTAACTCAGTGGGTCAGACTGCGTCTCCGGGGGAAACAGATAGTTGACGCTTCGGGTCGGGACCTTTCCTCGGCCTGAAGGTTCCTCAGCCCCACTGTGCATTTCTCTGTGTCCATTACCATTGTCTGAAAATGTCTTCACTTCCCCTGGTGTCAATCTGCCCATTTTTGCCTCGTTCCCAGATGACCCTCTCAATGTGTCCACGTCTGTCAACATTATCCTGTTTCAATCTGCCAATTTCTCTCCCTCCAGTCCCAATGTTTTGATCCATTAGTTTCTCTCTCCATTCCTCACCAGCTCAATCCATCTGTCTCTTCTCCCTACTGTCTCAGCCTGTCAATTTCTCTCCCATTTCTCACTTTCAGTCTGTCAATTACCCTCTCTACACCTCAACGTGCCAATTCACATCTCTTTCCCTTCCCTGTTCCCTATTTCATTTTCTGCCCATTTCTTTTCAATCTCTCTCTCTCTCTCTTCATTCACCTCTTTCAATCTATCCATTTATTTTCCATTAATCCATTCCCCATTAATCTGTCTGCATCTTCCTCCATCCCCCACAATCGCATGCTGTCAATTTACCTGTTAATTTCTCTTCCTTTTCCCACCTGTCAATTTCCCTCTCTCCATTTCCCACCCAAGATTTCCCCCCTTCTCTGTTTGCCCATTTCTCCCTCCCTCTTCCATTTCCCACTCAGCCCATTTTCCTCTCTCTCCATTTCTTCCTCTCTATCCCCCTCTCCCCTCCATCGCTCCTCTTTCTCTCCCGCCCTCCCCGACCGCGGGTGAATCCCCGGCGTTGATTTCGGCGGCGAGGCCCGGGCCTGGGCCGGCCTTTCCTGGCACGGCCGCGGCCGCTGCGTTCTCTTACCTGGGGCCTCTGAGCGAGCGGAGGCGGCGGCCGGCGGCGGGCGGATGGAGGGAGGGAGGGAGGGAGGGCGGGCGGCGAGCCCGGCACCGGCTCCGGCAGCCGAGGAGGCGAATGAAGCGAGGCGGCAGCACCGAGAGAGGCGGAGAGAGCGAGCGAGCGAGAGAGAGGGGGGCAGAGGGAGGGAGGGAGGGAGCGCCGAGGGGAGTCAGCAGGCAGACGTCAGCAGGAGAGAGATGCTGGGGGAGGAGGGAAAGAGACAGGGAGAGGATTACAGGAAGGGGTCGACTGTTGGAGGGGATGGGAGTGACTGATACGGGGGGGGGGGGGGGGGGGGGGAGATATGGATGAAAGGGTGAGATTGAAAACTAAGGGAGAAGGGAGAGAGATACACTGGGATGACTGGGAGATCTGCAAACTGGGAAGAGAATGGGCAGGGTACGCCTCACCGGGAATGAGTTTCAGGGAGAGTGAGTGGGAGAGGCAGAAGTGTGATGGATGGGGAGAAATACAGGGCGAGAGTGCGAGGGGAATGATAGCGTTGGGGAAATGTACAGATGGTGGTTGAAGTGTAAGAATTATGGGAACTGAGAAAGAAAAACAGGGGAAAGTGTCAGAAAGACACAGGCAGGGAGATCCACAGAGAGAGAGAGAGAGACCTGAGGCATGGGTTGAGGGTGGGTCAAGAGAAGGAGCAGATGTGAAAAAGAGAAAGATAAAGAGGAGAGATTCCAACGAGATGTGACAGACAAACAGTGGATGAACGAGAGTCAAGTGGTATGGGGAAATGGGCAATATTTGGATCAGCATGATCTTATTGGAGATACATGTATCTCTAAACTCATATGTCAGGCTGTTATTTATTGACTACAGCTCGGCAATCATCCCCTCCAAGCTGGTTACCAAAACGCTCAGAGCTGGGTCTCTGCGCATCCCTCTGCAATTGGGTCCTCAACTTCTTCATTCACAGACCACAGTCTGTCCGTATTGGTGGAAATGTATCAGCCTCGATAACAATCAGTACGGGAGCACCTCAAGGCTGCGTGCTCAGCCCTCTGCTTTCATCACTCTATACTCATGACTGCGTAGCTGGTTACAGAGCGAACTCCATCATCAAGTTCGCTGACGACACCACTGTTGTGGGACGTATCACTGATGGATATAGAAGTGAGATCGACTGTTTGACCAAATGGTGTCAGCATAATAACCTGGCTCTCAACACCAGCAAAACCAAGGAACTGATTGTGGACTTTGGGAGGGGTAGGATGGGAACCCATAGTCCCGTTTATATCAACTGGTCAATGGTGGAGACGGTCAAGAGCTTCAAATTCCTGGGCGTGCATATCTCTGAAGATCTCTCCTGGTCCAAGAACACTGATGCAATTATAAATAAAGCACATCAGCACTACTTCATGAGAAGATTACGGAGAGTTGGTTTTGTCAAGGAGGACTCTCTTGAACTTCTACAGGTGCATGTTTACAGCAGTAGAGAGCATGCTGACCAGTTGCATCGTGGCTCGGCAACTTGAGTGCCCAGGAGCGGAAAAGACTGCAAAAAGTTGTAAACACTGCCCAGTCCATCATCAGCTCTGACCTCACTACCATCAGGGGGATCTGTCGCAGTCGCTGCCTCAAAAAGGCTGCCAGCATCATCAAGGATCCACACCACCCTGGCCACTCACTCATCTCCCCGGTGCCTTCAGGTAGAAGGTACAGGAGCCTGAAATCTGCAACATCCAGGTTCAGGAATAGCTACTTCCCCACAGCCATCAGGCTATTAAACTCAACTCAAACAAAATTCTGAACATTAATAGCCCATTGCACTTTACCTGCTTATTTATGTGTGTATATATATATTCAATAGTATATGGTCACACTGATCTGTTCTGTATTTATTTATGCCCACTATATTCTGTCGTGCTGAAGCAAAGCAAGAATTTCATTGTCCTGTCTGCAACACATGACAATAAACTCTCTTGAATCTTGAATCTGAAACTAAAATAAAACTAAACTCTATTGAATGGCAGGGCAGATTTAAGGGGCTGATTGATCTAATCCTTCTTATGTTTCTTATGTTGGGAGGCAGGAAGAAAGAGGGATATTGAAGAAGAGAATGAGAGAGCGAGGGAGAGAGATAAAAATAAAGGGTTAAGAAAGATTGATAGTCCACGGAGAAAGAGGTATTTTGAGAGAGAAAGAGGAGTCTAAGAGATCCACAGACTGATGGATAGAAAGAGTTTAAAATAATAATTTATGGGAAGTGGGACTCCGTGGGAAGAGTAGCGTTTATTTTTCAATGAGAAGATGATTTGGTGCAGATTCTTGAGTCATAACAGCCTTTCTGGTGAAGGTCCAATATGTTGTTGGGTAAGGAATTCCAAAGTCTAGACAGTATCAGTGAAGATCTGGACCTGTCCAATTTCTGGTCAATCGAGATCCCCTTCTCTTATTCCTGAATGCCTGGATGTTGATGGTGAAGCACTTGGCAACAATGATGCAATAGAATGACAGAGTCTATTCTGTTTTGTTGGAGATAGTGGGGTGGAAGATTGCAACCTTCACGTGGTCCGCCCTGTTTCGACTAATGCAATCAACGCGACGTGCACAAACAGAAGATCAAATAGAACAAGTTGTCCAACAACTTTAGGCTGTGAACACCACACGAAAGAAGAAGGAGGAGATGGTCATTGCCGGGAGTTTCAATAGCACAAATATTGTCCATCACTGGATCCAGACTGCTCATGAAGAAACAGTATGGTCCATGTCTAAGTAGCCAATGAAAGATCTGGATGAATGCAATGCGAACTGCACTCAAGATGCAAGTAGCGCACACCATCCATGATGGAACACTCTACTAATTCAACATCACAAACATTCACTCCTTCCAGAATCAGGGACCTATGGCAACTGGTCATCATCTACAGGATGGCCTCCTGCAAATCGACGTAATGTTGTCACTAGACCCTGCCAAACCTGTGATGTTTAAGAACAACAAACAAATGGCAACATCATGATCTCCAAGCTCATATATATTGTCATAATTTTATCTTTGATGGCTCAAAATCCAGAACCTCCCCACCAAAGAAGGACATTCACCATAGACTCTTAAGATGGTAATGGGCCTGCCCCACTTGGCGACTTTTTAGGCAACTGCTGGCGACTTTCATAGTTGTAGCAGGTCGCCGAAAAAACGGCGACAACATACGTCATTCTGGCGACAACCTACAACAGCACTTACGTCTGGAGAAGGCAAGCTACGCTCATTGGCGTCAAACCCACTGTCGACGAAATTTTTTTAACGTTGAAAATTTAGGAGCGACCAGAAAGACGCTACGACTTTTTGTACGACTGAGGAGACTATTCCCGGCAACCACTGGTGAACATGTGGCGACAAACTAGTCACCTGTAGTTGCCTAAAAAATCGCCTAAGTGGGGCAGGCCCATAAGGATGTAATGAGACTTTAGAAAGGTGCTGGTCAGGCCACATTTGGAATATTGTGAGCAGTTTTGGGCCCCATATCTGAAGAAGGATGTATTGGCATTAGAGAGGGTCCAGAAGAGGTTTACGAGAATGATTCTGGGGATGATTGGGTTAATGTGTAAGGAGTGTTTGAAGGCTTTGGGCCTGTACTTGCTGGAGTTTCGAAGGACAAGGGGAGGAATCTCATTGAAACCTACTGAATAATGAAAGGCCTAACGAGAGTGGATGTGGAGAGGATGTTTTCAGTAGTCAGAGAGTCTTGGACCAGAGGGCACAGCCTCAGAATAAAAGGATGTATTTTTAGAAATTTGGATTCATAGAAACATAGACATAGAAAATAGGTGCAGGAGTAGGCCATTCGGCCCTTCGAGCCTGCACCGCCATTCAATGTGATCATGGCTGATCATCCAACTCAGTATCCCGTACCTGCCTTCTCTCCATACCCCCTGATCCCTTTAGCCACAAGTGCCACATCTAACGCCCTCTTAAATATAGCCAATGAACTGGCCTCAACTACCTTCTGTGGCAGAGAATTCCAGAGACTCACCACTCTCTGTGTAAAGAATGTTTTCCTCATTTCGGTCCTAAAGGAATTCCCCTTATCCTTAGACTGTGACCCCTTGTTCTGGACTCCCCCAACATCGGGAACAATCTTCCAGCATCTAGCTTGTCCAACCCCTTAAAAATTTTGTAGGTTTCTATAAGATCCCCCCTCAATCTTCTAAATTCCATCGAGTACAAACCGAGTCTATCCAATCTTTCCTCATATGAAAGTCCTGACATCCCAGGAATCAGGCTGGTGAATCTTCTCTGTACCCCCTCTATGGCAAGGATGTCTTTCTTCAGATTTGGAGACCAAAACTGTACGCAGTACTCCAGGTGTGGCCTCACCAAAACCCTGTACAACTGCAGTAGAACCTCCCTGCTCCTATACTCAAATCCTTTCGCTATGAATGCTAACATACCATTTGCTTTCTTCACTGCCTGCTGCACCTGCATGCCTACTTTCAATGACTGGTGTACCATGACACCCAGGTCTCGTTGCATCTCCCCCTTACCTAATCTGCCACCATTCAGATAATAGTCTACCCTCATGTTTTTGCCACCAAAGTGGATAACCTCACATTTATCCACATTGTACTGCATCTGCCATGCATCTGCCCATTCACTCAGCCTATCCAAATCACCCTGCAGCCTCCAAGCATCCTCCTCACACCTAACTATACCCCCCAGCTTGGTATCATCTGCAAATTTGGAGATGTTGCATTGAATTCCCTCGTCCAATTCATTCAAAAGGCCGTACTTAATGGCCTAGAAGGCCGCAGGTTCCCCACCCCTGTTCTAGGGTATCCCTCAGAGCTGAAGTAGTTTCAGCTGCTGGAAATCTGAGTTGGCGAGAAGCTTTCTTGAACTGTTGCAGTCCTTATGTTTTAGGTATACCCAATGTATATTGGGAAGAAGTTGCAACATCTTAATCAGTGAAGGAATGGTAATATATTTCCTGGTCAGGAATATGTGTGGCTTGGAGGGTGACTTCCAGGTGGTGGCATTTCCATGTTTTTGCTGCCCTTGTCCTTCTATCTGGTAGAGGTTGCGGGTTTAGAAAGTGCTGTCTAAGGAGCCTAGGTGTGTTGGTGCAGTGCCACCTTCTGTAACTCTGTGTTGGTGGATGAATGGTTGTGGCTGAGGTGCCGATGAAGCAGGCTGCTATGTCACATATGGTGCTACGGTTTTAGAATGTTGTTGAACCTGCACTCATCCAGGTGAAGTGGTGAATATTCCATCACATTCCTGAATTGAGCATTGTAAATGGACAGGCTTTGGGGAGGTTACTCACTGTAGGATTCTTAACCTCTAACCTGCCCAATTCACAGTCACACCAAGTGGAGAGGCCAGTGCCAAGATAGGATAATTATGCAATGCTGGAATCCTATTTTTCAAAGTTGAAAACTAGGGAGAATTTTTTTTTAAATTGAACTTTTAAGGGATCTGGGGGTCCTTGTTCATCAGTCAATGAAAGTAAGCATGCAGGCAGGTACAGCAGGCAGTGAAGAAAGCGAATGGCATGTTGGCCTTCATAACAAGAGGAGTTGGTTATAGGAGCAAAGGGGTCCTTCTGCAGTTGTACAGGGCCCTAGTGTGACCACACCTGAAGTATTGAGTGCAGTTTTGGTCTCCATATTTGAGGAAGGACATTCTTGCTATTGAGGGAGTGCAGCATAGGTTCACAGGGTTAATTCCCGGGATGGCGGGACTGTCATATGTTATTAGAATGGAGCAGCTGGGCTTGTACACTCTGGAGTTTAGAAGGATGAGAGGGGATCTCATTGACACGTATAAGATTGTTAAGGGTTTGGACACGCTAGAGGCAGGAAACATGTTCCCGATGTTGGGGGAGTCCTGAACCAGGGGCCACAGTTTAAGAATAAGGAGTAAGTCATTTAAAACGGAGACGAGGAAACATTTTTTCTCACAGAGAGTGGTGAGTCTGTGGAATTCTCTGCTTCAGGGGGTGGTGGAGGCAGGTTCTCTGGATGCTTTAAAGAGAGAGCTAGATAGGGCTCTTAAAAATAGTGGAGGCAGGTGGTATGGGGAGAAGGCAGGAATGGGGTATTGATTGGAGATGATCAGCCATGATCACATTGAATGGCGGTGCTGGCTTGAAGGGCCAAATGGCCTACTGCACCTATTGTCTATTGTCTATTGGTTCAAATAAGGGGACTGCTAACATTATGAACACTATATTCCGGTTATTCAGAACGATATGCAAGGAAATGGAGGTGGGGCAGTTGGTGGCAGTATTGATCAAAGAATCGGTTAAGGATACATAGTTGAGGGGTTAAGGACAGAAAACACAGGTAGGAATTAAGCAACACTAAAGGATCCACTATTGATGTGTGTCTATTACAGGCCACCACATTGTATCAAGGAGCTATAAGGACAAGCCGAGGTGGATAGATTTTTGGATAGTAAGAAAATCAAAAGATAAGGGTCATTGCTGGAAAATGAGATAAAAGATCATTAAGATCTTATAGAATAGCCAAGTTGCAAGAGGGGCTAAATGGCCTGTAATTTCATGTTATTAAATTCCAAAAGAATGAGGATAAAATGATTTTTATTGATGCTAATGTAGCATGGAAAAGTAACAATATAAAAGAACAAAGAGGATTGAAACTACTTTCATCTTAAAGATGCATTCCCACCCGACTCAACTCTCCATTATATTTGAACTACTGAAATAGCTCATCTCTATATCATATTTCAATTTGTCTTTCTTTCCTGGCAACTTCTCTTTGGAGCATCTCATCATATTCTGTTTCCATTCTGTTTAAAAGTCCTAGGCCTAGAAATTGGATTTCACTACTTTTTATGCATGAAACCTGTTTCTTTTGCACTATGTTTGAACAGCTCTCCTTCTACAAAATGTGAAATTCGCCCAAAATATTAATAAAACTGCTTTACGAAGGTTTACACATAGGAAGTTGCACAAATGCCTGGCTTCATCGATCGGAGGTGGTGGAGAGAGTCAAAAAACATCAAATTCCTGGGCGTGCATATCTCTGAAGATCTGTCCTGAACCAAGCATGTTGATGCCCTCATAAAGAAAGCCCATCAATGCTGAAGATTGAGGAGATTCTATACTTCAACAAAAACACTTTTGAATGTCTACAGGTGCAGAGTAGAAAGCACAAAGTCAGAAGTCAAAAGAGTTTATTGTCATGTATCCCTGACAGGACAATGAAATTCCTTCTTTGCATAGCACAACAGAACATAGTAGGCATTGACAACAATTATATACGTAAATACACACATGAATGAATAAATTGATAAAGTGCAAATAACAGATAGAGGGGTATTAATGCTCAGAGTTTTGTCCGAGCCAAGTTTAATAGCCTGGATTATTAGATGATTTGTTTAATTTGCACCCAAATACAGAAAAATTAATAGCCTATATATATAACATAATTTTGGATAAGGAGAATCCAACAACTGAAACATATCGTCAAGCATGGGAAAATGAAATTGGTTTATCCATAACAAAAGAAAATTGGGAAGAAAGTTTACAGCAAATACATCGGTGTTCGTTAAATGCCAGACATACATTGATACAATTCAAAGTATTATATAGATTACATTATTCAAAAACTAAATTAAATAGTATCTTTCCCAATCTCTCTTCAATTTGTGATAAATGTAAGAATTTAGAAGCAAATTTAACACACAGTTTTGCTACATGTCCCAAATTGAATCACTACTGGACAGAAATCTTTAAGGTTATTTCTGAGGTTCTTAAAATTAGATTGGATCCAGACCCAAAGTTATTAATACTTGGAATTTTGGATTCAAATTCGGTACTTACAGTAAATCAAAGAAATTTCTTTGATTACTGTTTGATAATAGGGAAAAAAATCATATTGAAATTTTGGAAGGGAACATTAACCCCCACAATTAGAATGTGGGCAGCAGAAATGTTGGAGACGTTACAATTAGAAAGAATCAGATTTGTCCTATTGGACAAATATAATTCCTTCGAACAAATATGGTCTCCATATATACAGTATCTAGAGAAGTAGCTGTTCTTGACATCACAGCTTGACGGGTACCCTGCGGGACTTGATGAGAATAACATATTCTTATACTAGGATTAATAGGCATGTCTTCATTGATATTATTATTTGTAATAGTTTTAGATACAATATATTTTGTTGATTTTCATTTATATATATATATATATATAATATCTTTTCACTTTTTGTTAACCTTTTTTCCTTTCTCTATTTTCTTTTTCTTTTTTATATAATCAAATTATTATTTAATCACTCTCTTATAGATTTAAAACTACTCTATCCTGATCTTTTTTTCCTAAAAAAATAGAAGATAATAACTTTCAACGGGTTATTTTAAAAAAATATAGAATTAAGTTGATGTTTGTACAATGTTTACACTATTGTAAATTGATTACTTCTAATAAAAGAAATTAAATATAAGTTTAATAGCCTGATGGCTGTGGGGAACTAGCTATTCCTGAACCTGGTCGTTGCAGTCCTCAGGCTCCTGTACCTTCTACCCGAAGGTAGCGGGGAGATGAGTGTGTGGCCAGGGTGGTGCGGGGCCTTGATGATGCTGCCAGTCTTTTTGAGGCAGCGACTGTGATAGATCCCCTCGATGGAAGGAAGGTCAGAGCCAATGATGGACTGGGCAGTGTTTACTACATTTTGTGGTCTTTTCCACTCCAGGGCGCTCAAGTTGCCGAACCAAGCCACGATGCAACCAGTCAGCAAGCTCTCTACTGAGCACCTGTAGAAGTTAGAGAGAGTCCTCCTTGACAGACCGACTCTCTGTAATCTTCTCAGGAAGTAGAGGCGCTGATGAGCTTTCTTAATAACTGCATCTGCGTTCTTGGACCAGGAAAGATCTTCACAGATGTGCACGGCCAGGAATTTGAAGCTCTTGACCCTTTCAACCATCGACCCGTTGATATAAACAGGACTGTGGGTCCCCATCCTACTCCTTCCAAAGTCCACAATCAGTTCCTTGGTTTTGCTTGTGTTGAGGGCCAGGTTATTGTGCTGGCACCATATGGACATTCGCTCGATCTCTCTTCTATACTCTGACTCATCCCCATCAGTGATACGTCCCACAACAGTGGTGTCGTCAGCAAACTTGATGATGGAGTTCGCACTATGACCGGCTACGCAGTCATGAGTATAGAGTGAGTATAGCAGGGGGCTGAGCACGCAGCCTTGAGGTGCTCCCGTGCTGATTGTTATCGAGTCTGACACATTTCCACCAATACGACCAGACTGTGGTCTGTGGATGAGGAAGTCAAGGATCCAATTGCAGAGGGATGCGCAGAAACCCAGTTCTGCGAGTTTGGTAACCAGCTTGGAGGGGATGATTGTGTTAAATGCCGAGCTGTAATCGATGAATAACAGCCTGACATATGAGTTTTTGTTGTCCAAATGGTCTAGAGCGGAGTGGAGGGCCAGCGAGATCGCATCCACCGTTGATCTGTTGTGGCGGTAAGCGAACTGCAGTGAGTCCAGGTTTTTGTCGAGGTAGGAGTTGATTTGCGCCATGATCAACCTCTCAAAGCACTTCATCACCACAGGCGTTAGTGCCACTGGTTGATAGTCATTGAGGCATGTCACCTTGCTCTTCTTGGGCACTGGTATTATTGATGCCCTTTTGAAGCAGGTGGGAACCTCAGACCTCAGAAGTTTCAGGTTGAAAATGTCCGTAAAAACTCCAGCCAGTTGGTCCACACAGATTTTAGAACACGACCAGGTATACCATCAGGTCCAGATGCTTTTCGAGGGTTCACCCCTCTGAAGGATTTCCTGACGTCGGCCTCTGTGACTGAGACTGAAATACCATCACAGCGAATGGGGGTTCGGGAAGGCACATCGGTGTTCTCCCTATCAAAGCGTGCGTAAAACGCATTGAGCTCATCAGGGAGTGATGTATCGCCGACATCCGAGCTGCCTCCTGGTTTCGCCTTGTAGGAGGTCATTGCATTCAGTCCCCGCCACAGCTGCCGAACATCTGTCTCATCCTCCAGCTTGGAGCAGAACTCCCTTTTGGCCTTTTTGATGGCCTTACCAAGGTCGTATCTGGACTTCGTGTAGACCGCTGTATCATCAGACATGAATGCCCGGTGTCTGGTCTTCAGAAGAGTGCGGATCTCACAGTTCATCCAAGGTTTCTGATTGGGAAACACTCGGAAGGTTTTGGTGGGGATGCAGTCCTCCACACATTTCTTAATTAAGTCTGTAACGACTGTGGCGTATTCATTCAAGTCTGTTGCCGAGTCCTTGAACATTGCCCAGTCTACAGACGCGAAACAGTCCTGTAGTTGTTCCTCTGCCCCCCCCCCCCCCACCCCCCCACCCCCGACCAGCTCTGTACTGTCCTCACCTCTGGGGGTGCACTCTTTAATTGCTGCCTGTAGGCAGGAAGAAGCAGCACCGTGGTATGGTCGGATTTACCGAAGTGAGGGCGAGGGATAGAGCGGTAGGCATTCTTGATGGCGGTGTAGCAGTGGTCGAGGGTGTTTGGTCCTCTGGTGCAGCAGGAGACATGTTGGTGGAAGTTGGCAAGTGATTTCTTTAGCTTTGCCTTATTGAAGTCCCCAGCAATGGTAGTAAATGCCTCGGGGTAAGACGTCTGGTGTTTGTTGACCACGGCGTGCAGCTCCTCCAGTGCCAGACGGACGTCTGCCTGGGGTGGGATGTAGACCGTGGTCAGGATGATGGAGGTGAATTCCCTCGGAAGGTAGAAGGGATGGCACTTCACCGCCAGATGTTCGAAGTGTGGAGAGCAGGAGTTGGACAGGACTGCCACATCTGAGCACCACGCAGCGTTGACCATGAGGCAGACGCCCCCTCCTCTCCCTTTCCCCGATGCCAGTGTACGGCCCATGCGGTGGATGGAGAACCCTTCAGGTTGGATCCTGAGTCTGGGGAGCTGGGGGTGAGCCGTGTCTCTGTGAAACAGAACACAGAGCATTCCCTCAGCTCCCTTTGATAAAGCAGCCTTGCCCTTAAGTCCTCCACTTTGTTTTCAAGGGACTGTACATTGGCCAGTAGGATAGTTGGGAGAGGGGGTCGAAGTCCCCTGCGCTTCAGTCTGACCTGAAGTCCTGCCCGCCGGCCACGTTTCCGGACACAATGGAGGCTTCCCCTTTGTTTCCAGGTACTGGGTTGACTGTACCTGCTGTTTCTGCGGACCTGCGCTGGAACGGGAATTCCCTCACAGACGGCAGCTCCAGCTCTGTAACGAATGGGGGTTCCCTCAGAGTCAGCAGCTCCAGCTTTATTTTTTCTGGGATATCCAGCCCGTCGGCTCTGGAGGTCATCCCGGGGTTTCCAGGTGCCATACCTGGGTTCCTCAGTCAGGTCGGGAGTTTCACAGCCACCGTGGGAAAATTTAAAGTCCGGGGCTTCCGCAGCTGCGGGAGATTGCGAAATTGCCAGCGCTTTCAGCTGCCCAAGCAGCTTGTCTGAAACACCACCGATTACTGCCGTTTTCCTGATCCAGGTAAGTTGTTGAGAGTTGTAGTTGAGCCTTTTATGTTCCGGAGCTCCGCAAAAGTCGCCGCAGGAAGGCGCCATCTTGGGATTTGGCATACTGACTGGTTGCATCACATTCAACAACTTGAATGCCCAGGAGCAAAGTAAATTTCAAAAAGTGGTGAACACATCATGTGGGAATCGAAGGGAACTTCAGGAGTCGCTATCTCATAAAGACAATTCGCATCATCAGAGATCTGCATCACCCTGACTACACTCTCATTTCACTCCTGCCATTGTGAAAAATCGTATAAGGAACCTGAAAACTGTATTGTCCAGGTTCAGGGTCAGTTTCATCCACACAACCTTCAGGCTATTTAACACTACAACCTCCAAATAGGCTCTGAACGACATAGACTTAGGACATTGTTTTTCCCTTTGCACTATTATTGTTACAAAAAAGTTCTGTACAAATATAAATATATATACATATATATATTTAATTGTTCACTTATGGTGTTTGCAGATTACTATGGTGGTTATATATCTGTTGTACTGGTGCCGGTAAGAATTTCATTGTTCCGTTTTGGGATATACGACAATAAATCACGCTTGATTCCAAAATATGATCTGAGTGGTTTCTGATGGACCACAGTCTATTTTGCTCCTTGTCGACATCTTGTTGAACATAAAGGTCAATTCCCAAGGCAACTAAGCACAAGCACACTTTATAGACACAGCTGGGACATGGGGGGGGGGGGGGGGGGGGGGGGTATATTTCCAAGGATTACTCACCATGACAATGAACTGCTGTGCAGGGAGTCAGGAATAAAAGTCAGGAGGGATGGTTTATGCACTGTTGGATGGATTGTTGTTGGCGGAGGCATTTGGAACCCCATCCGTGCTGCCATTTGGAGAGGATAACTGGAAGTTGCTCAGAGAGTGTGGCAAGGAGTGGGAATCCCCAGACAATGCCACAAGAAAATCCTACTGTAAATGTCAGGATGAGCTTCAAACAACAGAAAAAAAAACATTATTTATTCTGACATTTAGACACACGCAGGCAAACCAACACACACACACACACACACACACACCAATCTTTTCTACACTACCCCAGACCATAATTACAGTCATAGAGTGATACAGTGTGAAAACAGTGTCGGCCCAACTCGCCCACACTGGCCAACAATGTCCCAGCTACATTAGTGCCACTTGCCTGCACTTGGTCCATATCCCTCCAAACCTGTCCTATTCATGTACTGGTCTAACTGCTTCTTAAATTATGCAATAGTCCCAGCCTCAATTACCTCCTCTGGCAACTTATTCCATACACCCACCCTTTGTGCGAAAAGGTTATCCCTCGGATTCCTATTAAATCTTTTCCCCTTCACCTTAAACCTATGTCCTCTGGTCCTCGATTCCCCTACTCTGGGTAAAAGACTCTGTGCAACTACCGCAGGTGATAGGCTACTGTCCGACATCTACTATGAACCCACTGACTCCCATGGCTATTTGGACTTCACTTCTTCCCACCCTGCTTCCTGTAAGGACTCCATCCCCTACTCCCAATTCCTCGGTCTACGCTGCATCTACTCCCAGGATGAGGTGTTCCACACCAGGGCATCGGAGATGTCCTCATTCGTCAGGGAACGGGTGTTCCCCTCTTCTACTATAGATGAGGCTCTCACCAGGGTCTCTTCAATACCTGTAGCTCTGCTCTCACTCCCCATCGCCCCACTCGTAACAAGGGCAGAGTTCCCCTTGTCCTCACCTTCCACCCTACCAGCCGTCACATGCAACAAATATTCCTCCGACATTTTCGCCACCTCCAACTTGATCCCACCACTGGCCACATCTCCCCATCTTCTCCCCTGTCTGCTTTCCGCAGAGACCGCTCCCTCCGTAACTCCCTTGTCAATTCGTCCCTTCCCACCCAAACCACTCCCGCTCCTGGCACTTTCCCTTGCAACCACAGGAAATGCTATACTTGTTGTTTTACCTCCCCCCTTGACTCCATTCAAGGACCAAAGCAGTCTTTCCAGGTGCAGCAGAGGTTCACCAGCACCATCATCTATTGCATTAGCTGCTCTAGGTGTCAGCTGCTCTACATCGGTGAGACCAAGCGTAGGCTTGGCGATCGCTTCGCCCAATACCTCCGCTCGGTTCGCAATAACCAACCTGATCTTCCGGTGGCTCAGCACTTCAACTCCCCCACCCATTCCGAATCCGAACTTTCTGTCCTGGACCTCCTCCATTGCCAGAGTGAGGCCCACCGTAAATTGGAGGAGCAGCACCTCATATTTCGCTTGGGCAGTTTACACCCCAGCAGTATGAACATTGACCTCCAATTTCAGGTAGTCCCTGCTTTCTCCTCCCCTTCCCAGCTCTCCCTGAGCCCACTGTCTCCGCCTCTTCCTTTCTGCTTCCCGCCCCCCCCCCCACCCTCACAGCAGTCTGAAGAAGGGTCTCGACCTGAAATGTTGCCTATTTCCTTCGCTCCATAGATGCTGCCTCACCCTCTGAGTTTCTCCAGCATTTTTGTCTACCTTTAATTTTCCAGCATCTGCAGTTCCTTCTTAAAAAAGTGTGCATCTACCCGATCTATACCTCTCATGATTTTGTATACCTCTACAAGATCTACCCTCATCCTCCTGCGCTCCAAGGAATAGAAACAATGCCTATTCAACCTCTCCCTATAGTCCTCGTCCTTGTCGTCATAAATCTTTTCTGAACCCTTTCAAGCTTGACAATATCTATTTTACTAAAAGTCTGATCTTGACCGTGTTTGTCTCGCTGTGCTGTGATTTCCAAGAGAACGCTGCCACCTACAGCCGTCATTTTGGCCACCTCGCTTAGAGCCCCCCTCCGCCTTCCTGGACTGGAGGATTTTTCCCATCGATGAAAAATCAGAGATATTATTTTTTTTTAATGTTTTACCATTCTCTCTGCTGCCCCTGCTGGTGGGACAGGGGAGGGACTATAAAACCCGGAAATGGTGTGCCTCACTCAGTCTCTGCAAGATGGAGAAAGCCTGAGGGTCATGTCTCTCTGAATAACACTAAACACATTTCTACTCAACTGTGAGCGCCCTTAATGTGGTTTGAAAATGAAAATATGGTTTCAAGTGGAAATGCACTGCAAATAGCTGATGGGGGGTTTTGGGTTGAAGTAGAAATGCACTGCAAATGGCTGTTTGGGGGATTTTGGGTTGAAGTGGAAATGCACTGCAAATGGCTGTTTGGGGGGGGGGGGTTGGGTTGAAATGGAAATGCACTGCAAATGGCTGTTTGGGGGGGGGGGTTGGGTTGAAGTTGAAATGCACTGCAAATGGTTGCTTGGGGGGTTTTGGGTTAAAGTTGAAATGCACTGCAAATGGCTGTTATGGGGATTTTGGGTTGAAGTGGAAATGCACTGCAAATGGCTGTTTGGGGGGGGGGGGGGGTGGTTGGGTTGAAGTGGAAATGCACTGCAAATGGTTGTTTGGGGGTTTTTGGGTTGAAGTAGAAATGCACTGCAAATGGCTGTTTGGGTTGAATTAGAAATGCACTGCAAATGGCTGTTTGGGGGGTTTGTGTTGAAGTAGAAATGCATTGCAAATGGCTGTTAAGGGGGTTTTGAGTTGAAGTAGAAATGCACTGCAAATGGCTGTTTGGGGGGTTTGGGGTTGAAGTGAAAATGCACTGCAAATGGCTGTTTGGGGGTTGAAGTGAAAATGCACAATACTCTGATGAAGTGCCAAAAGCCTTTTTGACCAGTTTATCCACCTGCAACGCGACCTTCAAGGAACAATGCACCTGTACTCCTAGATCCATCTGCTCTACAACATTACCCAGAGGCCTACCATTTACTGTGCAGGTCCTGCCCTTGTTCAATGTCCCAAAATGCAACACCTCACACTTCTCTGTATTAAATTCCATCAACCATTCCTCCGCTCAACTGGCCAATCGATCCAGATCCTGATGCAATCTTTCACAACCATCTTCACTATCTGCAAAACCACCATCGACATCCTACTTCCTGTATTCCTCACATTGATATAATCTCCAAATATGAAAAAGTAGATAAATTTTTCATTATCATCACCATGTAAGTAACGACAGCAAGGTATAGAAGGAAAGTTACCTCCATGGGAGGGGGACCTTGTAAGTGTGGTGCCCTAACATCAATCAAGGAGATCATCCTACACTTAATAGAGGGAATACCGAGCCTCAAATCATGTCAAGAACTAATACAATTCTATTGTGCCAGTTATGTTCACATTTAATTTGAAAGATGCACTCATTACCACAAGAGCTGCGTCAGCGCAACAGTACTTTGACTGCACTGTGGACTTGCACCTATTTTCAATTTTGGTTTTGCTAAATATCAGCATAGATCACAAATACATTTGAAGAAGGGTTCCAACCTGAAATGTCACCCATGCATTTTCTCCAGAGATACTGCCTGACCTGCTGAGTCACTCCAGCACTTTGTGTCTATCTTTTGTCCAAACTAGCATCTGCAGTTCCTTCCTACACAACAGACACAGAGGTAGTGCAAGCAAGAAAAAGAATAGAGTGCAGAATATACAGTGGCATTACTGTCTAAAGTGCAGTTTGAAACAAAAAGTGTAAGAGCCACCAGAAGTTAGATTGAGAGATCAGGAATTTATCTTGAACATATGAGAAGCAGATAAATGGAGCATGTGAAATATCCTCACATCTGCAGGATCAGTAACTTGTTTCACACCATCACTTCATTGTGAGCAACACCGTACACATATTGTCCAGCGTGCTGCCTCTGAGAGGAATAATGAGAACACTTCCCTGAAGCCAGAATCTGAACCTGCAGTGTACATTGTGATGGAGTGGACATTGTGATGTAGGGTACATTGTAATGCAGTGTGCTTTATGATGCAGTGCTCAAACCTCAAGCACACATCTGAGGAAGTGAATTGGAAAATGCGTCAGGAAGTTAAAGTTCTGTTTTTTGGCATTTTGTTTTATAAACCATTCTGAACATATGAGCACCATTCGAATGCATTGTCATTCAAGGCAGATCACATCTTTCATTTTGCAGACGTAGGTGACACAAGTCTACATCTATTGCTACGCCCCCCAACCTCACAGAGAAAGACTGCCACTGGTCTTCTATCAGTAATGTTATCAAAGAGGCACATCTTGCATGAGTTTATTGGCAGCTAAGTGCTGGAGAAAACACTTGTTGATTATGTTAATATAGTTTGATGACTGAAAAATGCCCAATCAAGTATCACAGAATCACTCTGTCTCTTTAAATAATATCAGCAACACGGTGGCATGGAGTTGTACCTGTTCCATAGTCATAAGGTCATACGCTCATAAATGATAGGAGAAGAATTAGGCCATTTGGCCCATCAAGTCTACTCCACCATTCAATCATGGATGATCTATCTCTCCATCCTAAACCCATTCTGCTGCTTTCTCCCCATAACCCCTGATACCTGTACTAATCAAGAATATATCTATCTCTGCCTTAAAAATATCCATTGACAGCCTCCACAGCCTTCTGTGGCAAAGAATTCCACAGATTCACCATCCTCTGCCTAAAGAAATTCCTCCTCATCTCCTTCCTAAAGGAACATCCTTTAATTGTGAGGCTATAACCTCTAGACCTAGATTCTCCCACTAGTGAAAACATCCTCTCCACATCCACTCTATCCAAGCCCTTCACTATTTGGTACATTTCAATGAGGTCCCCCCCCATTCTTGTGATTGTAGTTGTCACCTACAGTATCAACTCCAATTTATATGACTAAGGGATCTATCTCTCTTTCTCATATAATTGTCAATTTGCAAAATATGCTGGATAAGGTATTGTACGATAGGCTTTTGATCAAAATTGAAACACTTGGAATAAAAGGAATTGCAGCAACATGAGTAGAAAATTAACTACATAACAGAAAATCTGATTTCTTGGATTGGAGAGAATTGCACTGTTCCTTATGATCAATGTGACCCATCTTGTATCCCCCAAAGGCTGGTATTAGGGCCAGTACTTTTACACATGTTAATGATCTGGACTTTGGTGTCCAGGGTTTAATTTTCACCTTTACTAATGTGCAGATGACACAAACAATGACAGACATAGTGAACTGTAAAAAGGATAGTAAGTGGATTCAAAGGGCTATAGGCTAGTTTGTGAAATGGGTAGCACAGAGGGACTAGTTTGCCAAAAGTGCAAGAACCATGACAAGGTAGTTTGAGAGATCGGGTGTTCAACCTTAGCATATGAGAGATCATTGCTTTTTTGTCTAAGTAGGTATGTTACAAAACTTACCTTGAGTGGCGCTGCAGTTCTGCCACTGCCCGTGTGCGCTACTTTGGCGCCTTTGAGAGGGGGGCGGGTTTAAAATGCGGTTTTCCCCAGACTATTCAAATCGATTTTTCTCAGGGTGTTTAGTTGCTGAAGAGAAATCGCTCCGACATTTGTTTTATGAAGTTATTTTTAAATTACGCTGGATAATTTATTAGCATGAGTAAATTAAAAATCATCTTGTAAAGCCATGAACGCTGACAACGGGACGGATCTCACGTAGGGGACAAGGCAAGATACACCGTTTATTTTTTCATATAAACTTGCTTCTTAGGATGCCTTTAATCAAAATTTCATGTTGCGAAAAGGTGACTTAGAAAAGATACGAACCAGCAGTATTTTTCCTGCTGTTATGGGGTTTAAATTCACCGCAACTGCAACATTCCAATCGATCACGTTCCATAAAATCCCACTCGTAAGATGATTTAAATGGCCATTAACTTATGGGAATTAAACATTAAATTCCTTCCATTTGGCCTAAATTCATGACAATGTGATTTAAAAATCATGTTCTATTGTGAATTCTTGTGTGAATGTTATTTGGACACTTAAGCTATTTTAAAATGTTAATCTTTTCTTAAGAAATGGATAGGTTTAGATCTAGTAATTGAATTTTGTAATTAGCTACCATTGGGTAACAAACTAATTATATGCTTTAATTTCAGGTCATCCAAGTAAGATTGTTTCATATTTGTTTCAGAATACTTCAATCCATAATAACTGACAATTTCTTTCAGTTCTCTTAATTTTTAAGAAACTGATGGGCTTTTACAGTCCTTGATCACAGCTATTGAGTTAAGTCAATGGAAAGCAATCGGGAACAAGATGCTAATTTCCGAGTATGAAAATAGCCATAACTTTTTTAATACTGAAGATATGAAAGTGAATTAGGTGTCAAATTTTACTTGGGAGTCACGTGAGTGACTATGTGAAGAAGCCCCGCCAAGCGCATGCGCGTCATTACGTCCGCGCATGTCGCACTGAATGGGCTGGAGGGTGCAGCTCCACCAGCGGTAAGTAGAAAACTCGCAGGTAAGTGGTTTTGAAAACTTTGTCTGGGAGTATTTAACTCTGGCTAAAGCTGGCTCGAGAAGTCAGTAGGAGTTGGTGGTATGGAGCGGTCAGGTAGGAGAGTTCGCTCTAAGCGTGGGTCCAGTGATGCGGATTCACTAATTCGATCGGGTCGGGAGATTAGCGCGGCAACGCCGGTTCCGATACCGGGTGCCGTTTTACCAACAGCCATTTTATTAGGAAGTGAACTTTCCACACCAGTTCCAGTTACTCAGGAGGCTGAGGCCACCGATAGCCATAGAAAGGCAAAAAGAAAATCTATCAGACATGTGTTGTCAGACGAGTCTGAAGAAGAATGTGACTCCCCTCCAAAAAATAAAAGAATGTGGGGGAGGATGCAAAATATGGAGAAGATGCTCCAAACTTTGATAAATCAAGGGTCTAAGGGCCCAGTGATTCCCCAGACAGCTGTTCAACAAGGCCCATATCAAGAGGAATATGTGGACTATCAGCAAGGGGATTTCCTTCCAGCGCCCTGTTTAGGAATGGAGGATGCCTCCCTAATATATGACTTGGGAGAAGCGGGCAGGATGCAGCTGACCTCATGTCTGGTGTCCCTGCTTATGTGCAAACACCAGAGCACAAGAGCCACGCTCCGGGTGTCCCGGATATTGCAATGCGTTTTGCTATTCCGGAGGGGACTGGTGAGGCAATGGAAGAGTACCTTGCCAACAATATTAATTATTTAGTGTCTCACCAGCTCCAGCAATTTATGATGCAAGAGACTACCAAGAAGTACAAAACACCTGTCAATTGTGCGTCATTGAAAGTGCCTACGGTGAACCGAGCTATTTGTTTTTTACATATTTTTATTGGAGGCCATACGTATTACAAATAATATAATAATTTTTTCAGATATGCATATTACATATTTCCAAAATTATATGAGTATTACAAAGCAATATATATAAGCCTCAATTTTTTTAATAGTGAAGAGAAAAAAAGAGTAAAGAAAGAATAGATGTTTAATTTAAAAAGTGTGATTATAATTTTGATTATATGTGAGAAGAGAAAGAGAAAAATAAATAAATAAATAAATACAAAAGCCATATTACTAACAAACAATTATTATACTTAAAGATAGAAAAAAAGTATACATCTTAACAATGAAAGGAACAATTTCTAATAATATATATATATATAGAGACAAGTATACAAATCTCAGATTAAACCTTTTCATCTGATCTTACCACCGGGTACTTGTTGAGTTTCAATGCTGAGCCCAGCTACCCATTCATATATTCAGTGAATGGAGACCATATTTGTTCAAAAAGTTTGTGTTTATCCATTAGGATAAACCTAATTCTCTCCAATTGCAACGTCTCCAACATTTCCACCGTCCACATTTTGATTGTAGGGGATAATGGTCCCTTCCAAAATTTTAATATTAATTTTTTTCCAATCATTAAACAGTAATCAAGAAAATTTCTTTGATTAGCTGTTAATGTTTGATTTGAATCTAAAACACCAAATATTATTAGCTTTGGGTCAGGATTTAATGTAATCTTAAGAACTATAGAAATAATTTTAAAAATCTCAGTCCAATAACTATTAAGTTATTAATACAATAATTACATATTACCCAGCTATTTGGGCACCCATGAGTCCTTCTATGAGAGGACAGGAGGTTCAGCATCAACACATCCTCCAACTGGTGGCTGCAGCAATTACTGCATTTGGCACTATGGCCAAAGGGACCATGATTACTCAAACTCAAAAAGATATGTTGGCTCTATTATGCAATGCATTTTTTGAAGCAAATTGCATTAGAAAAATCGCCATCAGGCCAACTCTCAATCAAAAGTTTGCTGCACTATGTAAGGCGACAAATATACAAACGCCTGAGTTCCTGTTTGGAACGGACCTTGTCAAACAATACGTGATATTGATGATGAGGCAAAAACAATTGGTTTGATGAAGCCATGCATGGACAGCCACCTATTCGCAAACCTGGGTTTGTGTACCGAAGGTCGGATCCAGGTGCTGGACCGAGCAGGGGGAGGCCAGTGGGGCAACGAGGTTACCCACCAAGACAGAGCGGCTTCAATCCCAATATGAGCAGACAGCAGGCTTACAGGCCAACTGCAGAGGTACAGGGAACTTTTGTTAAAGGTTCCAATGCACAACCTCCTATTGGAGGTAGATTACAATTGTTTTACAATGAATGGTGCTGTATAACATCTGATATGTTTATACTAAATACTGTGTCAGGTTCTGCCATTGAGTTTATCTCAGGGATAGATCTACCTCAGCAGCACAAGCCAAATAAAATGTTGGTGTTTTCTGCTCCAGAGACTGAACAGGTTAACAATGAGATTAAGAATTTATGCCAAAAAGGAGCCATTACTCATCCTCAACAATTTGTGTCTAATATATTCCCCAGACCTAAGAAAGATGGGGGTTGTAGAGTAATTCTGGACCTCACTCACTTAAATTCTTCAGTTCTCTATAGACATTTTAAAATGGACACCTTCGTTACTGCAAAACAGCTGGTCTCACAAGGTTGTTATATGGCAACTATTGATTTGCAAGATGCGTATTATTCAGTGCCAATTCATGCTCATTATCGCAGGTACTTGAAATTTAATTGGATGGGACAGCTGTGGCAATACAAAGCATTGCCTAATGGATTAAGTTCAACACCTAGGCTATTTACTAAATTGTTAAAACCTGTGCTGGGGCTGTTGAGGGCCCGTAATCACATTTTCATGGCTTATTCAGATGATATCTTAATTATCAGCAACACTAAAGAGTCAGCTGAGGAGTCGGTTGCAGTAACCAAAAATGTGTTTGAAACATTAGGATTTTTGGTCCATCCAACTAAGTCTAAATTACAGCCAACCCAAAATATTGAGTATTTGGGATTTCTTATTGATTCAGTTGATATGACAGTAATATTACCAACAGCCAAAGTTGTGGATATTGCTGATGTCTGTACTTGCATCACACAAAAACATTATCCCTCCATCCAAGAAGTCGCTAAGGTCATTGGGAAATTGGTAGCAGCTTTCCCTGCAGTACAGTTCAGTCCTTTGCATTATCAACATTTGCAAAGAGTAAGAGAACAAGCACTAAAAGAGCATGCAGGCCATTTTGATCGTGTTATGCAGTTACCAACCACAGCTCTAGCAGAATTGCAGTGGTGGATTGTTAATGTTAGTCAAGCTACCAATAACATTTTGGTGCAGGAACCTTCAATGATTTTACAGACTGATGTAAGTGCTCTCGGATGGGGGGCTACGGACATTGAGTCTAACTGTGGGGGTAGATGGAATGAACAAGAAGGTTTGATTCTACACACAAGGGATAAATTATTTGGAATTATTGGGGGCATTTTATGGGTTAAAGGCATATTGCTCCACAATGAATAATTTACATGTTCAACTCCAGATTTATAACACCACGGCAGTGGCATATATTAATCATATGGGAGGAGCAAGATCAGTTTCATGTGATAGCATGGCTAATCTCATATGGCATTGGTGTACTTCCAGAAACATCTGGGTTTCAGCCATCTATCTACCAGGGGTAGACAATGTGGTGGCAGACCATAGGTCTCGAAAATTTAATGACAATATAGAACGGATGTTGAATTCTAAAGTTTTTCAAACAATTGTCACTCGATTTGGGTTGCCAGATATTGATCTGTTTGCATCCAGACTGAATCACCAGTTGCCTAAATATGTTTCATGGGAGCCAGATGCAGGAGCAGTATCTGTGGATGCATTTTCGTTACATTGGGGGCACTCATTCTTTTATGCTTTCCCTCCATTTTGTCTGATTACAAAATGTCTAACCAAAATAGAGCGTGACTCCACCACAGTGGTCCTAGATTGGCCAACACAACCATGGTTCCCATTGGTACTCAGAATGATGGCTCAGCCATTCATGATGATTCCCAGCTGCAGTAATTTGTTGGTGCATCCGGTTACAGGAGAAAGTCACCCATTACATGACCGTATCAATTTGTTGGTCTGCAGGTTCTGAACAGACCATTCCAAGGCCTTGGGTTGTCAAACAGGACCATGGAGGTTATCACTGCAGCCTGGAGGAATAGTACTAAAAAACAATATGTGGTTCACATAAAGAAATGGGAGATGTTCTGTGTAGAATCAAATATATCTTACCATACTGCAAGCATAAGTGATGTGTTGGAGTTCCTTGCTAAATTGCATTTTGATGAGCACTTGAGTTATAGTGCTATTAACAGTGCTCGGAGTGCTTTGTCCTCCTATTTAGGGCAGTCCTCAGGACAACAACCTATCGGGGCTCATCCGTTAGTATCCCGATTTATGAGAGGAATTTTTAACAAAAACCCTCCTAAACCTAGATATACAGAAATCTGGGATATCAGTACAGTTCTCACACTGCTTCGGCAATGGGCTCCAATTACGTCATTGTCTATGCAGAGATTAACTCTGAAAGTGGTTATGCTAATGGCGCTGGTTTCAGAACAACGTGTACAAACATTACAATTGTTCTGAATAGAATGTATGCATTTGTCTGTAGATGACATTACATTTTATGTCTATGATTTAATCAAACAAAGCAGGCCAGGTATGGCAGGAACCAAGGTGACGTTTAAAGCATATCCTGTTGACCAAATGTTATGTGTAGTTAAACACTTAAGGCAATATCTTGAGTTAACAAGGAGTCTCAGGGGTTCTGAGACAGGACTGCTCATTAGTCACAAAAAGCCATATAAAAGAGTGTCAGTACAAACTATTTCTAGATGGTTGAAACAGGTTCTCAATTGTGCTGGAGTCGACACTCATGTGTTTAAATCTCACTCCACCAGGGCGGCTTCCACATCTGCAGCGAAGGCTCAGGACGTGCCGCTAGACCAAATCCTCGCGGCCGCAGGATGGTCTAGAGAACCAACTTTCTCACAGTTCTATGATAAACCTGTACACACAGTGCCACAGTTTTGGCAGGCTGTTTTGGGTTCCATTTAATTTGTTTGCTTTGTTTATATCATCGTTTGTAATTTCCTCCTGGGATAGAGGGGTTATTACTGATTTTTGTTATTATTATTATTTAAAATAGTTATTGAATAATTTGAAGCAATGTTCAATATATTATTTATTCACTACTGTGTCAACCGAAGCAGATTGTCGTATGGAGTGTATCTACGGCATGTAAATACAGAGCTTTGAAATCTTCACGTAGTCACTCACGTGACTCCGAAGTAAAATAGTAAGATTAAACGAGAACTTACCAGTTCGAAGTTTGATCCTTATTTTATGAGGAGTTACGTTGAGGGTTTACGTGCCCTCCGCTCCCACCCTCATAATCTAAGAGATCATCTGGTAGTTCTAGTCTTCTTAAAGCCTTACTATGTTACTTCAGCTATATATGTTTCTGTTTTCACGCCGCTGCTTTGAAGTATGACCCGCATGCGCCTGGCGGGGCTTCTTCACGTAATCCCTCAACGTAACTCCTCATAAAATAAGGATCAAACTTCGAACTGGTAAGTTCTCATTTAATCTTACTATTAAACTTCTTTTTATGCTTTATCTGATGGGATAAATTGCAGACGATTTTTAAAATCTCAAAATTTGGTAACATTGCTAGTCTAAGCAGAGAAGTGGAACATGTAAAAATGGCATGATTTCTGCAGGAGCAATAACTTACCACCAGTCCATTTCTTCATCGTGACCAATATCCTGCTCAGACCAGGCAGTTTGCATTGTGATGCAGTCGACATTGTGATGGGACGTAAATTATGATGCAGTGTACATTATGATACAGTGTATATTGGGATGCAGTGTACATTATGACGCATTACTTATGATACAGTGTACATTATGATACAGTGTACCTTGTGATGCAGTGCACATTATGATATAATGTACATTATGATCGAAAGTCAAGAGATTTTATTGTCATGTGTCCCAGATAGGACAATGAAATTCTTACTTGCTGCAGCACAACAGAATATGTAAACATAATACAGAACGGGAGATAACAGTTCCGTGTGTCTATAGATCACAGACCATATATATACAATAAATAAACAGATAAAGTGCAATAGTAATAATAGACTGTTATTGTTCAGAGCATATTTGATGTTGTGTTTAATAGCCTGATGGCTGAGGCGAAGAAGCTGTTCCTAAACCGGAAGGCAAAGGAGAGATGAGTGTGTGTCCAGGATGGTATGGATCTGATGATGTTGGCAGCTTTTTGATGCAGTGTACATTGTGATGCAGCGCTCAAATCTCAAACATATATCCAAGGTAGTGAAGTAGGAAATACACCAGAATGTTGAACTTCTGTATTGTGATATTATTTGTGTTTTTTTTTGTAAACTATTCTGAACATATGAGCACCATTCAAACGCATTGTCATTGATGTGTTGGTGGATACCGCCAGATACGACATTATTCCAAAGACGTACAAGTTTGTGGGTTAATTAGCTTGGTATAAATGTAAATTGTCCCTGGTGTGTGTAGGACAGTGTAAGTGTGCTGCGATTGCTGGTCGGCACGGACTCGGTGAGTCGAAGGGCCTGTTCCCACAGTGTATCTCTAAATTAAACTAAAGTAAACCACCTCAGCGACTGCAGACGAACCGGACTTTGGACTTTGGAAATGGCACCAAAACATGGCGGCACCCGCATGTGTAAAAATGAAAAAAGTATTTCACTGTGCAGTTGCATATATGACAAATAATGCAATATTGAACCATCTTTGGCAAATCATAATCTTCATTTTGCAGACAAGTGACACACATGTGGCAACTACTGGCATTGTTGCAGTCCGGCCTTACATAAAAAAAATCTCACTGGTCTTCTATGAGCAGTGTCATCAATTAGACCGCTCTTGCAGCTACATGTTAGAGAAATCACTTGCTAGTCATGTTGGTATAGTTTGTCATCTTTGAAAGATGCCTTGCCAAGTATCCCCAAACCATAATGTCCCTTTAAATAACAATACAAGCAACAATATAGCATGTAGTTGTACTTGTTCCATGAAGATTGCAATTGTCACCTATGAGCTCCAATTTAAGTGAATAAGAGATCTTTCTTCTTTATCTCTCTTTCTCATATAGTTATCAATTTGCAAAAGATGCTTGGTAAGGTACCACACAATACGGTTTTGATCAAAATTAAAACACTTGGAATAAAAGGAATTGTACCAACACGGAAAGATAATTAGCTGAGTAAAAGAAAACAGCGAGGCAATTGAAGATGTTTTCTTGGAATGGATGGAATTTTTATCGTTACCTCTGATCAATGTGACCTTTCATGTCTCTTATATATGAAAGAGATCAAAGTCAAAGTATCCTTTATTGTAATTCAGACCTTTTGGTCTGAACAAAATATCGTTGCCTTGCAGTCATAACATATAATAAAAAAACAAAACACACAATAAACACATATATAACATCCACCACAGTCAGTTCACCAGGCACCTCCTCACTGTGATGGAAGGCAAAAGTCTTAAAGTCTTTGTCTTCATCCCTCCTTGTTCTCCCTCTGCACGGAAGCGATTCAGGCCTCTGATGTTGTCGTCCACCGGGCCCGCGGCGAGTCCGCGGCCGAGCCTTCGAAGCCGGGTCGCCGCCGCCGCCAGAAGGCCGGAACGCCGGAACACCGCCACAGCTCTGAAACCGCGCCGCCGCTGGAACGCCGCCACAGCTCTTAAGCCGGGTCCGCCGCTGGAACGCTGGAACACCGCTACAGTTCTGAAGTCGGGCCACCACCGCCTACGGAACGGTGGAATGTCGCCACACTGTTAAGCCGGGAACGCTGGAACATCCCCACGGCTCCGAACCTGGGCCGCCGCCACCGCCAGAACGCTGGAACGCTGCCACAGCTCCGCCATTACGCCATTAGGCCTCAGCACAGATGGAGACGGGGGACACAACAAGAAAAAGTCGCATCCCCCCAAAGGGAGAGACTAAAACCCTGTTTCTCCCACCCCCCCCCACACACACATACACAGCCTAATAAACTAAATTTAACTAAAACAGACAAATGAAAACAACAACAAAAAGAAAAACAGACGGACTGCAGGCGAGCCGCAGCTGCCAGGCAGCACCGCCACTTCTGGATGGCATTAGAAGTTGTGGAGGTATTAGTGGTGATCTTTCAAGAATCACTAGAGTCACAGGAGAGGTTCCGGAGGACTAGAATTGTATATGTTACTCTGTTGTTCAAGAAGAGATAGAGGCAAAAAGAGGAGAAACTATATGCTGGTTGGCTTGACTTCAGTGGTTGGTAAGATTTTAGAGTCCATTATTAAGGATGAGGTTTCCAAGTACTTAGAAGCATGTGATAAAATAGGCATGGTTTTGTGAAGGGGAGATTGTCCCTGATAAATCTGTTGGAATTCTTTGAGGAAGTAAATAACAGGATAGACAAATGCGAATTAGTGCATGTTTAGTTTAGTTTAGAGATATGGCGTGAAAACAGGCCCTTCGGTCCACCGAGTAGCACGAACCTGCGATCACCTGTTCACACTAGTTCTAACCCACACTAATAGGGACAATTGTATAGAAGCCAATTAACCTACTGTCCATGTGGAGTTTGCACATTATCCCTGTGACCACATGGGTTTCTTCCGAGTGCTCCAGTTTTGTCTCGTATCCCAGAGACGTGTGGGTTTGCAAATAATTTGGCCTCTGTAAATTGCCCTGGTGCATAAAGAGTTGATGAGAAAGTGGGATAAAATAGAACTAGATGGTCGGCATGGACTCAATGGGCCCTAGGGTGTGTTACTATGCTGTATCTCTAAACTAAACTAAATGAATGAATGAATGAATGAATGAATGAATGAATAAGTTTATGAATGAATGAATAAGTTTATTGGCCAAGTATTCACATACAAGGAATTTGCCTTGGTGCTCCGCCCGCAAGTGACAACATGACATACAGTGGCAGTTAAGAATGATACATAAAACATTACACTTTAATAATAATAATAATAATAATAATAATAATAAAAATAATAATAAAACTAAACTAGACAGTAGAAGAGGTTGATTCAATTGCAGTGCTCAAAGCAGAACTGGATAGGGATCTGAAAAAAAGGACCATGCAGGGCAATGGCATACGATGATGGTGTGGAACTAGGTAGATTTTGCTTTCATGGTACATTCCTAAGGGCCAAACTCATTTTCTTTCATACTGTAAATATACAGTGAATCTGCAATGCTGTCTCTCTAGCAACAGATTCATATTCGCGACTGTCCACTTGCCATATCACGGGGTCTTATTCTGTTTATAGCTATCACTAATTAGATATTTTCTTGTTCGTTTCCCATATTATCCTCCATTCTCTTCCCACTGCCAACTTTCTTCGGAGTCCAACTTTAGGAATAAAAACTGTCAAATTTATCACCTTCACACTATGATTTGTAATGTTATGGAGCAAGATCTCTACCATTCATTTATTCACCATCAGTTAAAACATACTAAATCATACCTTTCCTAATTCTCTAGTCCATTAAAATTCACGCTTTATTTCACCTTAGTGTTGGCACATGATAATTCTCAATTCTGCTTCTTTAAGTTCTTTTAACATCTTTGACAGAAAAATAATTAAGTAGCAATCACTGTGAACAACCGGATAATATTAAATGTTCTAGGCCCTGCTCTCCATCGCGTTAACTACACATTATTAAATGATTCTCCAGAATGTGAAGCGAGCTCCTAGATTGCTTCTCCAGCAATTACATTTTCTTGTCTTCTCTTCCTTCAGCCTTGCCTCACACAAGTGTGAAGAATTCCATTCACTTGTCTCTGTCACTTCCCATTGCGCAGTGACCAGCAGCTTCCCCCTCCCATTTCCCGATTTTCCCAGTTATCCCAGTTGCAAAATCACATGTTTCTCCAAATCTATCCCATATTTTATCTTGCTGTCTCCAATTTCATCTTGTTCTATGTAACCACCTTCTACTCACTTGATCATATTACAACCAAACTGTCACCATTCTAACATTCATTTCTGGCCCAAGTGTCTGCTGATATTGTCAATAGTTACGTCTTGTTAAGTATTCAGTTTTACTTGGAGCAGGTTTTGATGGGGGCATAGAGAAAAGTAAATAGCGAAAAACAGAGCCATCTATTACCAGGGGAATAGATTTAACGTAAGGAGATTTAAAGAAATATGAGGAACAAATTTTCATTCAAGGATAGTTGAAATCTGAATCGCACAGCATGAGAGGGTGGCAGAGACAGGTCTTCTCACAAAATGTAAATATGGCATAGAAGCTCTGGGATGAGTGCTAGAAAATTGGATTAGTATATATAAATACCGGCTGGCTGGTGAGAACATGTTGGGCCGAGGGGCATGGTTCTGTGCTGCATTACTTAAATACTCAATGATTTGCCCCAAGCTTGAAATCAGAACATAAGAAATAAGAGCAATGGAAAATAAAATTTACTGCCAACTTAAAGCAATTCAGAGACTATTAAAAATACAATAAATCTTAAAATATTACATTAATAATTATTATTTTTTGAATCACCTCAGCAACCTTAATAATTAAAAGACTCTTCTACTCATGGATAATTAACAGATCCGATACCTATCTTTCATCTTGGCAATTTCGAAACTCCAATGAAAGCTATGGACAGGAGGAACCACAACCTCTAGAATCTGTGACCAGAGTTTCCAACGTGTATCTCAGAAAACTCGTGCTCTAGCACTCGACTATATGAGAATCCCGGTGCAAAGTGTATCATTCGATAAATAATTCATCAGCAAATGTGGGAGGAGGTGTTTGCATAAGGGTGGATCAGAGACCCTGAGTTTGCTTGAATTGAACTTTATATGCTTGTAGGTTACCATAGAAACTTTGCCGGTAACATTTTGCCCAATCTCTTTACACTATTTCTCATTTTGGTTTAAGTTTATGATTGTCTATATAATACTACTAGAGCAAGTGGGACCCATTGGGACTCTATCACATGGAAGGGCTGGTCCCCAAACGCAATATTCCACCAATCACCCATAGCCCCCAACTGCGCAGGCGTGGCTGACGGGTTCCTGTTGTGATGCCAGAGATCCCCGTTGTGCCGCAAGTCACGGCAACTCTCCCCAACTGCGCCTCGCCATCCCTCTTCCTACCCCTATCCTCCTCCATTCCCCTTCATCCACCAACACACCCTCCCCCTACTCTTCACCATCCCTCATCTCTCCCCTCTCCTCCACCCCTCCTCCACCCTCCATCACCTCTCCCTCCCTCTCCTTTCCGCTACCCTCAGTCACTCTCTCCCTCCCTCCCTCCCTCCATCCCTCCCTCCATAACCCCTCCCCCTCCATAACCCCCTCTATCTCCCTGTTCCCCCACTCCTCACTCTCCCCTATCCCACTCCCCCACTAAACACAATGTTTAAATAACATTTCTGCTCCTCCCCTCCCCCACTCTCTCCTTACAACAATGTAACAAATCTCTCATTGCACTGGGTGGGACACTGTTGACGGGCAGTTTATGTAAATTAGATCCCATTGTGATTTCATACGCTGAAAACTGCCAGTGGAACTGCTGAAAAGCAGTTTATGTAAATGAGATTGTGATGTTATAGCTGCTAACTGCCACTGCAACGTGAATTGATTTTTCTCAAACTGGATTTTGTAAAGTTAAAAATGTGAATAACTTGTAAAATATACTATCAACCCGAATGAAACTTGATACACCACACCACATGACAATGGTGAGTAAGGTGGTCCAAAAATTGTAGCTATTGTGTACCATTTTGGACATCACAGACACACAGACACATAAATAGACAGACAGACAGACAGACAGACAGACAGACAGACAGACAGACAGACAGACAGACAGACAGACAGACAGACAAGATGAGAGTTTTAGTAAGAAATAGATGCATAATACGATACATAACTGCAATTAAGCCAGACTCATATGCAATAGGTGGAGCAAAGAGAAAGATACAGAATGCTGATATATACTGTAGATTTCAGCATTGTGGCACACCAGTTTCATAGACAAAGTCCAATGTTCACAGTGGGTAAAATTGGCGTCACTCGCAGCGCGAGCAGACGCAGGCAGGCAGATTTATTGTGACATCATCAGCGAAAAACAGGCTTTTGATTTCAAATTTTCTTTGGATTTGTTAACATTTTCATTAATAACTCAAGAAATAAAGCACAACATTTTCAGATAACACAATTTCGGATTCCTGGGGTAAATCTCTACCCAATTATGTAAAGTTTTTACCATTAGCGTGTCGTTTTTTTGAGATGTGACAACACACAAACAAGTAAACACACACACACATCCACTTACAAGATCAGAGTGTTATAGTTATGCTAGACCAAGAGCAGACCCGTTGGGTCTGTTTCCCCCAACGTGTGGTTGCGGGGGATGGGGAGGCTGGGGGGGGGGGGGGGGGGCGGCATGCGGCATCACACACACTAATTACCCCCCGCACACTCGCTAACTACCCACCTTGATATTATATTAATATTATTAAATTTCTCCTTTTACCCCATAACCGCCCTATCCACTGACGCATAGCCCCCAACTCGCAGGCACGCCTAGAGAGGTGGGGGGGGGGGGTAGAGAATGAGACCAGGGAGAGAGGGTGAAGATTGTGGAGGGAGGGGGAGAGGGGGAGGGAGAGGAGTGGGGGCAGTCCATGTATTCCCCACTCCCTATCACCCCCACTCCTCTCCCTCTATTCCCACACTCTCCCTCTTCACCTCCCCCATTCCCCCCTCTCCCTCCCTACTCCCTCCTCTCCCTCAATCCCCCCACTCCCCCTCTTCACCTCCCCAGGATCTCGCCTGTCCTCCGAATCTGCAGAACTTGAGAACTTGAGAGGAACACAGAACAGGGAGGAGTCAGAGAGCCAAATACCAGCGGGCGGGGGGGGGTGTTGACGTAACTCGGCCTCGCGATGCCCGCAGCCGTTGATAACTGCCAGTTGACAACAGCCCTTTAAAGCCGCTAAGACAAGACGCGTTCGCCCAGGAGCGAGCGTTCACAGCAAAGGAGCATCGGCTTCTGACTCTCTGGAAACCCACAGCTAGAATGGGCATGCAGGGGATGGGAGGGGCGCACAGGTGGGCGGGGTTTCGCGAGCTGCCCCGGCTGCGAGGAGAAAGTTCAGCGGTAGCGGAACGGTGCTGTAGAACTTATCAGGAGAAATTCAGCACGTGAGGAGTCGCTGCCCCGAGATCTGTAGAACAAAGAAGCTACAGCGGAACGCAGCTGTAGAATCTTTGTTCTGCAGAACTTTCTCGATATTTCTGCGCCTTTAATCCACAACTGCGGGGGGTGGGGGGCGGCAGGGCCAGGAAGCAGGTGGACCTGGATTGGTCGGCATGTGGGCATTGTGACGTCAGCAGCTGGTGAGCACGTTAACATTTAAGAAATTCAGTTTTGTGATCAATTTTATTCAAAATCTGGGGAAATAATTGACCAAGGAGTGGATTTCTGAACTCATAAGTTAAATCCCTACCAAAATTAAAAATCTCCACCTTTTTGCGTCTGGTTTTAGAGAAAATACGTAGCAACGGCAAAATTCTGTACACCCCACACACGCACACACACACAGACACACACAGTGTTTTAAAAGTATATAGATAGATGGAAAGGAAATGATAGATAATATCCTTGATTGTAGCAAAGGAAACCATTCTAAACCATTGCAGATATCACAAAATGAAGAAATGATGTAAAAAGAACAAGGGTGTAAGAAATTACAGATTTGTGAAACAGGCCGATGTTTAACACCTGAAAGTTAATGTAGTGGCTGATGTAGTCATGCATTTTAGTTGGAAGAAGGAGAAAAGAGAAGATAAAACAATTGTTCTCATGATCCGAATGGTTGCGCCATCGAGTGTGGCAGCCTCGCTAGCAGCTGTCTGAACTTTCATTCTTTTTGTTGTTTTTAGTCCTTCTTAAAGTTTGTTTTTGGAGGTCTTTGAGTCTTTTTTATGTGCGGGGAGTGGGGGGGGGGGGGGGGGGTAAACTGTTTTCTAAGTCACTACCTGGTCGAGGATGCTCCGAGCCGCATCTTTGCCCCCTCCTCGCGGCCTACCATCTGGATTGGCACGGCCTTTCCTGCTGGAGACCAGCCAGAGCTTCAGCTTCAGCAGCGATGCAGCACTGGATTCCATCGTGGAATGAGCGATGCCTTACCGGGGTTGCCGTGTTGCAGCTCTGGAGTGCTGGGACTGCCGACTTTGACACCGTGGAGCTGTGGTCTGCAGAGCTTCCAGCCACGTTGACTTTGACATTGTGAAGCCTGGGATCCTTGCCGGGGTGGACAGCATTGAATCTCCGCCCAGCTCGGCCTGTGGTCTCCGACAGGAAGTGGCTGATTTGGAGGTTCCAGCCCGCTGAGAGTGTTCTTCCATTCGAGGGCCTGAAACATCGGGCCGCCGTTGCGGCCACTGCGGAGGCCTCAATAGGCCCCAACCACGGGTGAACAGAAGAAGAGGACTGAACTTTGTTGCCTTCCCTCACTGTGGGAAACATTGATTCCGCTGTGGGGGGATGTTTTTTATGTTTTATGTTAAATTATAAAATGTTGTGTTTATCTTATTTGTGTGCTGCATGGTAACTCAAATTGGTGTGTGTGACAATAAATGTCCTTTGTCCTTTGAATGGGCATTATGTACAGCCAAAAACTTTGAAGGTGACAGAAAAAGTCAAGAAGCTGATTATTAAATACGGAAAAAAAATCTCTGGCATTTGTAAAGCATAGATTAAAATAAGTCAAGGAAGTTGTGAAAAATCTTTGTATAAGTTTGGTCTGGGTGCATTGTCTGTTGTACAATGTTTTTGGAGCACAATAGCATCTCATCCAATACTTGATGCTGGGATGCTGAAATAACTGACAGCCATGGTAATGGTGTGATACAAAGCTATTGTAGTCCCAATGATTTTGTATATGAGTTGGTGAACAATATTCTGCTGTTGATAAGACCATCATTATTTCATATCCAGCCCACTATGGTAGGATCTTCCGCAAATTTGTAAATTGAGTTGGATTTGTACTTGGCAGCACAGTCGTAGGTATGTAAAGAAAGTATAGGAGTAAAGAAAGGGGCTGAGAAAAGGAGTAAAGAAAGGGGATAAGAAAGCATCCTTGTGAAATACCAGTAATGAGGATTATCGTGGAACGTGATTTCTCACCTATACCCAGTGATTGTGGTGTGTTGGTCAGGAAGTCAAGGATCCAGTTGCAGAGATGAGTGCTGACTCCAAGTTCCATGAGTTTGAAGATGAACTAGGATAGGATGATGATACTGAAAGCAGATCAGCAGTCGATGAATAGAAGTCTGACGTAGGTGTCTCTGTTTTCCAGGTGTTCCAGGGATGAATGTAAGGCCAGGGAGATGGCATTAACCGTGGACCTGTCGTGGCAGTAGGTGAACTGCAGTGGATCAAGGTTGCCCGGTAGACTGGATTTAATGTGTTCATAACTTCTCAAAGTACTTTATGATAGTGGACAAAAATGCTGGAGAAACTCAGCGGGTGAGGCAGCATCTATGGATTGAAGGAAATAGGCAACTTTATGATGGTGGATGTCAATGCCACTGGACGTTAGTCATTAAGGCATGAGATCTTGCTTCTTTTTGGCAACAGGATGATAGTGGTCTTCTTGAAGCAGGTTGGTACTTCAGAACGGTGTGGGGAGAGATGAAAGATGTCCGTGATTAATCCCACTAGTTGGTCCGTGCAATTCCTAATGATGCGGCCAGGGACCATATCTGGGCCAGTTGCTCTCTGTGGGGTTACCCTCAGGAAGGCCAATCTAACTTCTGCCACAGTGACCTTGGGAAGAGGCACACTTGAGTTTGATGGGACGGATGCCATTGGTTCTCCACTCTTCCCTTTGATATGACTTAGCCACACCTGGTCTTGCTTTAGCAGTTTCAAAATTTTCCCTGCATCTGAGTTTCCAATTTAATGACTTTTTTCTGGACACAGTCAAACTCTGCATTAATGGAAAGTTGTGTTCCCAGAAAACAGTCTGTCTTGATTTTCATTCACAAACGTATGTCATCTGCGCACGTGTGAAGAAACATGTCGGAAAAGCTAATTTTTCTGTTTATTCATTTACCTCTTTATCGCTTTAATTCTGTAAGTGCAAATTTTCTTCCAGTTCTCAACTTTTTGGGTTGTGATCTATGAATTACATATGATTGAATGTTCATTATCCACACAGCCGTAAAGTGGGGATTTTTGGTTTAAAATAGTGTAAACATTATAGTATCTGAACTAAACATTACTTGTAGTCATGTAAACCTTCCTGGAATTATGAAAAGATATCTCTGTTCATCCAAAAGGATGGCAGCAATCAGTGGCATAAAGCCAGATAACCTGCTGATGATGATCCACTCCATGGAGGAATTAATAGTTTTAACTTACAGAGATGTAGCCCAAGAGCCATACAGCACTGAAACAGGTCCTTCAGCCCAACTAGTCCATGCCAAACAAAATGCTCCATCCAAGCTAGTATCATTTAACCCTGTTCGGCCTATACACATTTAGAAAAGAAACATAGAAAAATAGGTGCAGGAGTAGGCCATTCGGCCCTTCGAGCCTGCACCGCCATTCAATATGATCATGGCTGATCATCTAACTCAGTATCCCGTACCTACCTTCTCTCCATACCCCCTGGATCCCTTTAGCCACAAGAGCCATATCCAACTCCCTCTTGAATCTAGCCAATGAACTGGCCTCAACTATCTTCTGTGGCAGAGAATTCCAGAGACTCACCACTCTCTGTGTAAAGAATGTTTTCCTCATCTCGGTCCTAAAGGAATTCCCCCTTATCCTTAGACTGTGACCCCTTGTTCTGGACTCCCCCAACATCGGGAACAATCTTCCTGCATCTAGCTTGTCCAACCCCTTAAGAATTTTGTAAGTTTCTATAAGATCCCCCCTCAATCTTCCTGATTGTTAATTCTTTGCTGTCCATGTGCCTGTCCAAATGTCTTTTAAATGTTGTTTTGTACCACCTCAACTACATCCTCTTGCAACTCGTTCTATATACCCACTGTTTCCCCTCAGGTTCCCATTACATTTTTCTCCTCTTACCTTAAACCTATAGCCTCTATTTCTTAATGCACCTGTGGAAAAAAGACTCTGTGCATTCACCTAGCCTATTCCCCTCATGATTTTCATGTTTTGTTTTGTCACATGTACCAAGGTACACTGAAAAGCTTTGTTTTGCATGCTATCCAAATAGATCAGATATTCCATACATAAATACAATCAGTTCAAAACCAAGTACAACACATACAGTAAAGTAGAAGAAACAGTGCAGAATATTGTTCTCAGCATTGTAGTGCATCAGTTCCATTGATAAAGTCCAAAGTCCACGATTGGGAAGTGGTGAATTGGACAGTACCCTAGCTGAAGGACTGTTCAGAAGCCTAATAACTGTGGGGAATATGCTGTTCCTGAGTCTGGTGGTACATGCTTTCAAGTTTGTATCTTCTGCCAGATGAGAGCAGGGTGAAGATGGAATGACAGGGTTGGGACCACTCTTTGATTATGTTGGCTGTTTTTCTGCGACAGATGGAGTTAATGGTTGGGTGTCTGCTCTGTGTGATGAACAACATCTGAATCTTTTTAATTTCTTGCAGTCTTGGGCAGAGCTGTTCCCAAACCAACCTATGATGCAACCGGCAGTATGCTTTCTATGGTGCATCTGTAGAAGTTTGTAAGAATCACTGGAGAGATGGTAAATTTCCTTAGTCTTCTCAAGAACTAAAGGCGTTGGTGTGGCTTCTTGGAATCAACTTAGAAGTCAACTAAGGTGGCACAGTGGTGCAGCTGATAGAGCTGCTGCCTCACAGTTCGATCCTGACCTTGTGTGTTGTCAGTGTGGAGTTTCCATGTTCTCCCTGTGGTGACATGGGTTTCCTCCAGGTGCTCTGGTTTCCTCCCACATCCCAAAAGCGTATCGTTTTGTAGGTTAATTTGCCTCTGTAAATTGCTCCGAGCGTGACAAGAATGGATGAGAAAAAGGAGATCATTTTAATTTAGGTTTTTTTTGTCACCTGTACCAAGGTACAGTAAAAAGCTTTTTGATACGTATTATCCAGTCAGCAAAAAATATATACATGATTGCAATCAAGCCGTCCACAGTGTGCATGTACAGGATAAAAGGAATAACAATAATCCAAATTCGGCCTCACCAATATCTTGTACAACTGTAACATAACGTCCTAATCTCTATACTCAGTTCCCTGATTGATGAAGGGAATGTGCTCAATGTGCAAAGCATGTTTCACCACCCTATCTATCTGTGTTGCAACTTTCAGAGAATTATGTACATGTCCAATGATCTCTCTGCTCTGGGGCAATCCGCAGGCTCCTACGCTTCACCGTGAAAGTCCTGCTCTAGTTTGACATCCCAAAATTTCACACCTCACACTTGCTTGAATTAAACATCATTAGCCATTCCTTGACCCTCTTGGCCAGCTGATTAAAATCTCACTGGAATTACTGACATCATCACTATGTATGATCCCACCTATTTTAGTGTAATCTGCAAACTTACTTTTTATCATGGTTAATACATTCTGATATTGATATAGTAGCGATGTTACAAAACTTACCTTCAGCGGTGCCGCAGTTCTGCCACTTTGGCGCCTTTGGGGGGGGGGGGGGGGGGGGCAGGCGGGATTAAAATGCCATTTTCTCCTGCCTGTCGGAGGCGGATTTCCTCGGGCTGCTAGTTGCTGAAGAAAAATCGATCCGACTTCCGTTCCGGATTTTTTTGTTTTTTTAATTGCAAGACACTTTAATAATTAGATTAAAATAAAAAGCGGCTTCTAACGCCCTCAACACCTACAATGTGATGGATCGCATGAATGGGACAAAACAACGGGTAAGTCGTCTATTTTACATATGAACTTGTTTCTTGGGATGGCTTTAATCTAATTTTACGTTGCGAAAATGTTATTTGGGCCCCATATGAACCGGCAGTGTTTTTCCTGCTGATATGGGGTTCAAATTCACCGCAAATGCAATGTTCCAATCGATCGTGTTCCAGAAAAACTGACTCGCAAGATGATTTAAATGCTCTTTAGTTTTGGACAATCATGTCATAAGACCATCTAATTCGTCTATATTTTGTGTGATTGTCTACCCATAGTCAATATTTTTATACGAAATATCAGTTTTAGTCATGAAATATCAGTTTTAGTCGCATGTATTGTGCAAAAAAATAAAAATGTTGATTATATTGAGTGGATATTTCTAGATTAATTTATGGGAATTAAACATCAAATTCCTTCCATCTGGCATATGACTTATTGACAGTGAGATTTAAAAATTATGTTATATTGTGAATTCTTGTGTGAATGGGATTAGTTTGTTATTTGGATACTTAGGCTATTTAAAAAATATATCCTTTTCTTAAGAAATGGAATCTACAGGACATTCTTAATGGAAAAGTAGTGGGCAGAAAGGCATGTCATGCGTGGTTTGAAGAGCAAAAACTTGTAGTTTACAATTCCAAAATTGAAAAGTTGAGGAAAAACAAGGTGTACAGAGTTGTTTATTGATTACAATCTGAGGAGTATGATGATGTTACTGATTATGATATGCCAATGTACCAGCTAGCAAATGATCTTCTCCATAAAGACTTGGTCTATTGCTAGAAATTGTAATTTATTTACCTATCTGTTATATAGGTAAATTATACAGCATATAATACAATAATATTAAAGTTCTGATCTTGAGAATGTCACATTTTTGAACTTTCAAGGCCGTCTGGGTGATTATTACTATTTCCGTCACAACGGTCAATTTTGTAATTGACTACAATTAGGTAATTAACTAATTATATGCTTTAATTTCAGGTCATTACCAGACTGATTCCTGGGATGTCAGGACTTTCATATGAGGAAAGACTGGATAGACTTGGCTTGTACTCGCTAGAATTTAGAAGACTGAAGGGGGATCTTATAGAAACTTACAAAATTCTTAAGGGGTTGGATAGGCTAGATGCAGGAAGATTGTTCCCAATGTTGGGGAGGTCCAGAACAAGGGGTCACAGTCTAAGGATAAGAGGGAATTCCTTTAGGACCGAGATGAGGAAAACATTTTTCACACAGAGAGTGGTGAGTCTCTGGAATTATTTGCAACAGAAGGTAGTTGAGGATAGTTTATTGGCTATATTTAAGAGGGAGTTGGATGTGGCCCTTGTGACTAAAGGGATCAGGGGGTATGGAGATAAGGCAGGTACAGGATACTGAGTTGGATGATCAGCCCTGATCATATTGAATGGTGGTGCAGGCTCGAAGGGCCGAATGGCCTACTCCTGCACCTATTTTCTATGTTCCTATGTTTCCATGTCATCCAAGTAAGATATTTGTTTGTATTTGTTTCAGAATGCTTCAATCCATAATAACTGAAACTTTTATTCAGTTCTCTTAATTTTTAAGAAAGTTATGGGCTTTTGACTGTCCTCGATCACAGCTTTTGTGTTAAGTCAATGCAAAAGCAATAGGCAACAAGATGCTAATTTCCGAGTATGAAAATGGCCATAACATTTTTAATACTGAAGATAGGAAAGTGAATTAGGTGTCAAATTATACTTATTTTTATACGTTATCTGATGGGATAAATTGCAGTCTTGATTTTTTAAATCTCAAAATGTTGTAACATTGCTAGATTTTGATGACAAACAGCACTAGGACAAACAACACGGACTCCTGAGGCACACCACCAGTCATGGACCTCCAGTACAAAATGTTGGTCGGTGTGGGTAAAGTGGACCAAAGGACTTGTTTCCACACTGTATCACTCTATGACTCTATGATTCTAAATTCATGAAACACAATCTCTCATATACAAAACCTTGTTGACCATTTCTAATCAACCCTTATTGAGTCAAATGCATGCAAATTGTATGTCTGAGGATGGATAACAAGAACCTAGTGAGCTAATTAACATGGAGTTTATTTATCAATGTTCCTTAATGTGCTTAGGGTGGACAAATTTCAACTTTGTCAAGTATTGTAGCTAGTACTATAACTTGATGAAGAAACCTGCTGGGAGGTTTAGCAGGCTTCCGGGGCATTTTACTTCAGCACAACAGCCAGGACGCAGTCAGTGTCATGAGATTTGCTGCGGCTAATGTCCTCTGTCATCTATTGGCGATATAGGATCCACCTGAACCATTGGCATAGCTTCTTTTTTGAAACATAAGAACTTGTTTTGATCTGGAATGTATTGCCAAAAAAAAGTGGTGGAAGCTGATGCAATTAAAAACAAATTACTGGGATAATGGAAAAACAATGGGGGAGAGGGATTAATTAAATACATTTTTACTACTAAATGGCTTTCTGTGGTGCATACTTTCTGCATTATTTATTCATTGGATGTAGACAACACAGGCAATGCCAGCATTTATTGCCCATTCCTAATTGCCTCTGAACAGAAGAGGCAGTTAAAAGCTAAACATTTGGTGGAAGTGGAATTACACATAGGACAGATCTGCTAAAGACAGCAGATTTCTTTCCAAGAGTAAAAATAGAGAAACGGATGTGTTTTTGCAACAATCCAATAACTTGATGGTTGAGATTGTCCTTCCTTTAAATGTTTTAGATGATTTTAATTATTTGAATATATATTCCCCAGCTTCCATGGTGTGATTTGAACATCTCTCAGGAGTAATGGTCCAGAAATGTGTTGCTAATGCAATAATTTCAACACTGCCCCATCATGAGCCATTGGGGTTTTTCTCTTGTTAAATCCAATTTATAATTCTATTATAAATATATGCACTCTTCACAAAATTCCAGCACCTGCAGTGTCTTATGTGTGTCTTTATCTTAAAATTATATTATATTGCAAGAGACAGAAAGAAGCATTATAAAGTTGAGTAGAGGCACACAAATAGGATATTAAGAGGAGAAAAAGCAGTGAGAAATAAACATTTATCAACATATGATGTCATAAGATTCAATATTTAACATATATGAGCATTTGAAGGCACTTGGCTTGTACTTGCTGGAATTTATAAGGATGAGAGGGGACCCTACTGAAACTTATTGAATAGTGAAAGGCCTGGATAGAGTGAATGTGGTGAGATATTTCCACTAGTAGGAGAGTCTATGACCAGAGGCCCAAGCTTCAGAATAAAAGGATGTACCTTTAGAAAGGAGATGAGAAGGAAGACCATCTTTAGTCAGATGGTCAAAGTCAAAGTCAATTTTATTTGTCACATGCATATCACATTGCAGTGAAGTGAATATGCCAGCAGCGATACACTTAAAAAGAACGCACAATACACAATAAAAATCAACACTAACATCCACCACAGCATTCTTCACTGTGTTGGAAGGCAACAAAGTTCAGCCAGTCCTCCTACTTTGTTCACCCGTGGTCGGGGCCATAGACCCTCCGTAGTCGCCGCTACAGACGGCCCTCGATGTACAGGCCCTCTTGTTGGGATGATCTAAACTCCGACGTCGGGACGGTCAAACACACTCCGCGGTTTGGAGGTCCCGAATCTGCACTTTCCTACCGGATTCCGCTGCTTCAGGTTGTTATAGGCCGCAGGCCGGCGGTCGGAGCTCTTCTCCGGCGATCCCCGGCGAGGGATCCCAGGCTCTGGACTCCACTCCCGCGGCTAGAAGCTCCACAGACCACAGTCCCATGATGTCAACGACACCAGGCCAGTGATCGGAGCACTCCTCTCTGGCGACCCCCGGCGAGGGCTCGCACGCTCCGCAATGAAAAGTCCACGCTGCGCCTGCTGCTGATGCTCCGGGCCCGACTCCGGGAAAGGCCGCTCCAATCCAAGTGTTAGGCCGTGAGGGAGGTGACGAAAAAGTCGCCTCTCCATGGAGGAGGTGGACGAAAGCGGTTTCCCCCTCTCCCCTCCCCACCACCCCCCACATATGCCATACCGAGACACACCCAAACCGACACTAGACACACGAAAAAAAACAAAAAAAGTAGAAATAATGAACAAGCTGCTGGTAGGGCAGCCATCTCGCAGCGCCTCCACCGACCTCTATAGACCGTCAGGCCGTGAATCTGTGGAATTCCTTGCCACAGACGGCAGTGGAGGCCATGGCAATGGATATTTTTAACATGAATATTGACAGATTCATGATTAGTAGGGGTGCCAGAGGTTATGGGGCAAGGGCAGGAGAATGAGGTTGAGAGGTTAAGACCCGTCTTCAGTCAGAGTCTCGATCTGAAACGTCACCCATTCCTTCTATCCAGAGATGCTGCCTGTCCCGCCGAGTTACTCCAGCTTTTTGTGTCTGTCTTTGGTGTAAACCAGCATCTACAGTTTCTTCCTACACAGTACAGAGATTAACATGCGATGCATCTACTTGAGAGGAATATAAATTTAATAGGACAGCATGAAACTGTAGGAAGAAGCAAATCGTAGAAAAGAGATATTAGGGAGAAACAGTAATCCAGAGTAGGGTGGGTTATATTACGTCAAGAAAATATGATCCAAGAAAGTTACGAGGGAAGGATGAGGAGTCATGGGGAGTAAGGCAGAGATACGATTGAATGGCTGAGACAAAATAGACAATAAACAATAGGTGCAGGAATAGGTAATTCGGCCCTTTGAGCCAGCACCGCCATTCAATGTGATCAGGGTTAACATCCACAATCAGAACCCTGTGTCTGCCTTCTCCCCATATCCCCTGACTCTGCAATCTTTAAGAGCCCTATCTAGCTCTCTCTTGAAAGTATCCAGAGAAACGGCTCCCACCACCCTCTGAGGCCCCAGACTCATAACTCTGTGTGAAAAGTGTTTCCTCATCTCCATTCTAAATGGCTTACCCCTTATTCTTAAACTGTGGCCCCTGGTTCTGGACTCCCCCAACATCGGGAACATGTTTCCTGCTTCTTGAGTGTCCAAACCCTTAATAATCTTATATGTTTCAATATGAGCCCCTCTCATCCTTCTACATTCCAGAGTATAGAAGCCCAGCCGTTCCATTCTTTCAGCATATGGCAGTCCCACCATCCCGGGAATTAATCTTGTGAACCTAAGCTGCACTCCCTCAATAGCAAGAATGTTCTTCCTCAAATTTGTGGACCAAACTGCACACATTACTCCAGGTGTGGTCTCACTAGGGCCCTGTACAACTGCAGAAGGACCTCTTTGCTCCTATACTCAACTCCTCTTGGTGTGAAAGCCAAAATGCCATTCGCTTTCTTCACTGCCTTCTGTACCTGTATGCATACTTTCATTGACTGATGAACAAGTACCCCTAGATCCCATTGTACTCCCCTTTTCCCAACTTGACACCATTTACACAATAATCAGCCTTCCCGTTTTTGCTACCAAAGTGGTTAACCTCACATTTATCCACATTAAACTGCATCTGCCATGCATCTGCCCACTCACCCAACTCAGTACAAACTGCTCTATGAATCCATCACGGAGGCACTCCTTTTCTTGGGGTCCTGTACCAACGTGATATTCCCAGTCTACCTGCATGTTGAAATCTCCCATAACAACCGTAGCATTACCTTTACGACATGCCAATTTTAACTCTTGATTCAACTTGCACCCAATATCCAGGCTACTTTTTGGGGGCCTGTAGATGTCCCATTAGGATCTTTTTACCCTGACAATTCCTTAGTTCTATCCATACTGACTCCACATCTCCTGTTTCAATGTCACCCCTTGCAATGGTCTTAATTTCATTCCTCACCAACAGAGCTTCCCTATCCCCTCTGCCCACCTGTCTGTCTTTTCAATAGGAGGTATACCCTTGAATATTCAGTTCCCAGCCCTGGCCCTCTTGCAGCCATGTCTCTGTAATTCTCACAACATCATACTTGAAAATTTCTAACTGAGTCTCAAGCTCATCCATTTCTTATACTTCGCACATTCATATACTCCACTTTGACTTCGGTATTCACCTCCCCTCTCACACCACTCACAATTGGCTCTGACCTTACTTTTTTAACCCTTCTTGAACTTTCCTTTCCATTAATTCGGGAGACTTTTGTAACTTTGCCTGTACTCACTTCCCCTGTAATTTCATCTTTACATTCCCAATTTGTCAATCCCTCCCCCCCCATTATTTAGTTTAAATCCACACGTGTAGCCCTAGCCATGGGTGGAAATCCTGGGGGGATGGGGGGACACGTCCCCCCCAATGCCTTGAGAGGTGGGGGACAATTCCCCCCATGTTTTGTAATCCTGACTTCATCAGACGCTTTCTGAGGACTGAATCAGCCCACTCGTGGGGCCTTTCAGTGCCCGGCGTGGCTTAAAATTAAACCGCTGCATCGAGGCAATTGAGGCTCCCGATGTTGAAGCCCCCGCCGGCCCATGAAAGGCCCCCCAAACGTGCCAATTCAAGCCCCATGATTCGGGGCGGACGAGGGTGCTGTTGCTAGAGTTCAGAGTCAGTCACCAACCAGGTCAGCTCCCGATGTTATTGGCCACAGGGCCCACGGCCAAAGCCTCGTGTATGTGAGCATACGCACGCGTGCCTGTGTACATACATGCGCGTCCGCAGCCGCCAAGAATTTGTGTCCACCCCATGTTTTGATAGCGATTTCCGTGCCTGGCCCTATCAAACCTGCCTGCCAGAATGTCGGTCCCTCTCCAGTTAAGGTGTAACCCGTCCCTTTTGTACAAGTCACCCCTACCCCAGAAGTAATCCCAGTGGTCTAAAAATCTAAATCCTTGCTCCCTGCACCAGCCCCTCAGCCACACATTCAGATCCCCATCTCCCTGTTCCTGTCCTCACTAGCACGAGGTACAGGAAGCAATCCAGAGATAACCACCCTAGAAGTCCTTCTTTTCAGTCTTCTTCCTAACTCTCTAAACTCGCGTCGCAGAACCTCCTTCCTCTTCTTCCCAACGTCGTTTGTGCCCACGTGCACAACTACTGCCGGCTGTTCACCTTCCCTCTCGAGGATGTTCTGAATTCGGTGTCTGATATCTTGAACCCTGGCACCAGGGAGGGAACAGACCATAATCGAGTCTCGTCTGCCGCCACGGAATCTACAGTCCGCACCTCGGACAATGGAGTCGCCCACCACTATGGATCGGCACGATGTCGGTCTCGTCGGTCGATATTCATCTCCAGAATTGGAGCCACCGACCGTCCGCCGCTTGGACTGGAAGCGTTGTCTCCCCCGACAGCTCCCAAAAGGGCGTACCTGTTTTCATTAGGCACAGCCACCTGGGTCTCCTGCACTCCACGGTTACTCCCCTTTCTCTCAGTCACACACCTCTGTCCTTCCTGTATCCTTGGTGTGACAACCTCACTGCAGGTCCTGTCCGGGAAACTCCCGTTATCCCGGATGGCCCCGAGGTCATCCAGCTGCTTCTCCAGTGCCCCAACACGGTCCTTCAGGAGTTGAACCTGGAGTATGTGAGATACATAGAGAAGCTTTGGAAAAGAGAAATGCTCCTTAAGAGATCAAAATATAATGAAAGTGTCCTAAACTAGTGACAGATATAGGAAGGAAGAAACAAATGTGTGAGAAAAAATTGTGGATTCAAGAGAAAAACATGGGGGGGGGGGGGGGGGTGAAGGAGAAGAGAGTAAAAGAGAGAGAATAAAGTGGACAAAGAGGAAAAAGCATGAAGAAATAGAAGAGAGATTGCAAGGTGCTTAATCGAGTCAAATGGAGAAAAGGAGATTCATGGAAAAGAATGATACAGGGAGATGTCTACTGGGAGGTAAAGCATAACTGATGCAAGAGTGGGAAAGTCAGAGAGATAAAGATTTGAGAGAATGATAAAAAAAGAGGCATAAAATGTGTTCAGATGTCAGAGTCATACAGTCATACAGTCATACAGTGTGGAAATTGGCCCTTTAGCCCAACTTGCCCACACCGGCCAACACTGGTCCCAGCTGCCTGCGCTTGGTCCATATCCCTCCAAACCTGTCCTATCCATGTACCTGTCTAACTGTTTCTTAAACATCGGTATAATCCCAGCCTCAACTACCTCATCTGGCAGCTTGTTCCATACACCCACTACCCTTTGTGTGAAAAAGCTATCCCTCAGATTCATAGAAACATAGAAACATAGAAAATAGGTGCAGGAGTAGGCCATTCGGCCCTTCGAGCCTGCACCGCCATTCAATGTGATCATGGCTGATCATCCAACTCAGTATCCCGTACCTGCCTTCTCTCCATACCCCCTGATCCCTTTAGCCACAAGTGCCACATCTAACGCCCTCTTAAATATAGCCAATGAACTGGCCTCAACTACCTTCTGTGGCAGAGAATTCCAGAGACTCACCACTCTCTGTGTAAAGAATGTTTTCCTCATTTCGGTCCTAAAGGAATTCCCCCTTATCCTTAGACTGTGACCCCTTGTTCTGGACTCCCCCAACATCGGGAACAATCTTCCAGCATCTAGCTTGTCCAACCCCTTAAGAATTTTGTAGGTTTCTATAAGATCCCCCCTCAATCTTCTAAATTCCATCGAGTACAAACCGAGTCTATCCAATCTTTCCTCATATGAAAGTCCTGACATCCCAGGAATCAGTCTGGTGAATCTTCTCTGTACCCCCTCTATGGCAAGGATGTCTTTCCTCAGATTTGGAGACCAAAACTGTACGCAGTACTCCAGGTGTGGCCTCACCAAAACCCTGTACAACTGCAGTAGAACCTCCCTGCTCCTATACTCAAATCCTTTCGCTATGAATGCTAACATACCATTTGCTTTCTTCACTGCCTGCTGCACCTGCATGCCTACTTTCAATGACTGGTGTACCATGACACCCAGGTCTCGTTGCATCTCCCCCTTACCTAATCTGCCACCATTCAGATAATAGTCTACCCTCATGTTTTTGCCACCAAAGTGGATAACCTCACATTTATCCACATTGTACTGCATCTGCCATGCATCTGCCCATTCACTCAGCCTATCCAAATCACCCTGCAGCCTCCAAGCATCCTCCTCACACCTAACTATACCCCCCAGCTTGGTATCATCTGCAAATTTGGAGATGTTGCATTGAATTCCCTCGTCCAAATCATTAATATATATTGTAAATAGCTGGGGTCCCAGCACTGAGCCTTGCGGCACCCCACTAGTCACTGCCTGCCATTCTGAAAAGGACCCGTTTACTCCTACCCTTTGCCTCCTGTCTGCTAGCCAGTTCTCTATCCACATCAATACTGAACCCCCAATACCGTGTGCTTTAAGTTTGTATGCTAATCTCTTATGCGGGACCTTGTCGAAAGCCTTCTGAAAGTCTAGATATAACACATCCACTGGTTCTCCCTTATCCACTCTACTAGTTACATCCTCGAAAAATTCTATCAGATTTGTCAGACATGATTTACCTTTCGTAAATCCATGCTGACTTTGTCCAATGATTTCACCACTTTCCAAATGCGCTGCTATCCCATCTTTAATAACTGACTCTAGCAGTTTCCCCACTACCGATGTTAGACTAACTGGTCTGTAATTCCCCGCTTTCTCTCTCCCTCCTTTTTTAAAAAGAGGGGTTACATTAGCTACCCTCCAATCCTCAGGAACTACTCCAGAATCTAAGGAATTTTGAAACATTATCACTAATGCATCCACTATTTCTGTGGCTACCTCCTTGAGTACTCTGGGATGCAGACTATCTGGCCCTGGGGATTTATCGGCCTTCAATCCGTTCAATTTACCCAACACCACCTCCCGGCTAACCTGGATTTCACTCAGTTCCTCCATCTTATTTGACCCCCGTTCCACTGCTATTTCCGGCAGATTATTTATGTCTTCCTTAGTGAAGACAGAACCAAAGTAGTTATTCAATTGGTCTGCCATGTCCTTGTTCCCCATGATCAATTCACCTGTTTCTGACTGCAAGGGACCAACATTTGTTTTAACTAGTCTCTTTCTCTTTACATATCTATAAAAACTTTTGCAGTCAGTTTTTATGTTCCCTGCCAGTTTCCTTTCATAATCTATTTTCCCTTTCCTAATTAAGCCCTTTGTCCTCCTCTGCTGGATTCTGAATTTCTCCCAGTCCTCCGGTAGGCTGCTTTTTCTGGCAAATTTGTATGCCTCATCTTTTGTTTTTATACTATCCCTGATTTCCCTTGTTATCCATGGATGCACCACCTTCCCCGATTTATTCTTTTGCCAAACTGGTATGAACAACTTTTGTACTTCATCCATGCAGTCTTTAAATACCTTCCATTGCACATCCACTGTCAACCCTTTAAGAATCACCTGCCAGTCTATCTTGGCCAATTCACATCTCATACCTTCAAAGTTACCTTTGTTCAAGTTCAGAACCCTTGTTTCTGACTTAATTTTGTCACTCTCCATCCTAATGAAGAACTCAACCATATTATGGTCACTCTTGCCCAAGGGGCCACACACAACAAGACTGCTAACTAACCCTTCCTCATTACTCAATACCCAGTCTAGAATAGCCTGCTCTCTCGTTGGTTCCTCCACATGTTGGTTGAGAAAACTATCCCGCATACATTCCAGGAAATCCTCTTCCTCAGCACCCCTGCCAATTTGATTCACCCAATCTACATGCAGATTGAAGTCACCCATTATAACCGTGTTACCCTTGTTGCACGCATTTCTAATTTCCTGTTTGATGCCATCCCCAACTCCAATACTACTGTTAGGTGGCCTGTACACAGTTCCCACTAGCGTTTTCTGCCCCTTAGAGTTTCGCAGCTCTACCCATATCGATTCCACATCCTCCACGCTAATGTCCTTCCTTTCTATTGCATTAATCTCCTCTCTCACCAGCAACGCTACCCCACCTCCTTTTCCTTTTCGTCTATCCCTCCTGAATATTGAATATCCCTGGATGTTCAGCTCCCAGCCTTGGTCATCCTGGAGCCAAGTCTCCGTGATTCCAACTATAGCATAGTCATTAATCGCTATCTGCACCTTCAACTCATCCACCTTATTACGAATGCTCCTCGCATTGAGACACAAAGCCTTCAGGCTTGTTTTTACAACACTCTTACTCCTGATACAATTATGTTGACAAGTGGCCCCTTTCACATCGATCCCTATTACACTTGGCCATACTCTCCTATCCCTTTGTGAGCTTTCTTCCCCGTTAATTCTGGGGTCATTAACCATCGCTTTACTCTCTTTCCCTCTAACTCCGTCCTCGACTATCCCATTTGATACCCCACCCCCCTTATTCAGTTTAAAACCATCCGTGTAGCAGTGGCAAACCTGCCGGCCAGAATGCTGGTCCCCCACCTGTTAAGATGCAATCCGTCCCTTTTGTACAGTTCCCCCTTACTATAAAAAAAATCCCAGTGATCTAAGAATCTAAATCCCTGCCCCCTGCACCAGTTCCTCAGCCACACATTCAGGTCCCATATCTCCCTGTTCCTGCTCTCGCCAGCACGAGGAACTGGAAGCAAACCGGAGATAACAACCCTGGAAGTCCTGCTTTTCAGCATTTTTCCGAGCTCTCTGAAGTCCCGCTGCAAAAAATTCATCTCCTTCTTTCCAACATCATTTGTGCCAACATGCACGACCACTTCCGGCTGGTCACCTTCGCCCTTGAGGATTGTCTGCACTCTGTCCGTAACATCCTGGATCCTGGCACCAGGAAGGCAGCACACCATCCTGGAATCCCGTCTGTTGCCGCAAAAACCCCTGTCCGTACCTCTCACAATGGAGTCTCCAACTACAATGGCGTTGCCCGATTTTGGCCTCTGTGGGTTTGGCTCATCAGCCCTTTTTGTTTGGCAAGCCAGTCCGCCGCTCAGTGGGATACCGTCTTCTGTCCCGGCAGCTTCCACATGGGTGAACCTGTTCACAAGAGGTACAACACCCGGGGACCTTTGCATCCCATGTTTTCCTCCCTTTCTCACCGTCACCCACCTTCTCTCTTCTAGTGCCTTGGGTGTAACAATCTTACTGAAGGACTTGTCGAGAAACGACTCAGTTTCTCGAATGAACCTGAGGTCATCCACTTGTTTCTCCAGTTCCCCAACACGGTCCTTCAGGAGCTGTACCTGGATGCACTTCTCACATTTGTAGCATCCAGAGGCACCAGCAGTGTCCTTGACCTCCCACATACTGCAAGCATCACACTGCATCAGCTTGCTTGACATCTTCTTTTGCCTCGGTCTCGGCCTATCCAGTATTTTGCGCAGCCTCCTCGCCGAAGACTCTCGAGCCAAACACTCACACTTTACTCACAGGGCACTTCCCTCACAAGGCCACTCCCCAAGAGCTGCCTTGCTTATATTGACTGTTCAATTGCCTAATTTACAAACCAAATTCCTCAGTTTTGAGGAACTGCTTTCCCCCTCTGACTCACTGAGAACTCTCCTCCCACTTGGGCTAGAGCCAATCAGTGCTTTCTCCTGCTTCTCTTTGTTGCTGTTGCTTCAAAATCCACGGGAAGACTGAGTGAACCTATTCTATTAAATCTTTTCCCCTTCACCTTGAACCTATGTCCTCTGGTCCTCGATTCCCCTACTGTGGGAAAGAGACTCTCCCCAATCTACTCCTCTCATGATTTTATACATCTCTATAAGATCACCCCTCATCCTCCTGTGTTCCAAGGAATAGAGACCCAGCCAACATAACCTCTCCCTATAGCTCACACTCTCTATCCCTGGCAACATCCTCGTAAATGTTTTCTGAACGTTTCAAGTTGACAATATCTTTCCTATATCATGGTGCCCAGAACTAAACACAATATCTTAAATGCGGTCTCACCAAAGTCTTATGCAACTGCAACATAGAAACATAGAAAATAGGTGCAGGAGTAGGCCATTCGGCCCTTCAAGCCTGCACCGCCATTCAATATGATCATGGCTGATATTCCAACTCAGTATCCTGTACCTGCCTCCTCTCCATACCCCCTGTGCCTTTAGCCACAAGGGCCACATCTAACTCCCTCTTAAATATAGCCAATGAACTGGCCTTAACTACCTTCTGTGGAAGATAATTCCAGAAACTCGCCACTCTCTGTGTGAAAAATGTTTTCCTCATCTTGGTCCTAAAGGAATTCCCCCTTATCCTTAGACTGTGACCCCTTGTTCTCGACCTCCCCAACATCGGGAAAAATCTTCCTGCATCTAGCCTGTCCAACCCCTTAAGAATTTTGTAAGTTTCTATAAGATCCCCCCTCTGTCTTCTAAATTCTAGTGAGTACAAGCCAAGTCTATCCAGTCTTTCCTCAGATGAAAGTCCTGACATCCCAGGAATCAGTCTGGTGAACCTTCTCTATACACCCTCTATGGCAAGAATGTCTTTTCTCAGATTTGAAGACCAAAACTGTATGCAATACTCCAGGTGTGGTCTCACCAAAACCTTGTACAACTGCAGTAGAACCTCCCTGCTCCTATACTCAAATCCTTTTGCTATGAATGCTAACATACCATTGGCTTTCTTCACTGCCTGCTGCACCTGCATGCCTACTTTCAATGATTGGTGTACCATGACACCCAGGTCTCGTTGCATCTCCCCTTTTCCTAATTTGCCACCATTAAAATAATAGTCTACCCTCCTGTTTTTGCCACCAAAGTGGATAACCTCACATTTATCCACATTATACTGCATCTGCCATGCATTTGTCCACTCACGCAGTCTATCCAAGTCACCTTGCAGCCTCCTAGCATCCTCCTAACACTACCCCCCAGCTTAGTGTCATCCGCAAACTTGGAGATGTTGCATTCAATTCCCTCGTCCAAATTATTAATATATCATTAACAAATCATTAACATATCCTCTCAACTTCTATACTCAGTGAGTGAGATACAAGAAATGCTGGGGTGATATATTATATGATGTGAAGTGAGATAAACAAGGAATTAGATGCAAGGTGAGAGATAGAAGAGCTAGCAAAACAGAACAAAGGCATGTTTTTCTCTGCCTGCTAGTGAAATGGAATTAAATGCTTTTTAGTGGAAATCTTCATTTACCTCTCTTACATGACATGAGAACATAAATAGGAGATCGGAAAGCCATTTGACCCTTTAAACCTGCTTCTCCATTTATTAAGATCATGACTGATTTTCTAACAGCATCATTATCCCCATGAGACGATTCCTCAAGACGTCTATCCATCAGTATTTTATATGTTCACACAGCCTCCACTTTATAGCCTTCACAACCCTCCAGGGAAGAAAATTCCACACATCCTCTGAGTGAAGATATTTATCTTAATAACAAAATGGCCTAACACTTATTCTGAAATGGTACCCTCTAGATTTAGACTCCTTCATCAAGGCAAACAACTTCCCAATAGTTTAGTTCAAAGATACAGAAGGTAAACCAAGTCCATGCCGACCAACGAACGCCTGTTCGCAATAGTTCTATGTTATCCCACTTTTGCATCAACTCACCTCACACTAGTCGCGTTTTACAAAGGCCAACTAAGCTACAGACCCACACGTTATTGCGAAGTGGGAGGAGACCGGAGGACCTGGAGGAAACCCATGCACCCACAGGCAGAATGTGCAAACTCCTCGTCAGTCAAACGCTTTAAGAATTACATATATTTTGATAAGGGAATAGGCGTCTGTGACAGAACCTCCAGGAAGGAGCGTGAAAGAGGTGATTGGTTCAACAGGATCTGATATCAGTGGTGAAGTATCTTTTCTTAACTCTGGGCTTTTAAGCTCCTGTATTTTCTCCCAGAAGGTAATAGAAAGAAAAGGGAATGGCCAGAGTGAGAGGCGTATTTGATAGGCTGAAGAAGTCAACGAAGAATGTGGCCAGTTAATTAGTGCACGAAGAACGAAGGTTTGTGACAGAGAGAAAGGGGAGTAACCGTGGAGTGCAGGAGACCCAGGTGGCTGTGACTAATGAAAGCAGGTACGCCCTCTTGGCAACAGTCGGGGGAGACGATAGTTCCAGTCCGAGCGGCGAACACGTCGGAGGCTCCAATCCTAGAGATAAAAATCGACCGGCTAGACCAACGTCCGGCAGAGCCATAGTGGTGGGTGACTCCATTGGTCGAGGGCGAGACCCGAGGATGGTCTGTTGCCTCCCTGGTGCCAGAGTTCAAGTCATGCACCAAATTCCGAACATCCTCGTGAAGGAAGATGAACAGCTGGCAGTACTTGTGTATGTGGGCACAAACGACATCGGGAAGAAGAGGAAGGAGGTTCTGCAACGTGAGTTCAGAGAGTTAGGAAGAAGACTGAAAAGCAGAACTTATGGTGGTTATCTCTGGATTGCTGCCAGTACCTCGTGCTAGTGAGGATAGGAACTGGGAAATACGGCACCTGAATGTGTGGCTGAGGGGCTGTTGCAGGGAGCAAGGATTTAGATTTATAGACCACTAGGATCTCTCCTGGGGTGGGGGTGACCTGTAATAAAGGGATGGGTTACACCTTAACTGGAGGGGACCGACGTTCTGGCAGGCAGGTTTGCAAGGGCTACACGTGTGGGTTTAAACTAAATAGTGGGCGGGAGGGATTGACAAATTAGGAGTATAAAGATGGAGTTGAAGGAGAAGTGAGTAAAGACTTTAAAATTAATGGGAAGGAAAGTTCGTGAAGGGATAAGTGAGTAAGGCAATATTGACCGGTGTGAGAGGGGAGGTGAATACCGAGGTCAAAGTGTTGTATATAAATGTGCGAAGTATAAGAAATAAAGTGGACGAGCTTGAGGTTCAGTTAGAAATTGAGAAGTATGATGTTGTGGGAATTACAGAGACATGGCTGCAAGAGGGCCAGGGCTGGGAACTGAATATTCAAGGGTATACCTCCTATCGAAAAGACAGACTGGTGAGCAGATGGGGTGGGGTAGCTCTGTTGGTGAGGAATGAAATTCAGTCCCTTGCAAGGGGTGACATTGAAACAGGAGACATGGAGTCAGTATGGATAGAACTAAGGAATTGTAAGGGTAAACAGACCCTAATGGGACATCTACAGGTCCCCAAACAGTAGTCAGGATATAGGGTGCAAGTTGAATCAGGAGTTAAAATTGGGATGTAGTAAAGCTAGTGCTACAGTTGTTATGGGAGATTTCAACATGCAGGTAGACTGGGAAAATCAGGTTAGTACTAGACCCCAAGAAAGGGAGCTTGTGGAGTGCCTCCGTGATGGATTCTCAGAGCAGCTTGTATTGGAGCCTACCAGGGAGACGGCAATTCTGGATTTAGGGTTATGTAATGAACCGGATTTGATAAAGGAACTTGAGGTTAAGGAGCCATTAGGAGGTAGTGACCATAATATTGTCAAGTTTAATCTACAATTTGAGAGAGAGAAGAGTAAATCTGAGGTGTCTGTGCAACAGTTGAATATAGGGGACTATGGAGCCATGAGGGAGTAGCTGGCCAAAGTTGACTGGAAAGATACCCGAGTCGGGATGACAGTGGAACAACAATGGCAGGTATTTCTGGGAATAATACAGAAGGTGCAGGATCAGTTCATTCCAAGGAGGAAGAAAGATTCCAAGGGGAGTAAGGGGCGACCGTGGCTGACAAGAGACAGTATAAAAATAAAAGAGAAGTACAACGTAGCAAAGATGAGTGGGAAGCAAGAGGTAATGTTTAAAGTGCAACAGCAAGGGATGTTTAGGGAGGGTGGGTTAGGGTTATTTTGTTTATATTATTATTATTATTATTATTATTATTATTATTATTATTATTATTATTATTATTATTATTATTTATAAAAAACAAAATGGATGAAAATGTAATGCCATACATCAGATGTACTGTGAATTTTTTTTTGTCCCTCCAATAAAAAACTATTAATTATAAAGTGCAACAGAAGATAACTAAAAAGGCAATACGGCAATGATATCTGGAAACATTTCAATGGTAGATGTAAACCAATTCTTGCTGGCAAGAGGATGAAAGATGATTGCAGGTAGGCGGGAATACATAGTTGAAGTTATAACAAAGTTACCCACGATGTGGTTGCACCCTCAATGAGATGACAGAGCAGGCCTGTGGGGGACATATACTGTATGTTACTGAAATCTGGGCTAAATTATCAGAACCAGTACAAAGATTTCAGAGCTTTAAATATAAGCAAACTACTTGTAAAATCTTTTGCATTCTTATGTCCTGCATTGTTTTCCTCTCATTTAAGTTTTAATTTTATTTAGAAGTCACGTGAGTGACTACTTTAGGGCCCGCCAGTCCACATGTGCGTCAATACGTCAACGCATGGCGCGGGAATTGGAGCAGTTCGAAACAGGTAAGACAATTTTGTTTTCAGGAACGGGCCGCTGAGGTGCAGCGGGCCCGGAGTAGCTGACGGGTGCAGCCTGTGCAGCTGCCCCCGTTGGAGCTCCAAATGGGAACAGGCGGCCGGACTTGGAGAGTCTGCCAGTGAGGCTCCGAACGGGAGCAGGCAGCCGGACTTGTAGAGGCCGCCGTGGAGGCTCCGTAAGGAGCAGGCGGGATGAAAATAGCGGCTGCCGGCGCGGCCTGGTCAGCGACCGCTGCGGAGGCTCAGCAGGAGCTGGCGGTTTTTAAAATAGCGGCTGCTGGCTTCGGCTGGGACAGCGACCGCCAGGGAGGCTCAGCTGGAGCTGGCGTTATTTTTTAAATAGCGGCTGCCGGCTCTGCCGGGATAGCGACTGCTGTGGCAGAATGTGGCTCCACTGGAGCAGGCGGCTGTTCAGAGCATCTGATGGGCAATGCCTGTACAGATTGGAGCTCTGAAAGGGAGTCAGCCAGAGGCCTGAGGAGGCAACACCTGGTTCAGGGTTGCGTTCTATTTCCTCCCCTAAGATACTCCGTTGAGGCTCTAGAAGGGAGCAAGGACTCGGAGTCACTAGCAGGTGCAACCTGTCTAGTGAGTAAATAAATAAATAAACAAACAAACAAATAAATAAATAAAAAATAAATAAATGGATGAATGAATAAATAAAATGGAAAAAGGTAATGTTCTCCTTGCTCAGGAGACATTTACAGGCTGTCCGTCAGATTGACTGAGGGAGCAACACCTGGTTCAGGGTTGCATTATAATATCTCCCGCTCACAAGAAGGGAAGCAATACCTGGCTCAGGGTTATGTTATAATAGTTCCCGCTCTGAAGAGGGAGTGTTGGAGATTCTTACATAGTTGACTCCAACTATGTGGATATCAATAAGGAAATCGAATCCCTGAACTAATGGGGGATATGCTTCATTTTAAATCATATGAAGGAGCTACCGGCTCTTGTCACATATTTGCCATCCCTTTGGGGATAGGAGATTCACTGGAGGAAGATCTGGCTAAAAGTATCCGGGAAATATGCCAGTCCAGATAACTGCCATATTTTTGGATGTTCCATACGTCAATTTCATCAGTTGGGATATCCCAGTAATGATATGTATGCAAGAATTATGTCAGCAAGTCCAAAAACCGCTCTGGAGTCTTTACGGCCTTTTCCAAGTCAGTAGATGGGTCTCAACACTCGGAACTGCAGAAAGCTGCATTATCACTTCTCTGTAATACACAGTTGGGGCTATTGCCTTTGCAAGATGTTATAAGGCATGAGATAATTCCCAAAATGGCTCATTTTTACAGGGCCAGTAACGTGCAGCCTGTATAGTATCTCTTCAGAGAGGACTTATGTAGCAAGTTGAAGACTTGCAGGGGCCATTTAAGGCTGCGGGGGTGGAGTACCATTCTATGTGGGTAAAGCTCCAGTATTCCGATGGGTTTTCACCCTGTATTTAAGGAGCAGGAAGCGCCGTTGAAGTTCTGGAAAGGAGCAGTCGGGAGTCATTAGCTGGCCTCGCAAGAACAGCTTGTTGAACCAGGTTTGCAGTAATGGCAGGCGTGACCTATCCACTGAGCTGCTGAGGTTGCGAAGGAGCAGCTGGCCAAAGGAGCAGCCTGTCGATCCAAGCTGGGAGAAACTGGCAGTGCGTTCTGCACAGTCAGCTCCAGCAAAGGCTTCAAAAAAGGCAGAAGGCTGCAGGAGTAGCCTGTTGAGGCAGGCTCAGAGTTATGGCAGGCGTGGCCTGTTCAGTGAGCTCCGCTAGGCTCCAAAGGAGCAGAAAGAGTCGAAGGAGCGGCCTGTCAAACCAGGTTGGCAATAACTGGTAACGTGACCTGTACAGTAAAGCTCCAGCAAGGAGAAACACAATATTCTAAAGAGGCTGTTGGCCGAAGAAGCAGTCTGTCCCATTGGGCTCAGAAATGCTGGCAGGCGTGCCTTGCACAGCAATATCGCTTTGAGCTCGGGAAACTAGCTGTTTGACAAGCGTGAGGCTGAAGGTGTGGTCAGACAGGGTCTGCAATGGAACTTCGCTGAAGCTCCAACAAGCAGGTTGACCTGGGCTCAGAGGCACTGGCAGGTAAGGTCTCTTATTAACCTCCGTAGAACTCCGAAATGGAGCAGTCTGTCGGCTCGGGTTTGGATTTACTGGCAGCATGGGCTGTCTAGTACCTTTCACTTTCTCTGGAGAAGATCAGGTTGATGCAGAGACATTGGCAGGGTGCCTTGCATAGCAACCTCTGTAAGTTCAAAGTAGGAACAGCTTGGCTACCCTGATTCAGAGTAGACCATCTTGGAACTGGCTGGCCATATGGAACATATTGACCAGGGAAGCACTGCCTCAATATCTGTGATTGAGATTATCTGGCTGCTCAGTAGAGTGAGGTAGTTTGAGGTTTCCCTCAACACATGCTTAATTCTTTTTTTGCTCAGTTAGCAGAGTTGCGAGTTAATTGGAAAGATCATTGCCATCCTCTCTGGGATAGGTAGCTACCAGCAGAAAGCCGGTCTGGCGTGTAGCATTTTTTATCTGACCTGCAGGTTCATGTTGTGAATAGAAAAAATATATATAATAATCTGTGGTCTCTCAATACCAGTATTCCTGATTGAGTGGCTGGTCGAAGAGAGTGTTTTGCGCACACTGGCGACTGAGACAAGTGGTTTCACTCAGAAGACTGCGGAGCAATTCCTGGTTCAGGGTTGCATTATGCTATTTTCCACTCTGAGGAAGTAGGCTGAGGAATCATGGTGACTCTGACAGTCAAGAGTTGACAGTGAACTCGTATTCCCACATCAAGTGGATGTTGTGTTTCAGCTCTGGTCATAAGGATCTGATTATATGTTATGAACGAAATAAATAAATAAATAAATAAATAAATAGATAAATGCATCTTCCGCGGCAAGAGAAGCCAAAAATTTCCGTCCGTACAGTCTATAGAGGAAACAATGGTTATCCAGGTGGAAACAGAGACTTCTCACAAAGGATGAGTAGTCTGCCCAAGAACAAGAGGGGTATATTTCTGACATTTCTCAAGGTTGCAGAAAAGTGGAGCATTCCAAATCTGGTTAGGATTTGGCTGGTCTGCTCATGTGTTTGGTTACCCAGTTTAAGATGTATAATTGTTTTTCAGCAATTTAGCTGATTCAGAGGATTAGGTCCTCAATCGATCTTGAAGATGCATACTTTGCCATATCTATACACGAGAGGCACAGATATATCTGGTGTTTTGATGACAAAGCCAGCGGTGGAAAGTTTAGGCTCTGCCTAGGGGTTGTCTTCAGGCCTAGGCTATTTACAAAGATTCTAAAGCTAATGCTGCCCTACTCAGATCAAAGGGCATTGTGTCAAGGAGTTTAGAAATGACATGCAAAATTTGTAACTGATAAGACGCAGGGGTTTTATCAGTAGATGCATCTTACGATATTAAGGATGAGGCAACATGAAACTTAATAGAGCCAATTTTGCCTACTCATTCAGGGTGTACATGATATAGGCGGCTGAAAGAAGCTCCTATTTACTCGAAGTCACGCGTGATGGCTAGTTCAGCCTATTTCTCGAGCAGCTAGCTTGCGCGATTGTATGGGAAGTTTGTGAAGAAGACATGTGAGCCAATTTAAACAGAAGTAGCAGAGGTTTTTCTTTCAGTTTGGGCCCAGAAAGGCGTTTATGTAATAGCACAATTGACACTGCTTGTGCTGCTTTGTCATTATCTTCAGTACCATAAGTGGAACAATAAATGATTGGTTATTCACCCGTTGTTGACTAACGTTATGCAAGGTGTCTTTTATGTAACTGCTCTAAAAGCCGAGACTCATAGTAGTGTGGAATGTATATCAGTAAATTATTATGCAGATATTCATCTACTGTATACCTAATGGGAGCAGTATCTTTAAGTTGATTACACTTTTAGCAACTGATTATTTCAGCACAAAGAACACAGTCTTTACTCAATCTCTGGCTCAGTCTCTGGGTCATAACTGACACGAGGGTAGCTTGTTATGGGAAATATCTTATAAAGCAAAACGGGCATGGTTGGGTACAATTTGGAGTTGACAGCATACCCACCAGATCGGGGATTGGGGGTGTTATTATGTATACAGGTACACTGAGCTTGCTCGTACCTATGAGATGAAGGATAGTTTCTTCTTTGATATTTAATAGTTTTCTCAAGAGATTGCTGGTGGTTCAGTAGCAGTGAATAGAATGGATATGCCCATTTGAACATCTTCTTGGAACAGCAGGAGGCTTACATAGTGCGCTTTCAGAAGTTATAAAATTTGGTTGAATGTGCCTGGATGATTGCAGATAAAATTCTGAACAGGGTTGCATGAGTTATTGTCTAACTCAAAGCCAATTGGGACTGTAGTCCGATTAAGGGCAATGGCCATGTATTCAAGTTAGCATCATGTTGTTAATAACCCATGTCTTTTTACCATTTATGGTTTATCTGTTTAAGTGTTTCACACACAGATTGGGTTAGTGCATGAAACCACAGAGCTTTGAAGGCTTCACATAGTCACTCACGTGATTTTGAAATAAAATAAAAAGATTAAACGAAAACCTACCATTTGAAGTTTGATCTTTATTTTATGAGAAGTTGAAGTGAGGAATTACGTGCCTTCCACTCCCAAGTCAAGTCAAGTCACTTTTATTTATATAGCACATTTAAAAAACAACTCTCGTTGGCCAAAGTGCTTTACATTGGTATATGAATAGTATACCCTGAATCTCATAAAGATCATTCGGTAACTCAATGGTTATTTTACTTCGGAGTCACGTGAGTGACTACGTGAAGAAGCTTGCCAGCCCGCATGCGTGTCAATACGTCTAACGCATTGCTCACGACTGGCTGGGAGGAGCGTCGCTCCTCCAGCGGTAAGTTTCAAACCCTGCAGGTAAGTTTTAAAATTATTTTCAGGTTGTATTTTTTGGTTGCAGGAATCTTTTTTACAGAGTTTTCTGCTGGATATGGAAATCTGGGGCGAAATCCAGACGGGCCGCGGGGAAACCATATACGGAGGACCGCGGGAGTGTGGGTAGCCAGCGGCTGTCAGTGTCCCGAGTCGCTGACAGTGCGGTCAGTGACTTCAGACTTTGGCAACCCCGAAAGGGTGTACAGTTAAACGGCGTCTGAGAGGCCTGCAACTCGGACAAGTCAGGCCAGACCCGTTCCCGTCCGACAAACATAGGTAATGTCCTCGGGCGTTGATCCCAGATGGAGCATGGATAGCGCCTTCGGGCGTTCATCCCACAGATGATGCTCCATCATGATATGCTTCGTGAAATGGTGCCATATCAGCGCAGGTCTCCTCGGGGGCCTGCGGCAGCGACTGTTTCAGGGCTGCTTAAAAATCTCCCTCTCTGTGGAGGGGAGTGCCAGGGGTCAGTGTATGACTGACTCCGAATTCGGAAGTATGTCCGTGGAACATATTGGAATACATGCGTGAGGTTCAAGAATTGTCTGTCATGGCATCAAGGTTTGCGATACCCTCGCAAACAAAGGAGCTGATGCAAGCAGAGTTGGCTTCCATCATCAACTACCTCACGTCACATCATTACAGGAACAGGTGACGGCTGCAGAATACCATACACCTGTAAACTGTGCATTCTTGAGAGTGCCGGCAGTGAATAGTGCTATCTGGGGAGACATTGGAGGGGGCGTCAAAACCCAGGACATGAAACTCCAACAATTCTTTTTAATTACTGGCCTCAGTCATCACGACATTTGCCAGATCTGTGGATGGCGGGCCCTTATCGGACGTCCAGCAGGATGCCCTGGCGTTGATGTGCAATGCACACTTCGAAATGAACTGCTTTCAGAAGAATGCCATCAGACCTGCCTTAAATCCCAAATTTGAAGGCTTATGTAAGACCAGCAATGTCCAGCCGTTGAATCTTCTCTTCGGGGAAGACCTACCCAAACAAGTAAAAGACCTGGATGAGGAAGCAAAAGCTGTCGGACTAATCAAGGTACCAACAATGAGCAAAGCTTCACAGTTTCGGCGACAACACCCCTACGCCTCCATCGGCAGTAAGCGGTTCACTGAAGCTTGTGGCAGCTCGAAAGCTGATTTTCTGGGCAGAGGTCTTTTAGGCCAAGGCCCAAGCCAGCCCTCAGGGAAAAAGCCCAGTCCACGCACCCCAGCAGTCCTACCCTCCAAATCTCGAGGACGGAAATAGAACCCTCATCAGGGGCCTTTGGGCTTACCATAAGACCGCCGGTAACCATGGAGGTAGGTGGGTCTGGTTCTTTCCGAAACATGGGGTGTGTAGACCAGTTACAAGTTGGTAATAGATTACACTTGGTTTTTGCACGAATGGCAATGGATAACATCAGATCTATTTATAAAATAAAACAATAACATCAGAGTTTATACTGCACATAAAAATATAGAAACATAGAAATTAGGTGCAGGAGTAGGCCATTCGGCCCTTCGAGCCTGCACCGCCATTCAATATGATCATGGCTGATCATCCAACTCAGTATCCCGTACCTGCCTTCTCTCCATACCCTCTGATCCCCTTAGCCACAAGGGCCACATCTAACTCCCTCTTAAATATAGCCAATGAACTGGCCTCAACTACCCTCTGTGGCAGAGAGTTCCAGAGACCCACCACTCTGTGTGTGAAAAAAGTCCTTCTCATCTCGGTCCTAAAGGATTTCCCCCTTATCCTTAAGCTGTGACCCCTTGTCCTGGACCTCCCCAACATCGGGAACAATCTTCCTGCATCTAGCCTGTCCAATCCCTTAAGAATTTTGTAAGTTTCTATAAGATCGCCTCTCAATCTCCTAAATTCTAGAGAGTATAAACTGAGTCCATGCAGTCTTTGTTCATAAGACAGTCCTGACATCCCAGGAATCAGTCTGGTGAACCTTCTCTGCACTCCCTCTATGGCAATAATGTCCTTCCTCAGATTTGGAGACCAGAACTGTACGCAATACTCCAGGTGTGGTCTCACCAAGACCCTATACAACTGAAGTAGAACCTCCCTGCTCCTATACTCAAATCCTTTTGCTATGAAAGCTAACATACCATTCGCTTTCTTCACTGCCTGCTGCACCTGCATGCCTACTTTCAATGACTGGTGTACCATGACACCCAGGTCACGCTGCATCTCTCCTTTTCCTAACCTGCCACCATTTAGATAATAGTCTGTTTTCCTATTTTTGCCACCAAAGTGGATAACCTCACATTTATCCACATTATACTGCATCTGCCAAACATTTGCCCACTCACCCAGCCTATCCTTGCAGTCTCCTAGCATCCTCCTCACAGCTAACACTGCCCCCCAGCTTAGTGTCATCCGCAAACCTGGAGATATTGCCTTCAATTCCCTCATCCAGATCATTAATGTATATTGTAAATAGCTGGGATCCCAGCACTGAGCCTTGCGGTACCCCACTAGTCACTGCCTGCCATTGTGAAAACGACCCGTTTACTCCTACTCTTTGCTTCCTGTTTGCCAGCCAGTTCTCTATCCACATCAATACTGAACCCCCAATGCCGTATGCTTTAAGTTTATATACTAATCTCTTATGTGGGGCCTTGTTGAAAGCCTTCTGGAAGTCCAGATACACCACATCCACTGGTTCTCCCCTATCCACGCTACTAGTTACATCCTCAAAAAATTCCACACGATTCGTCAGACATGATTTACCTTTCGTAAATCCATGCTGACTTTGTCCAATGATTTCACCACTTTCCAAATGTGCTGCTATCCCATCTTCAATAACTGACTCTAGCAGTTTCACCACTTGCACAGTATACAAGAGTTCCAAATTGAATTTTCCAAACAAAAAGGTTTGGATATACAAGCAGATATCCAAACAAGTAAAAGATCTGGATGAGGAAACAAAAGCTGTTAGGTTAATTAAAGCACCCACGACGAGCAAAGCTTCACCGTTGCGGCGACGACACCCTGCGCCTCCAAAAAAGAAAGATGGAGGATGTCGGATCATCCTTGATTTAACTCACACTTAACTCACATGTGCAGTATAGACATTTTAAAATGGAAAACTTCATTACTGCCAAACAACTAATTTCCAAAAGATGCACTATGGCATGCATCGATCTCAAAGATGCATACTATTCCCAGGGATCACCAGAGATATTTGAAATTTAGCTGGATGGGGCAACTGTGGCAGTTTAAAGCGTTGCCTAATGGGTCAACTTCAGCCCAGGTTATTTACCAAATTATTAAAGCCGGTGCTTGGGCCACTTAGAGCTCAAAAACACATTGTTATGACATAGTTGGATGGTTTTCTCATCATAGGGAAAATGCTGTAACTGGCTAAATTAGCTGTTTTCAGCCACAAAACTCATATTTAAGAAGTTGGGGTTTCTCATCCATCCTGTTGATACCAACTAGAGTTATTGATTATTTGGGGTTTACCATTAACTCTATTAATATGTCTGTAACTCTGCCCTGGGGCTAGAGATTAGAATCAATAGAAGCCTGTAACAACCTTGTTGTTATGAAACAACCATCTATTCAACAGGTGACTAATGTAATTGGCAAATTAGTACCTGGTTTTCCAGCTGCACAATTTGGTCCTTTGCATTATCAGAATTTACAACGTGCAAAGGAGCAAGCACTCAAATACTATTTAGGTCATTTTAACAGACCTATGCTATTACCAACTGAAACCATAGCAGAATTACAATGGTGGACGATCAATATTCGGCATTTTGCCAGCAACATTTTGGTCAATAAAACTTGTTATATTACAAACTGATGCTAGTGCTCAAGTACGAAGAACTACTTATACCATCCCTAGTTGCGGTGGCAGATGGGATGTGCATGAGTTATCTAATTCTTCAGTTACATGGTATCAACTACCTGGAGATGCTGGGGGCATTTTATGAGTTAAAATCTTATTGTGGGAATATGTTAACTCTGCATGTTTTAACTACAGATTGACAACACCACTGCGGTGGCATATATTAATCACATGGGTGGAATCAAGTCAGTATCCTGTGATAATTTAGCTAACCTTATTTGGCACTGGTGTATGGTGGAAAGCATTTGGATTTCAGCTACCTACTTGCCGGTTAGGTTTAACATGGTGGCCGACACAGGGTCACGCAAACTCAATGACAACACCGAATGGATGTTGGATCATAAAGTATTTAATGACATTGTTGCTCTGTATGGAACACCGGAGGAGCAGTGGTGATGGATGCATTCTCGCTTCACTGGGGAGGAATGTGCTTTTACGCCTTTCCTCCAATTTGCCTCATCAGTCAGGTCTTGCAAAAAGTCCAGCAAGATTCCGCTTCAGGCATTTTGATAGTGCCTGACTGGCCTATGTGGCCATGGTTCCAGCTGATGTTGGGAATGATAATAGAACCTTATATGGTTATTTCAAAAACACAGAAATTTGCTGGTTCATCCCGTGACTCGGGAAGCCCACCCTCTGCATAATAGAATCAATTTATTGATTTGCAAACTCTAAAAGCACCTGTCCTGATGCTCGGGTTGTCAGACCGAACCATGGACATGGTCATTGCAGCTTGCAGAGATAGCACCAAGAAGCAGTACATTTCCTACATCAGGAGATCGGAAGTGTTTTGTTTAAATTCTAATATAACGCATAATACAGTACGGATAACTGATGTTTTGGAGTTTTTTTCAAAATTATTCTTTGACAAAGATTAAGTTATAGTGCCATTGACTGTGCCAAAAGTGCCTTGTCAGCATATTTGCTTCTGGGATCGGGACACCACTCTGTCGGGTCTCACCCTCTGATATCCAAATTCATGGAGGGTATCTTTAATACGAACCCTCCCAGGCCCTGGTACACGGAAGTATGGGATGTTAACATTGTGTTAACACTACTTTGCCGGTGGGCTCCAGCTACATCCTTATCATTGGCCTGGCTCAAGTATAAGGTATTTATGCTCATGGCGCTAGTTTCAGCACAACGCGTCCAGTCATTGCATAAGCTGCGGCTGGACAGAATGGTTATATCTAACAACAAAATAACGTTCTATGTAATGAGCTAATTAAACATAGCAGACTGGGGGTGTTAGGTCTAAAGCTGGAATTCTGGCATATCCTATCGACCATAGATTGTGTGTTGTCACACATATTCATCAATATTTTAAGGCTACAAAGAACCTTAGAGCCACACAGAACCACACAAGCGGGTTTCAGTGCAGACCATCTCCAGATGGTTAAGACATGTATTGGCTTGTGCAGGAGTGAGCTCTGATATTTTAAAATCTCACTCCATCAGGGCTGCTACAACATCAACAGCAAGGTTCATGGGGGTTCTGCTGGACCGCATCCTAACGACAGCAGGATGGTCGAATAAGCAGGCTTTCCAAACTTTTTATAATAAACCGATTGCCAGGCCGGGTTTGTTTGCCAACTCAATTTTAATTTCTGTTTAATAATTTGCTTTCCCGGATGTAGGGATTGCTATTATTATTATTATTATTATCATTTGCATCTGCATGTTTTAAATCTATGTCATGTCTGAATGCATTATCTGTTCAATCAATTCTGGTCAACTAACGCAGTGTGTGGCATGGACTCATGTTCACGGCATGAAATCACAGAGCTTTGAAATCTTCACGTAGTCACTCACGTGACTCCGAAGTAAAATAGGAAGATTAAATGAGAATTTACCAGTTTGAAGTTTGATCTTTATTTTATGAGGAGTTACGATGAGGGATTACGTGCCCTCTGCTCCAAATCCTCTTATCATAAAGGTCATGTGGTAGTTCTAGTTTATCGAATCTTCCTATAATCAGTTCAGCAACTGTATCTGTGATTTCACACCGCTGCTTTGAAGGTTGACGCGCATGCGGGCTGGTGGGCTTCTTCACGTAATCCCTCATCGTAACTCCTCATAAAATAAAGATCAAACTTCAAACTGGTAAGTTATCATTTAATCTTCCTATTAATCTTTCTATAGTTTAAGTTTGTGCAAGTGGTTAGTGGTTTCATACAGTTGCTCTGAAGATTGATGCGCATGTGGGCTGGCGGGCTCTTCACTTCAACTTCTCATAAATAAAGATCAAACTTCAAACGGTAAGTTTTCATTTCATCGTTCTATTTTACAGGTGTATGCACTGCCCATGAAAATGGCCATATGCCTGGACCAATTTGCGAAATTTGCATCAATTACATGGATTCAGAGAATTACGTGTTTCAATGTTTTCAACCGCTTAGCAACACAAAGGGCGCATTTAAAATGTAGTTTGTTTTAAAAATACCTGTTAAATGAATTCATCTATTCCACTGTAAACAGTAAATGCACTTGCCTCGTAGTACAGTCATCTTTGATGATTTTAAATCAAGATAATCACAGGAGGACTGGATACTTAAGTAAAGAATGCTTATTTGTGGTGATTATACCACTTTCAAGGTTATTTAAATCCTGAAGTTCAACGAGGAGAATAATTAAGTCGAAAGCAACTCAAAATTCTGATATTCTATTATTGCCGTCTGATTGCATTGATTTACAGAAGATTCTACATGTGCATAAAAACATTTTGTCGAAAAATTGAAAGGTAGACAAATTACATAATCTTAAACACACTTGAGTAAAATTTCACTTGAGGAAGATCTTAAGTGGAAACACTTTCCAATGGACCCAGATTCTGAGAGCCGCTGAGCCAGTAATCCGGATTACCATGTTGATGGGAAAGGAATAATTCCTGGAATTTATACTCCATGGTCCCCTTTCCAGTGAAGTGGAAAATTACCACCCAAGTGGGGGAATGGGAATTGGGGGGGAGTTACAAAATAATTAATTTTAAATGAAAGATTAACTTTCACATCCCTCCTCTCCAACATACTGTTTCCAAGGAAGAAAAATCATTGGACCGGACTGTGCTCAATCCCCTGTACAATCCCTGTAACAGCCGTACTTATTTGCGGCATTGTGAAAAAATTAAACTCAACACCTTATCATCACAAAGCAGAGTTGTTCTTACCTCAAGACATTTCAAAAACAATTAAAAATAGAGATTAAAAAATAAAACAGTTCAAACTAAACTTATTTTAAAAACATATTTTGCGTGTGAATTCATTAAAATATTAATTTAAATAAAATAAAAAAACAGGCACTTATTTTTCCTAAATTTTTCAGTGACACTATTACTACATCAGCCATGGCTAAAATGCACCTGAAGAACCAATGTTAAATGAATCTTGTCCATCTCAGTATCACTGATCACGTCCTTTGAAGCAGGAGATCCTGCGCTCTAATTTCTGACTCTTAATTACTGATTCCACGCTGCAAAATCCACGTGCAGAGGTCAGTAACACTCCAGAATTGCTGGCTAGAGTGCTACCTGGGCCTTTACACTGCTGTCGCTATCTGGTCGACAGCAACAGAATCCAATAGCTCAACTGGTTCAGTTCTCTTTTTATACATGTGCAGGAAGAAACTGCAGATGTTGGTTTAAACTAAAGATAGACACAAAAAGCTGGAGTAACTCAGCGGGACAGGCAGCATCTCTGGAGAGAAAGAATGGGTGATGTTTCGGATTGAGACCCTTCTTCAGACTGGGTCTCGACCCAAAATGTCACCCATGTATGCCTGGCCCACTGATTTACTCCAGCATTTTGTGTCTATCTTCGGTTTTAGTCAGCATCTGCAGTTCCTTCCTACACGATAGCTCAATTGGATCAGTTCTCTTTTTATACATCATATTCATATTGTTCCAAACAAGATAAACCTTTTGTTTCTTTGCAAAGTAAGTTCACAGTTGGTTACTTGAGAAGTTACCTTCTGAAGATCCATATATTTAATTATATTTTGTCTGTATAGCACAAGAGTTTAACGCAATGTGAATCATTTTCTATGCCGACACTCTGGATGGAAGCTGACTCAAAATCACTATTAAAAATTATCCCTGTTATTGCAATCAAAATGAATTAATAATACACCTTGATTCTCTAACAGTCTGGCAAATATTAACAAAAAATATCAGTATATTATCAAACAGCCAAATCTTTGTTTTGCCCTGGGGTAAAAATACTGAACATGTCTTAATTTTATCAGCAATACCATCAGTCAGTTTTTGAATTATGTATAAAATGTAATAGTAAGATTAAATGAGAACTTACCAGTTTGAAGTTTGATCTTTATTTTATGAGTTACGATGAGGGATTACGTGAAGAAGAAGCCCCGCCAGGCGCATGCTTGTCATACTTCAAAGCAGCAGCGTGAAAACACAAAAACTATAGCCAAAGTGATATAGTAAGACTCAGAAGACTAAAACTACAGATGATCTTTGCAATTATGAGGGCCGGGAGCGGAGGACCATAATCCCTCATCGTAACTCCTCATAAACTAAGGATCAAACTTCAAACTGGTAAGTTCTCATTTAATCTTACTATTTTACTTCGGAGTCATGTGAGTGACTACGTGAAGATTTCAAAGCTCTGTGATTTCATGCCGTAGATCCATTCCATACGACACACTGCTTCAGTTGACACAGTAGTGAATAAATAATGTATTGAACATTGCTTTGAATTATTCAATAATTATTTTAATAATAACAAACAAAAGACAGTAATAACCCCTCTATCCCAGGGGGAAATTACAAATGAAATTTATAAAGACAAAGCAAATCAAATCAAACGGAACCCAAAACAGCATGCCCAAACCCTGGCACTGTCAGGACAGGTTTATCGTAAAATTTAGAAAAAGTTGATTCCTAGCGGCATGTCCTGCGCCTTCGCTGCGGATGTTGATGCCGCCCTGGTGGAGTGAGATTTAAACACATGAGTGTCCACTCTAGCACAATCCAAAACCTGTTTTAACCATCTAGAAATAGTTTGTACTGAACTTTTTAATGAGGTTTTTTGTGGCTGATGAGCATTGCTGTCTCAGAACCTCTGAGACTCTTAGTTACCTCGATATGTTGACTCAGGTGCTTAACTACACTTAACGTTTGGTCAACAGGGTATGCTTTAAAGCTTACTTTGGTTCCGGCCATTCCTGGCCTGCTTTTTTTGATTAAATCATACACACAAAATGTAATGCTATCTGCAGAAGAATACATGCTATCTAGTCGTAACTTTTGCAATGTTTGCACTCGTTGCGCTGATACCAGTGCCATGAGCATAACCACATTAAGTGTTAATTTCTGAAAAGGCAATGACGTCATTGGAGCCCATTGGCGAAGCAGTGTGAGAACTATACTGACATCCCAATTTCTGTATATCTAGGCTTAGGAGGATTTTTGTTAAAGATTCCTCTCATGAATCGGGCACTAACAGATGAGACCCGACAGATTGTTGTTCTGAAATCTTCCCTAAATAGGAGGACAAATCACTCCAGGCACTATTAATGGCACTATAACTCAAAGTTCATCAAAATGCAATGTAGCAAGGAACTCCAATACATCCGGTATGCTTGCAGTATGATAAGATAATGTAGCGAGAATGCATCTACCGCTACTGCTCCTGGATCCGGTTCCCATGAAACCTATTTAGGCAACTGGTGATTTAGCCTGGATGCAAACAGATCAATATCTGGCAAACCATAGCGGCTGACAATCATTTTAAAAACTTCAGGATTTAACATCCATTCTATGTTGTCATTAAATTTCCGTGACCTGTTGTCTGCAACCACATTATCCCTACCTGGTAGGTAGACAGCTGAGACCCAGATGTTTCTGGAAATACACCAGTGCCACACTGGTGTATTTCCAGAGGTTAGGCAGATTATCACATGATACTGACCTTATTCCTCCCATGTGATTGATATATGCCACAGCCGTGGTATTATCAATCTGGAGTTGAACATGTAAATTATTCATTGTTGAACAATAAGCTTTTAATCCATAGAATGCACCCAACAATTCTAAATAATTCATACCATGCCTGTGCAGGATTAAATCCTCTTGTACACTCCATCTACCACCACAGCTAGACTCGCTGTCCGTAGCTCCCCATCCAAGAGCACACACATCTGTCTGTAGAACCACTGAAGGTTGCTGAACCAAAATGTTTTTGGTAGATTGTACAATATTGATAATCCACCATTGTAATTCAGCTATGGCTCTGGTTGGTAACTGCATAGGTCTATCAAAATGACCTGCATGTTCTTTTAGTGCTTGTTCTCTAGCTCGTTGCAAACTTTGATAATGCAGAGGTCCAAACACCACTGCAGGGAAAGCTGCTACCAATTTACCAATAACACTGGCTACTATCCGGATGGAGGGATATTGTTTTTCAGCGAGACTAGTACAGACCTCCCTGATCTCTACAGCCTTAGCTGTAGGCAAAGTCACTGACATATCAACTGAATCAATGACAAATCCCAAATAATCAATTTTTTGGGATGGCTCTAACTTGGATTTTGTTGGATGGATCAGAAACCGTAACCTTTCAAACAGGTGTTTGTTGCTGAAACCGATTCCTCAGCTGTCTCCTGAGTGTTGCTTATGATTAAAATATCATCTAGATAAGCCATTACAATGTGATTCTGAGCTCGAAGTAGCGCCAGCACTGGTTTCAACAATATTGTGAACAGCCTAGGGGCTGAGGTTAACCCATTGGGCAATGCTTTAAATTGCCACAGCTGTCCCATCCAACTAAATTTCAAGTATCTCCGATACTGATGATGAATTGGTACTGAATAATATGCATCTTTCAGATCTATAGTTGCCATATAACAGCCTTGTGAGAACAGCTGTTTAGCAGTATTGAAGGTGTTCATTTTAAAATGCCTATACTGAACATAGGAATTTAACTGGGTTAGGTCCAGAATGACTCTGCACCCCCCATCTTTTTTCTGTCTGGGGAATATATTGAACACAAATTGTTGAGGATGGTTAGTCGTCCTCTCAATTACCCCATTTTGGGCCAAAATTGTAATTTCTTCTTTTACCTGCTGAGTTTCTGGTGCAGAAGAAAACAATACTCCGTTAGGCATATTCTGTACAGGTGGATCAATTCCTGACATAAACTCTATTCGAGAGCCTGACACAGTGTCTAGTATAAACCGATCAGATGTTATGCAGCACCATTCATCATAAAACAATTGCAACCTACCTCCAACCGGAGGTTGTTCCCCAGAAATCTTATCCTGGACAGAATGAATCACCTGTACCTCTACAGTTGGCCTCAACGTCCTCCTTCTTCCCTGTACCGCCATTCAGTATGATCATGGCTGATCATCCAACTCAGTATCCCGTACCTGCCTTCTCTCCATATCCTCTGATCCCCTTAGCCACAAGGGCCAAATCTAACTCCCTCTTAAATATAGCCAATGAATTGGCCGCAACCACCCTCTGTGGCAGAGAGTTCCAGAGACCCATCACTCTCTGTGTGAAAAAAATCCTTCTCATCTCGGTCCTAAAGGATTTCCCCCTTATCCTTAAGCTGTGACCCCTTGTCCTGGACCTCCACAACATCGGGAACAATCTTCCTGCATCTAGCCTGTCCAACCCCTTAAGAATTTTGTAAGTTTCTATAAGATCCCCTCTCAATCTCCTAAATTCTAGAGAGTATAAACCAAGTCTATCCAGTCTTTCTTCATAAGACAGTCCTGACATCCCAGGAATCAATCTGGTAAACCTTCTGTGCACTCCCTCTATGGCAATAATGTCCTTCCTCAGATTTGGAGACCAGAACTGTATGCAATACTCCAGGTGTGGTCTCACCAAGACCCTATACAACTGAAGTAGAACCTCCCTGCTCCTATACTCAAATCCTTTTGCTATGAAAGCTAACATACCATTGGCTTTCTTCACTGCCTGCTGCACCTGCATGCCTACTTTCAATGACAGGTGTACCATGACACCCAGGTCGCGCTGCATCTCCCATTTTCCTAATCGGCCACCATTTAGATAATAGTCTGCTTTCCTGTTTTTGCCACCAAAGTGGATAACCTCACATTTATCCACATTATACTGCATCTGCCAAACATTTTCCCACTCACCCAGCCTATCCAAGTCACCTTGCAGTCTCCTTGCATCCTCCGCACAACTAACACTGTCCCCCAACTTAGTGTCATCCGCAAACTTGGAGATATTGCCTTCAATTCCCTCAACCAGATCATTAATGTATATTGTAAATAGCTGGGGTCCCAGCACTGAGGCTGAGTATTTAGAACATTACTTCTTTTAAAATCATGAAGCCGGCCTGATATATTTGAGAGAGGCAACCTTGCATAGATTTATTTTTATGTGAAAATGGGCATCACAAAATCACCCACAGTTTTAATCAAGAGACCTCCTAATTTCATACCCTACAAGTGGGACTGGACAAGATCTCACATGCAGAACAAATATTATTGTCATTCTTTTCAAGCAAATTTCAAGCCACCCCCCAAAAGAAATTACAAATAATCCCTGACAACTGGAAATTTTATATCCCAATTTAATTTCTGTTGACAGTAGTCGTGGCTATCCCTTGAGGTCGAAGATGATGGTCTACATTCTGTTGTTTTTGTAGACTCTCAGGTGGCTTATGAGTCCAATTCTGGCTTTGCTGCTCACAGAACGAAGACACCAGTGCGTGTGTTTCTTTAACGTGTACTTGATGTTGCACTTTAAGAAGCACATGGTCCTTCACAAATCAATCAACTAATTCCAATGGCAAGGAAACCAAGACGATTGGAGCTGATAGAACTGTTGCAGCCTTCATCCGCCTTCACAGCCATTGAGTTCAAGATAACTTTGTCCGCCTGGCCCGCCGTTGAGGTCTTGTATGTTGGGTCGTTCTTAGTCTGGACCCTCATCCTCGACCTTACCGCCATGGGTGGCCCTACCAGAAGCTGGTGCTTCCGACGGCATCACTCTCGGTATCATGGGGTCACGCAAGCCTCTTCACCACGACAAGATAAACAATCCGAAGAGGCGTTGACAGTGCTGGCCATATGTAAGAATACATTCAGTTCCATTAAAGACAACAAATTTTATATTTTAAATATTTATAAATATCCTTAAAATTTAAACCTCTTGCTGATGAAATTTAGTTTAATATAATTACTCTATTTTATAATAATACTTACATCTTACCATGTAAAGGAAGTATCAGCTGCAACTCAGTTTGTAGTACTCCCATTTTTCAGTGTAAATGCTGTGTGTTTAAACTACTCTGTAGAGGGTTGAACACAAAATCTAGGCTGATACTTCAATCCTGTGCTTCAGGAGTGTTCTATTCCCAGTGATATTGTTGTCCAGATGAGACATTAAATTGTCCACATAGATGGCCATATAAGATGCCATGACTACTTCAAAGAGCAGATTCTTCTCCAATATATATTCCCACAGCAACATTACAATTCAAGATTATTTGATCATTAACCCATTGCTATTTTGAAATGTTGCTGTGTTTGTATTGGCTGCAATTATTTAAACATTCCAATAGCATCCACATTTCCAAAGTACTTAATTTTATGTATGATGTATTATTATGTCCCTCCAGCAACATGAAGGGTTTTACAACTACGCAAGTCATTTGTTTCCTTTTTTTATGTTTAATATAATAATTTATTAATTATTCCTGTATAGACAGAGCAGAGAATAAATGAAAATATGTAAACTTTTAAATAATTAATGTCTAAAGTCTAAATTATAAACACAAAAATATTTTGCATTTCTCAAAGATGGGTGAGCAGCATTGTGGAGAATGGCTTCTACAATAACTCCTACAGTATATGATTGCACAAGTGATGTCTGCAGAAAGGGCACCATTTCCCACTCATTGCCTCGAGGGCCTTCTAGCTGCTGCAGAAGAAATGGAAGGGAAGAGAAGAGAGACTCGGAAGCTGGAATCCTCAAATCCCTGAAATATTTTATGAGCTACTGGGGTCTCTAGGTCAAATAGACAGCATTCTCAGATATATTTCATAAATTAAATAGATGGTGCACTTTAGAACTAAACTGATATATTGAGGGAGCATTTTGCAAATCTTTGTACATAAGGAATAGTTTCATTCATGTTCACTTCATATCATCTGATATGGATTTTGTGCTCAGTGAATAAAAAACACTATTTTCCTTAAACCTGCAAATAAGATTTATTTGTGCATAATTAAAGGAAATAGAGAATGGGCAGGATCTGGGAAGAGGTCAGAGTGAAGCCTGAGGCCTCCTTCATCCTGGTACCAGCCTGTCCCTCCAGTGGCACACAAGTGTATAGCAGCTACAAATATATCATTCATTGTGGATAGTGGAGCAGGGACTATTAGAAGATCCCCTTGCTCCTGGATTATGCTCTGAATCCTATTAATTCAGTGGCACTTAGGTGGTAAAGGGTACCTCAGAGGGTGTGGTGATTGTGGATATTTTGAGGGAGTCCAAAGCACTGAGAAAACTTGAAAGTAAATTTTGTACATCCATCAGTGACATTTTAAATCACAAGAATACAAGAAATAGGAGCAGGAGTAGGCCATCTCTTGACTCAAGGCTCTTCTGACATTAAATATCGTTATGATTGATGTGCTCCAGACCTCACCTTCAGTCATCCATAATCCACAGTTCTCTGATCTTTTGCATTATCTCCACTTTAAGTTCCTCAAGTGATGGAGCCTTCACATCTTTCTGGGGCAGACAATTCCAGAGATTTTCAATGACAGCCCCTGTATTTGTCTCCCACTATTCATCATACTAACCCTCAGGATCTCAGGATCTTGTATATTTAATTAAAATTGCCGATCATTGTTCTAAACTCATAAGAGCACAGATCCAACCCCTTTAGCTTCTCATGACAGGACAATTCTTTCAACCCAGGAATTAGCCTGGTGACTCTCTTTTGGACTGCCTTCAATGCTATTTTGTCCTTTCTTAATTAACGGAACTTTGCCATGTACAATACTCCAGCTTTGGCCTCACCAACACCTTCTAAAATTGTAACAATACTTTCCTATTATTAAACTCCAGCCCCTTATAATTATCAATATGTTCTGAGTTTCTTAACTACTTATTACACATGCCAACTAACTTTTATTGAAGTGCATGACTTCAAGCCCTCCCACATTAAACTCCATTTGCCAGGGTGTTCAGTCATTTAATCTATCTATCTATATCTTGCTGCAAAATTACACTAATCAACCTCATTGCAACATGTCTTTCCATCCATTTTTGTGTCAATGGCAATTTTGGATACATTCTTTTCTGCCTCCTTCTCCTGGACATCAAAATCAATACTAAATAATAGATGGCTAGGATTCCTGGGACTAGGATTCATTACAACTTGATGTTATAACCAGTGTCAAACTCCATTACATCAATCATACTCATCCTTTTCTTAATTCAGTTTCTTACATCCTTATCTATGCATTTATGAGTTCTACTCACTCTCATTTTTCTGCATCCTTATGCCTCTCCCTAATTAACATCTTTATCAAATGTTATGCATTAATTTAGACATGGATAGGACAGGTTTGGAGGGATATGGGCCAAACGCGGGCAGGTGGCTGGGACATGTTGGCCGGTGTGTGCAAGTTGGGCTGAAGTTCCTGTTTCCACACTGTATCACTCTATGACTCTATGACTCTATTAGTTGAATATTGGTGTATTACAATTGAACCTGGCATCAGTGAGACAACGTCATGTTTAGATCCCTTTTTGAAGGAACAATATATTATCATTGAAGGCATTTCAGGGGAGGTTCACTAGGAGAAGAAGAAACAGAAGGAGAAGGAGAAGAAGAAGACCATAAGAGCTCCCAAACTGGTGAGATAACTGAATTAAATCGTGGATCCTGATAGCATTCTTTACTGAGAACCTGATATACCATGGCATTCTTTGTAATGATATTCAGCGACACAAGAGCATAAAAGCTTGAGGACTGGTAAATATAGATGTAAAATAAACTAACTTAGTATCTTGGCCAAGCTCACCACCTGCAAGACTCTCGCACCGATCCTCATTATTATTTTATGCCAATGGAAGATATTTGGATTCCTTTTTACATTTGCCTTAATTATTTATTTAAAAACTTTCTGTCTAAACGCATCTATGGGCTCATTCTTTCATGTGTTATCAATGTGACAACTTTCTTATGCTCCTTTTTTTTCTGCTTTATTTTACTCTCTACCTCTTTGGTCATGCGGAGAGTTCTGGTTTCCAATATTTCCCCCAGTGAGAATAGACATGAACTGTACCTAAATCGTAATTTCATCGAAAGCCTTCCATTTATGTATTTACCAGGCAATCTATAATTCCAATTTCATTAGGCTAGATTTGTTCTTATCATACTGCAACTGTCCTTTATTCAACTGACTACTTACAACTGCGTATACTATTTTCCAGAGTAATGCAAAGTCTTATAATACTTAATGACAAAGATGTTTTGCTTTGAATATAAAGGGGGTGACAGCGCCCTATTCCACAGATGTCGCTCTGATTCCCATCACTGGGAGACAGGCCAGGAGAGGCCAAACCTCGGCACCATGGAGCCAACGGAAAAGCCAAATAAGTAACAGCTTTAGAATTTACTTTAGATATACAGTTCTGAAATAGGCCCACCGGCCCACCAGAGCTAATCACCCCATATATTAGCTCTATCCTACACACTTGGGACAATTTACAACTTCCAAAAGCCAATTACCCTACAAACCTGGACATCTTTGGAGTGTGGGAGGAAACCGAATCACCTGGAGAAAACCTACATGGTCAAAGGGAGAAAGTAAAACTGTGTACAGGCAGCTCCGGTAGTCCGGATCGAACCCGGGTTTCTCGCACATAAGGCAGCAACTCTACCGTGTGCCACCTTGTAGCCCCATATCCAATACCAGCTGTGTCCAATTAGATGATATTGGATTGGCCCACATGAATCTCGTCAACCTACTGCTTGTAAACTCAAGTTCCAACCCGAGGGGAGAAGGGATAAGGGTGAGAGAGAGAAAGAGGAGGAGGGAGGGAAGGAGGGAGGAAGAGAGGGAGGGAGTGAGGAAGGAGGGAGGGAGGAAGGAAGGAAGGAAAACTGGCAGGCTCAGGCAGCATCTCTGGAGAAAAGGAATAGGCGACCCTTCTTCAAAAGAATCTCGACCTGAAATGTCACCTATTCCTTTTCTCCAGAGAAGCTGCCTGACCCGCTGAGTTGATCCAGTTTCATGTGCCTATCTTCAGTTTAAATCAGCATCTGCAGTTCCTACACATTTGTCAGATCCGGAGTTATCGTGGTCAATAACAACAGTTTTCCGAATGAGCTAGCAACCGCAGGAACAGCTGTTGAATTCTACCCCTTTGGAATTCCTGGGTTATGGTTCACCAGCAAATTGAAGAAGAGTTTCAATCAATTGAATAGCCCTTTAATTCATTGTGCTTCAGAGAAAGAGTGCTGTGAAATCTTATTTCATTGTGAAAGTCTAATCATTTTACTGAAGCTGAAAAATGTGACCCATTTTCATCTGACAAAAATCTAAATGAGTGTTTCACCACAAATGTCATGGCTACTCATTCATGCATTCAACGTGTCAATAGCCAATGTATGCCCGTGTGCATAGCAACGGGAACTGTTAGCTTCAATTTCCCAAAGGAATTCTTACATATTAGTTTGATATTCAAGATTTGAGGAAAAAGTGCCAATTTTCAAAAAATATAGCATTTGAAAAAATGTAACAGCCCACATTTTAAACATAACTCATTTTATTTTATGAGTTTTTGTGAGAATTACATTATGAGAATTTTGAAAGAAAAATTACTTTACATCTCAGATATAACGTCTTGCTTTCAAACTGAACCTCTAACTATATTGTAAGGAAAAATAATTAAAATTTTGGAATGGTTTTAAATCTAGGGCTTAAAATTATCAGTGTTATTTCAGCAGAGATAATTATTCATTTGTTACAATAAGAAAAGTACAAGATTTGCAGTGTATACTTTAATAAAATATGATTTATTGCAAAGAATTACAGTTATGAATTTCGTAGACAGGAGAGTCAAAATTCTGAGATTTTGTTGACACCACTTCTTCTGGTCTGTTTTATGATTTTGAGTTCTTGAGAAACACTTGGTGAATCCCCAATGGGGTTTAGTTTAGTATGGTTTAATTTAGAGAAACAGCACGGAAACAGCCCCGACAGCCCACCGAGTCCATGCTGACCACAATCAGCCATGCATTTGTTCTATCCTGCACACCAGGGCAAATTACAGAAGCCAATTAGCCTACAAACACGCATGTCTTTGGAATGTGGGAGGAAACGGGAGCATGGGGAGGAAACCCATGTGCTCTCAGGGAGAACGTGTAAACCTGTACAGACAGCACCTGAGGTCAGGATCAAACCCAGGTCCCTGGCGCTGTGAGGCAGCAGGCCACTGTTCTTCTCACGGTTCTCAGCACTGAGGGAGGAGCCAGCTACAAAGTCCTGTGGCGGAGCTATGATGGCAACACATGCAGATGTGGCTGGGTAATTATAAGGTTAGAAGCATCCCAAAGATCAAATCTTCAGCAGAAACTGAGGCATACCATGCAATGAAAATAAAGACAGGAATGGAAGATAGGGGATATAAAGATTCTGTCACTGTTTGAAGGAACTAACAGCAGCACTACTAAAGACCTATCACCACCTTTCTCATAGACCCAAAATGCTGGAATAACTCAGCTGAAGAGGCAGCATCTCTGGAGAGAATGAATGGGTGACTTTTTGGGTCGAGACCCTTCTTCAGACTTGAAATGTCACCCATTCCTTCTCTCCAGAGATGCTGCCTGTCCCGCTGAGTTACTCCAGCATTTTTTGACTCGGTTTGGTATAAACCTGCATCTGCAGTTCCTTCCTACACCACCTTTCCCATGTTGCCTCCAAAGTAGCAGAGACGCAAATAAAATCCAATGTTTTAGCTGAAGCCTACCCATATTATGCATATCCTCTGGGGAATAATTGGACAGAAGTATTCCATTTTGGAGGGCTGGGGTGGGGAATTCCCACCAGGGAATGAGGCTGAAGTAAGAGTCACAGTCTGAATTATCAATAATTTTCTACCTATTTTTAGGATTGTTCGATGGTCCAATGGCACTTTATTGTCACATGTACAAAGGTACAGTTAAATTCCATTTTTGCATACAGTTCAGTAAAAATGTTAGGGGAATCAATCATGTCTGTGGTTAGAGGCATATTGCATTTGGAATAAATAGATAATTAAGTTGAGTCTTATGGCAAAGGGGAACAGTGAATGATTATCTCCTCTTAAAACGTGATATATAAAAAGGATACAATCCAAATTTGCTATTATCTGAAGATCCTATTATCGCAAAATTTTCAAATCCATATGAATGCTATTAAAAGGGATTTATTCTGAAACACATACAATTCCCAGAAATAGCCATAACTGTTATTATCCAGTATGTTGAAATAATATCACATTTTATTATCGGATAAAAGAAGAAAAAAATCATTCATGCATCAAACTTTCCTGTATTACTATTCCCATCACAGTGCTGAATTATGTACTTCATTCACTTAAAAGACAAAAAAAGAGCTTGCCTGTTGATATCACACCACTATGTGGGATCTTTCTGTGCGTAAACTAGCCCCTGTGTTCCCCATATTCCCTTATGCTCTCCCTCTGTTTTTTTTCTTCTGTCTTTCTCTCCCTTTCCTTTCTTCTTCACGTTCCTCTCTTTTCCTGTGCCTGCTTTTCACACCTTTCTGTTGCCTCGTGCCCCACTGACCAAATGATCTTGTGCATCACTGATCATGCGACACTGGGCCATAAATGGGCATCCAGATATTCTCCAACATGTTTGATATCTCAGTGCAGGAAACCCTGCCGACCGCTCAGTATTATGTGTAATCATCCAATTGATATTGGGGACATAGACGAGTGCCTAATTACAGCCCTGTCATCCTCATCCTTTGCTATTCTAAATATTGCACTACTACACCACCTCAATTAATCTTCAGTAGCACTTATATATTTAAAAAAATGAAGATGCAGGTATATAGATCAATCTCGCTAATAGGTGATGTACCAGAATGTGTCACTATCAAAACGTAATGGCATGTTTTCTGAAATAATTACTCTATATCAAATACCATCCTTCATCGGGAAGGAGAGAAATGGAGGACTAACCCCTCGCCTCTCAACTCATGCCCACTGAATGCAGACAGGGACTGGGAAATGCATGTTGACCTAGGCCAGAGGCTTTCGTTCTCAGTTGAAATCGCAGTTACCAACCTGCGACCAGACCTCGTTCTCTGGTCCAACTCCTGTTGGCATTCATCATTGAGCTGACGGTCCCCTGGGAGGAGGCTGTGGACAAGGCTTATGAAAGGAAAAAGCTTTGATATTCAAACCTTGCAGCAGAGGCAGAGGAGAGAGGTTGGAGAGTAAGGGTGTGTCCAGTGGAGGTGGGGTGCAGGGGCTTTGCAGCCAGTTCCACCGCAAGGCTCCTGAGGGAAGTAGGAGTCAAAGGGCAGGCACAAAGGAGGGCAATAAAAGAACTTGCCAATGCCGCCGAACGGAGCAGTCACTGGCTGTCGCTGAAGAGGAGAGATGCTGTCTGGGCTGCCACATGACCATTTAGAGGCTAACCATAAGACACACACCCAGGTCTGCTCTCCCTGAGGTGGGCCTGCCTCGACTGAGGGTGTCTTGTGATAAAAGGCCGAAACACCTGGTGACGTTGAGGTACACAACTGAAGATGTGTCTGATTGGTAGCAAAATCACCGCGTGGTCATCCCCAAGAATACCAAATGTCAATTGTAGTGAAAAACCTTAGGGATTGTAACATCCAGTCCTACTAATCAATCTAATAAACAATTTAATTGATTCAATAAACAAATGGGCTTTTAATTCTTCATTAATTTAGTATATTGTTTAAACTTTATATTGCTACTGAACAATAAAATACTAAATTAATTTAGATGTGGCACAGAAATGCATATGATAATTACTGGTTGTAATACTTTCAGCAACTTAATCACGTTTTCTTTTACACTGGGAGGCTTCCTAACTTTATTCCATCCCTCATTTATTCCAACGGAAATGCACACTGGACCAGAACAGAACAATCCAGTCTTTCTGTTGAGTTAAAAAATATGATGATTTACATTAAGGATCAGAACTTGACCTATATATAATTGCCAGTTGAACATTTTTCAGATATTAATTGTAGTATAAAAAAGTAAAATATATGTTTTACAGATTTTCAGTTGCTTTGCTTGCAGTAAAATCTGGCAATAAGCAAAAAAGCAGAATAATCCTGGATAATGAGTCAGAGGGGATCTGTGGAGAGAGAAACAAAGTTAATCCTTCAAATAGGTTGTCAGGACATAGATTACATATATTATTATGACCCCTTGAACTCAATACAGTTTATTTAGGTAACATAAAAACTTAATCCAAGGGGAGGCAATATTTTTCTACTTTGAGTATCTAACAAAGCTGAATCTGAGTTTAGTTTCATTTAGCTTAGAGACACAGCATGGAAAGAGGTCATTCAGCCCACTGAGTCCACGCGGCCTGCTGCCCTATCACTGTCACTATTCTACACACTAAGGACAATTTATAATTCTTACTAAAACCAATTAACCTACAAATCAGTTTGTCTTTTGAATGTGGGAGGAAACCAGAGCTCCAGGAAAAAACCCATATAATCACGGGGAGAACGTACAAACTCCATACAGATATCACCTGTGGTCAGGATCGAGCCTGGGTGTCGAGCGCTGTAAGGCAGCAGATCTACCACTGACCCACGATATCTGGTATGAGGTAAGACCTGTGAAGTAAGGCCAATTGCACTCTGTCATCTGTTGACTATTCTGGCATGCACATTTATATCCAAGACTCATTTAAAGATTGACATTTTACAGTTTCTCATTTGATATGCACATTTTTTTTTCTTTTTATTTACTTTGCAGGATATGTGTATTGGCAAGCCAGAATTTAGTGCTCAGTCCTAATGCTGAGCATTGCAGTTGTTCTGTTAAAGCGTCATTGAATGGGAATTTCCAGGATTTAGACCCAGAGAAATATTTCCAAATCGAGATGGCATGTGATTTAAAGGGCAATTTGCAGGTGCTGGTGTTCCCTTTCACTTCAATTGCGCTAGCTGAATTGAACTCCATGATGGTAAAGGTCAAGTGTTTAGGATTTGCTCTTCTAGTAGTATATTTTGTAGGTGCACACACAGCAGACATTAGACACAGGTTGCAAGGGGACCGGATGTTTAGTGTGGTTGGTGGGTTGCTTATCCACAACTTACTTTGTCCTGGATTTCATTGTGCTTCCAAAATGTTGGAGCTGTACTCATCCAGGGAATTACGCAAAATATCACTAACAGGACTGCTATTCCAAATTTTGTGTGGATTATTCTTGCATGTATAGAATATTACAGTACAGAAGGAAGACAATCAAATCATCACACCTGCGCAAAACCAATGGAGAATATTGTTTATTGATTCAATTCTTCATACTCTTTAAATATTTCTATATTACATACAATGTACTTGGTATTCATCCCAAGTATGCTGATGCCAGTGGGCAAGGATAGAAACACAGAGGCTGGGCTGGATGGCAGCCTGATGTAGACTCAAAAAAGGACTCAAAGTGCTGGAGTAACTCAGCAGGTCAGGCAGCATCTCTGGAGAACATGGATAGGTGATGTTTTGGATCGGGATCCTTCTTTAGACTTAGATTCCTCTCAGTTCCCTGAATAAATAAGAAATGGTTATTCTTTCTACAAAAGCTATGAATGCCAATAATGGAATTGTGGACAAAAAGATTATTGACAGCATTCACTGGCAGCTATTAAGCTTTCACTCCTGGTTTACAAATTGTCTGTTGTTCAGCTCCAAGCTGAATATCCAAACCAGTATTATCTTCACCCAAGGTTTGAATTTCTTCCAAGTCTATAAGATGATAAATCTCCACCTTGACCATTGAAAACTGAATTCATCATCAATGCATTAAACACTTTGCAGCCCATATTGCTTCTCTTTGCAATAAATGCTATTGTTGCTCACCTAATTTGACTCCCAAACAACCAATAATTTAACTTTTTGATTTCTATCCTTAGACTTAATTTTGTGAACTTGCCCTTTATTTTCCCCACAAAATACATAACTCTGTTCTCAAGTATGTTCCTCAATGCCTTTGCTTCATTACAGTTACACATTATTTAATTGTCCAGATCCCGCTCTCTGGAATTCTATTGCCGGTATTGCCATCTCTTCATAGTATTTCAATAACAGAATTAAAACTCACCCCTGTTTTGGTCAGCCCTCTTTTACTTGTTTCAATTTCAATCCCCCGGGCATTGGAGGATGTTTACCGACATTAAAAGAATAATATAAACTCAAAAGGTTGTACCATTTTGTATTAATGGGAATTTGGGGAGAATAAAAAATGGGATTAATAAAGGAATAATATAATGGATGGTTGGTGATAATAGACAATAGACACTAGACAATAGTTGCAGGAGTAGGCCATTCAGCCCTTCGAGCCAGCAACGCCATTCAGTAATCATGGCTGATCATTCACAATCAGTACCCTGTTCCTGCCTTTTCTTCCCATATTCCCTGAATCCACTATCTTTAAGAGCTCTATCTAACTCTCTCTTGAAAGCTTCTAGAGAATTGGCCTCCACTGCCTTTTGAGGCAGAGAATTCCACAGATTTATAACTCTCTTGGTGAAAAAGTTTTTTCTCGTCGTTCTAAATGGCTTACCCCTTATTCTTAAACTGTGGCCCCTGATTCTGGACTCCCCCAACATCGGGAACATGTTTCCTGCCTCTACCTTATAATCATAAATGTGTCAATAAGATCCCCTCTCATCCTTCTAAATTCCAAAGTATACAAGCCTAGCCGCTCCATTCTATCAACATATGACAGTCCCGCCATCCCGAGAATTAAGCTTGTGAACCTACGCTGCAGATTTGGAGACCAAAACTGCACACAATACTCCAGGTATAATTGTAATTATAATTGACTCCAGCATTTTCCCCACCACCAATGTCAGGCTAAGTGGTCTATAATTCGCAGTTTTCTCTCTCACGCCTTTCTTAAACAGTGGGATAACATTAGCTACCCTCCAATCCACAGGAATTGATTCTGAATTTATAGAATATTGGAAAATGATCACCAATGTGTCCACAATTTCTATAGCCACTTCCTTAAGCACCCTGGGATACAGACCATCAGGCCCTGGGGATTTATCAGCCTTTAGTCCCATCAGTCTACCCAACATAATTTCCTGCCTAATGTGAATTTCCTTCAGTTCCTCCATCACCCTAGATCCTCTGACCACTAGTACATCAGGAGATTGTTTGTGACTTCCTTAGTGAAGACAGATCCAAAGTACCTGTTCAACTCATCTGCTCTTTCCTTGTTCCCCATAATAAATTCACCTGTTTCAGTCTTCAAGGATCCAACTTTGGTCTTAACTATTTTTTTCCTCTTCTCATACGTAAAGAAGCTTTTACTTTAGTATAGATTTATTGAGCCAAGGGACCTATTTCCATTCTGCGTCTCTCTATACGATCATTTCTTATTTATAGACTTGTAATTTCTGAAGACAACAGAACCTGATTCCACCAATCAACATGTTTCTAATTAATTAGGTAATATTGAACAAATAAGTCATTAATGATACAATTTAATATGACTAAGCAGGTTTGAGGAACCAACTATCTTCAGCTGACATTGGGGATATTTGCTGGTGATTTCAAAATATTCAAGTTCACTTAAGATAATGAACCAGTTCTATTTGCTTTTGGGAAGGCAAGGATTGATTATGTCAGCATGGCAATTACCCATGTCTGGGAAATTGGGGTTCACAATTTGAAGAGGTGACCAAGGGGATTTCAGAAAAATTCCCTCAAGGAAAACTAGTCTGGAAATTGAGATTACAGAGGACGCAGGATTATTTAATCAATTGGATACAAAATTGGCTTGGTGGAATGGGACAGAGGCTGATAGCATGTTTTACAGATCCGAACACAAGATCAATGATGTGCTACAATGTTTTGTGCTGGGAGCATGTTCTTTGTCATAATATTAACGATTTGGATGAGAATGTAGATAGCATGATTAGTAAGACTGCAGCCATCGCCTTACCTGAGTCCCTGGCTCAGCACCATGCCCACAGTCCCCACGATGCAGACTACCACACCACAGGGCCTGACTGTGCTGGGTCTTACCGCTCCCCCTCTCCTACAGGGAACCTCAGTGGGGGTTCCACTGGGTCTTCCCCTTCCCCTTTTAGCCACAATAGTCCTCATGCCCCCCTCCTCTCTCAACACATACCATCCCTCCCACCAGACATTGACTCGGCCTCCATCCACTCACCTGCCTTCCTCCGACCCTAATCCCCACGCTTGCCATGTGTTCACCATCCCACCTAACCTCCCCCTTTCTGATACGGAAATGTCTGTCCTAAGCAGAGGCCTCGCCTTTGTTCCCCTCCGCCCCCACCTCAGCAAGTTCCATGTCCGCCACGATGTAGAGCTTCTTCGCCTCCGCCTCTGGGACTTTTTCTGTGGGAATGAGTCCTCACCACCCAGTGATGACCCATTTCCAACAGACCCCTTCCTCTTAGACTCCCCTGATAGGCCTTCTACCTTCTTTAGACCTTTTCATTTCCAACTGCCGGCGGGACTTCAATCGCCTCAAATTTGCCACTCCCCTTACTCACTCTAAACTCCCCCCCCCCCGAACGAACAGCCCACCGCTCACTCTGTAGTACCCCTGCTGGATTATCAAACCTGCCGACAAGGGAGGTGCCGTGGTAATCTGGCGCACTGACCACTACCGGACTGCGGCCAGGTGACAACTCTCAGACACCTCCTCCTACTTATCCTTGGACCATGACCCCACAGACAAGCACCAGGCCTTAATCTCAAGCACCATTACTGATTTCCCCACTTCCGGTTCTCTCCCTTCTAAAGCCTCCAAACCTTTCCCCAGCCCCTCCATCAACTTCACCACTAATTTCCATCCTTCACTCAAATTCACTTGTACTATCTCCGACATCTCCCTACCGTTTCTAGATCTCACTATCTCCATCACAGGAAACAGACTATTGACTGACATCTACTACGAACTAACTGACTCCCATAACTATCTTGACTACACTTCTTCCCACCTGCTTCCTGTAATGACTCTATCCCCTACTCCCAATTCCTCCGTCTATGCCGCATCTGCGCCCAGGATGAGGTGCTCCAAACCAGGGCATCGGAGATGTCCTCATTCTTCAGGGAACGGGGATTCCCCACTTCCATTATAGATGAGGCTCTCACTAGGGTCTCCTCGATATCCCACAGCTTTGCTCTTACTCCCCCTCCCCCCATTCGTAACAAGAACAGAGTCCCCCTTGTCCTCATCTTCCACCCCATCAACCATCGCATACAGCGTATAATCCTCCAACATTTTCTCCACCTCCAACGGGATCCCACGACTGGCCACATCTTCACATCTCCACCCATTTCTGCATTTTGCAGAGACCGTTCCCTCCGAAACTCTCTAGTCAACTCATCCCTTCCCACCAAACCACCCCCACCCCAGGTATTTTACCCTGCAACCGCAGGAGATGCAACACCTGTCCCTTTACCCCCCCCCCCCCTCGACCCCATCCAAGGACCCAAACAATCTTTCCAGGTGAGGCAGAGGTTCACTTGGACCTCATCCAACCTCCGCTGTTCTAAGTGTCAACTTCTTTACATCGGCGAGACAAAGTGCAGGTTCGGCGATTGTTTCACTGACACCTCTGCTCAGTCCGTCTTAACCTACCTGATCTCCCGGTTGCTCAGCACTTCAACTACCCCTCCCATTCCCAATCTGACCTTTCTGTTCTGGCAAATTGGAGGAACAGCACCTCATGTTTTGCTAGGATAGTTTATACCCCAACGGTATGAACATTGACTTCTCTAACTTCAGATAGCCCTTGATTTCTCTTTCCATCGCCTTCCCCTTCCCAGTTCCCCCACTATTCTTACTGTCTCCAACTACATTCTATCTTTGTCACGCCCCCTCCCCTGACATCAGTCTGAAGAAGGGTCTCGACCCGAATCGTCGCCCATTCCTTCTCTCCAGAGATGCTGCCTCACCCGCTGAGTTACCCCAACATTTTGTGTCTAGCATGATTATTAAGTTTGTAGATGACATCAAAATCGATAGTTTGGTGTACGGTAAAGAGGGTTACCTAAGATTACAGCAGGATCAAGAGCAACTGGGAAAGTGAGGAAATGAATGGCAGATGAAATTTAACTCAGACAGTAGCAAAGTTGTGCATTTTGTAAAATTAAATCAGGATAGAACATACACAGCAAATGACACAGCCCTGGGGAGTATCGTAGAACAGAGAGATCTTGCAGTATAAATAGATAGTTCCCTGAAAGTGCTGACACAAGTAGACAAGCTGCTGAAGAAGGCATATGGCATGCTTGTCTTCATATGATAGAGCATTAACTGCAAGAGTTGGAACATCAGTTTATAGTTCTACGAGGCATTGGTGAAACTGTACCTGGGAATATTGTTGTTCCGGTCATCATACTGAACGAAGAATGATGTGATTAGGTTAATAGTCCTCTGCAAATTGCCTTTGGTATGTAGTGAGTGGATGTGAACCTGGTAGAACATAGAACTAGTGTGAGCGGGTGATTGCTGGTCGACATGGTCTCCGTGGACCAAATAGCCTGTTTCCACACTGTATCTTTCAATCAATTCAATAAAAGTTCTCAGCTCTGTATTGTTCACTGGGCAATTAACTTACTGGGTAATAAATTCTGGGATCTTATTAATAAATGAAAAAAATCTGTCGAAATGTTTCATTAAACATTCATTTCATGAAAATTCTACTTCTTACTTTTGAATCCTGAACGTATAAATTTAAACTATTCTTTCTTCCTGGCCACCTTCTGTACCTCACCACATTGGGTTAACCTCACATTCAGTCCTAGATTAGCATAGCCTGGCAGCTGAGTGGTTTCTGTGCCGAAGCTTATTAATAACATTTGAATGGATTTGCTTGTGCACTAACATGTTGGTTGCTGCCATCTAAAGACTAAATCAGTTTAATCAGATTTAATAACCTGTCTCAGATGAACCATTGAATTACTGTAGATCAATAACAGATACTCTGCATCAGCCAAGTTCATGGAAGCATTAAGATCAATGTCGAGAAATTAGAACATAGGCATGATTGAATGCTGTGTAGAGCACTAAAGAAAATCATTGAATCGGTAGAGGACATTCTATCTTTAAGAGATTGCTGTCAAGGTTTGCCCCCCTTCAAAAGAGCATTCAAATCTGATCTGAGATTCATAGACTGCCAAGATGATGAGGGAGAATAGGGAGGTGGGGAAGGGAATAGCTGGGTAATGATGCATGGGTCTGTCAGGGGAGTATCCCGTGACAGATGGAGTGGACTGATTTCACCCTATGTAGCCCAAGCCCATGGTGTAGCCCATGGCAGCATTGGACCACAGGCAGAGGGATTTATGAGCCACATTTTGCAGTTCATGGTCATCTTAATCTTTCAAGGAGCTGCAGGCGCTATTTCTTTTTAATGCAAATTCCAGGGAATGCTTTGTATAGTGGCAATATCCTGAGGGATACTTTAATTTATGCGTGGTTCGTTACTTTCAGCCGGACATATTCCTCATGTTACTGTTTGGAAGGCTGTTTGCTGTGATACCTTGATCCCATTTCTGTTGCTGTAATTAAAGCACCATCACAGCGAATGTAACTTCCTTTAGGTTGAATTGCAACAGGAAACGCCCAGCCCATTTTCACAATTGGTTGGATTTTATGGTTGGATATAGGCACAAGTGAGTCCAGTTTCTAAGAAAATGAAGTACAGAAATAACGAACTACAGATGCTGTTATACAGAAAAAGGACACAAAGTCCTGGGATGGCAGGACTTCCATATGAAGAGGAACTGGATAGACTCGGCTTGTTCTCACTGGAATTTAGCAGATTGAGGGGGGATCTTATAGAGACTTACAAAATTCTTGGGGGGTTGGACAGGCTAGATGCAGGAGGATTGTTCCCGATGTTGGGGAGGTCCAGAGTAGGGGGTCACAGTTTAGGGATAAGGGGGAAGTCTTTTAGGACCGAGATGAGAAGATCATTTTTCACACAGAGAGTGGTGAATCTGTGGAATTCTCTGCCACAGAAAGTAGTTGAGGCCAATTCATTGGCTATATTTAAGAGGGAGTTAGATGTGGCCCTTGTGGCTAAAGGGGTCAGGGGGTATGGACAGAAGGCAGGTACGGGATACTGAGTTGGATGACCAGCCATGATCACATTGAATGGCGGTGCAAGCTTGAAGGGCCAAATGGCCTACTCCTGCACCTATTTTATATGTTTATATGCTTCTAAGTGCTGGAGTAACTCAGAGGGTCAGGCAGCATCTCTGGAGAACATGGATAGGTGATATTCCGACCCAAAACGTCACCTATCCATGTTCTGCAGAGATGCTACCAGATCCACTGATTTACTCCAGCACTTTCACTTTTTTCTAGCAAAACAAAACAGACGGATCACACCCTATGATAACATAGGGATGGATGATGGATGGATGAGCGAGGAAGGCCGCCGAGATTGAAGGGGGCCCAGCAGGTGGGGGGGGGGGGGGGGGGGGAGTCTTGCTGCCACATGTGGCAGCATGCAGTAGGTAAGACTGTCCGGTGCACTTTTGTAACATTGTCAGCGTCAAAACGTGGGGAAACCTGTGTACTGCCTAGGTGAGGTCTGCTGCATGATTTTACCGGGTTGTGTGAAAAACAAAGCATTTCATTGTACCGAGGAACATGTGATAATAAAGTATCATTGAATCATGGAACAAGTCTGCAATGTTAGAAGTTCCTGTCCTGACTGTTGAATATGGAATGTACATGGAGTTATGTACATTGATTTAACGTGTGGTATTATTGGAACTTGATGTGTATCGTTATATCAACAGACTGTAGACTGTAATTTTAAGCTAATGAATAGCATTGAAAATTCCACTTTCATTTAAAAAAGCCAATGTCTTTGATTTCTACAGTTATTGACCTGATAATAACTTCAGGGATCTCTGATTCTTAAAGATGTGATTTCTGAAGAAATTATTCTATTAGTATATTATCCAGGCAAACTAGGATTTCCACAATTTACAAAAAAGCCCCAAATGCTATCCTTACACTGACCGTGGGAAACCTTGCTTCCAAGCAAAGTTTAAATAACTAAAAATGTAAAATAGTAATGTTATGATAACACAATCAATAGCAAATACAAATTTGATTGGAAAAATTCATAAATAAAATATTGAGGATGCTGGAAAACAGAAAATGCAGGAAATATTCAGGCTGGAGCTGTGGCGATGGAAACAATCAATGGACTGAACCGCACTAGCTCACCTTCCGGAATTGCTCTTCATACACTCTGCACGTCTATATTATAGAGTCATAGTCATATAGTATGGACACAGGCCCTTCGGCTCAACTTGCCTAAATGGACCAACGTTAATCCCACCAACCTGCCTTTGGCCCCATATCCCTCCAAACCTACCCTATCCATGTACCTGTCTATCAGACGAAATGATCAGGAGGTCCCAGACTCAATATGCATGACCTGAATTTAGCTGAGAAAGTTAGAAAGTTCCACCTGAATACACTCCAAGAATCAGCAACCAAGGGCAGTATAGTGGCACAGTGGTAGAGTTGCTGCCTCACAACGCCAGAGACCAGGGTCCAATCCTGACCTTGGGTGATGTCAATGGGGAGTTTGTACGTTCTCCCTGTGACCGCGTGGGTTTCCCATCAGCTGCTCCAGTTTCCTCCTACATCTCAAAGTATGGTGGGTTGTTAGATTAAATTTACTCTATAAATTGCCCCTAGTGTGTGGGCAGTGGACGCAAAAGTGAGATAACATAGGACTAGTGTGAATGGGTGATCGGTGGTTGGTGTGGACTCGGTGGGCTGAAGGACCTGTTTCCATGCTGTCTTAGTCTTTCAATCAATTAAATCAAATCTTTGGCAGCCAGTAAAGTGCGACAGCAGCTGTGAACGCTGTAAGGATCATTTGATAGTTTTTAAATATCCTGGGATAATTAACAACCATTAACATTACACAAAAATAGTAGCAAGTAAAATTAGCTTGAAATTTTTAATTACACTCGAAAACTTTAAACAAAATTGGAATAATAAAAGAACATACATTGCCTTCTATCTACAGCCCTACAATCCCCATTGAGATCAATTGGGTTGAGGTCATAATTGATTGCTGGAAAGCTACAGCATGGAAACAGGCCTGTTGCTCTACTGAGTCCACGTCATCCATCGCTCACCCTTTCACACTAGTTCTATGATATCCCACTTTAGGATTCACTGCCTACACAGAGGGGAAAGATACAGAAGCCAATGACCCTACAAACCCACGAGTCTTTGAGAAGATAGACACAAAATGCTGGAGTAACTCAGTGGGACAGGCAGCATCTCTGGAGACAGGCAGGTTTGCCACTGCTACACGGGTGGTTTTAAACTGAATAAGGGGCCTCCAGGGTTGTTATCTCCAGTTTGCTTCCAGTTCCTCGTGCTGGCGAGAGCAGGAACAAGGAGATACGGGACCTGAGTGTGTGGCTGAGTAACTTGTGCAGGGAGCAGGGATTTAGATTCTTAGATCACTGGGATCTGTTTTGGAGTAAGGGGGAACTGTACAAAAGGGACGGATTGCATCTTAACAGGTGGGGGACCAGCATTCTGGCAGGCAGGTTTGCCACTGCTACACGGTGGTTTTAAACTGAATAAGGGGGGTGGGGTGTCAAATGAGATAGTTGACGATGGAGTTAAAGGGAAAGAGAGTAAAGGGATGGTTAATGACCCCAGAATTAACGGGAAAGGAAGCTCACAAAGGGATAGGAGAGTATGGCCAAGTGTAAAAGGGATCGATGTGAAAGGCGAGATGCGTAAGGAATTAAAAGTATTGTATATGAATGCGCAAAGTAGATGCGCTTGAGGCTCAGTTAGAGGTTGTAGATATGATATTGTGGGGATTACTGAGACTTGGCTGCAGGAGGATCGGGCCTGTGAACTTAATATTCAGGATTATACATCCTATAGAAAGGACAGGCAGGTGGGCAAAGGAGGGGGGGGGGGGGTAGCTCTGCTGGTGAGGGATGGAATTCAGTCCCTTGCGAGGGAAGACATAGAGACTGACGAGGTAGAGTCACTGTGGATTGAGTTAAGGAATTGTAAAGGCAAGAAGACACTAATTGAGGTTATCAAAAGACCCCCAAATAGTAGCCCGGATGTAGGGTGTAAGTTGCAGCAGGAGTTAAAACTGGCATGTAACAAATGTAATGCCACAATGGTGATGGGGGATTTCAATATGCAGGTGGACTTGAAAAATCAGGTTGGTTCAGGACCCCAAGAAAGAGAGTTTGTAGAATGCCTCCGAGATGGATTCTTAGAGCAGCTTGTAATGGAGCCGACCAGAGAAAAGGCAATTCTGGATTTAATGTTGTCCAATGAACCAGATATGATAAGAGAACTCGAGGTAAAAGTTTTCCACAATTTACTCACTTGGAGGTAGTGATCATAATCTGATTAGTTTTAATGTGCAATTTGAGAAGGAGAACGTTAAATCGGAAGTGGCAGTGATGCAGTTGAACAAAGGGGACTACGAAGCCATGAGAGGGGAGCTGGTCAAAGTAGACTGGAAAGGGATCCTAGCAGGAATGACGGTGGAACAGCAATGGCAGGAATTTCTGGGCATAATCCGGAAGACACAGGATCATTTCATTCCAAAAAGGAAGAAAGATTCTAAGGGGAGTAGGAGGCAACTGTGGCTGACAAGAGGTTAGGGATAGAATAAAACTAAAAGAAAAGATGTATAACACAGTAAAGAGTAGCCGGTAGCCAGAGGATTGGGAAACTTTCATAGGACAACAGAAGGAAACAAAACGGGCAATACAGGCTGAAAAGATGAAGTATGATGGGAAGCTGGCCAGGAATATAAAGAAGGACAGTGCTTCTTTAGATATGTTAAGGGAAACATGTTAAGATATGTTTAGCAGTCGTATCGTTAGATGCAGAAAAGGCATTCGATCAGGTGGAATGGTTATATTTATTTAATATAATGGAAAAGTTTCAATTGGGGGATAGATTCTGTAAATGGATAAGAATTTTATATTTGAATCCAACGGCAAGAATCTTAACTAATCAAATATTATCAGCTAAATTTAAGCTCTCTAGGGGTTGTAGACAGGGTTGTTCGTTATCGCCTTTACTATTTGCTTTGATGATAGAGCCTTTGGCGGAAAGAATCAGATCAGAACCTGAAATCTATGGCTATAATACTGACACAACAACTAACAAAATATCTTTATATGCAGATGATGTTTTGATTTATATTACAAAACTGGAAATTAGTATACCTATGTTATTTAATGTTATAACTAAATTTGGCACATTTTCAGGATTTAGGATTAACTGGAATAAAAGTGAAATTATGCCTATAACAGGAATTAACTTAAATATATTACAACAATATCCATTAAAAATAGTTAAAGACAAATTTAAATATTTAGGAATTAATGTAACTAAATCTTATAACTCACTAATTAAATCTAATTACCCTCTATTATTAGATAAACTTAAAAAAAAAAATATATATATATATTTTGTACTGGAAAACACTTCCTATATCCATGATTGGTAGAATAAATGCTATAAAGATGGTGTTTTTACCACAATTATTATATTTGTTCCAGGCTATTCCCTTTTTTCTCCCAAAGACCCTTTTTAAAAAAATAGATAATATTATTTATAGTTTTATTTGGGATTATAAAAACCATAGAATAAGTAAAAAACATTTATGTAAATCTAAGATAAATAGAGGATTAGCACTTCCGAATTTTTTATATTATTTTTGGGCAGTCCAGATTAAGAATATGAATTTTTGGTGGGTAAATATGGATTATGAACCAATGTGGTTAAAGATGGAAAAGGAAGATTGTTTACCCTATAATGTAGGCTCGGTTCTTTTTGCCCCAAAGGAAGTACAAAAAAATTTTTATAAGGACAACCCTATAATTTATAATAATAGACGTATTTGGAAACAAATGGTTAAGACTTTACAGCTAGATAATCTTTCACTTAGATTACCAATAATGAATAACCCATTATTTAAGCCCTCTATATTGGATGGAGGGTTTAGACATTGGGATGATTTAGGAATTAAAAGGATAGAGCACCTTTATAGAAAAGGAAAATTTATTTTATTCCAAGAGTTACAAGATATCTACGAATTGTCTCCGCAACACTTGTTTAGGTACTTACAAATTAGAGATTATATAAAATCAAACACATTAGATTATAAAAATAAAGTACCAGGATTATTAGATGATTTGTTTAATTTACATCCAAATACAGAAAAACTAATAGCCTATATATATAACATAATATTGGATAAGGGGAATCCAACAACTGAAACATATCGGCAAGCATGGGAAAAGGAAATTGGTTTATCCATAACAAAAGAAAATTGGGAAGAAAGTTTACAGCATATACATCGGTGTTCGCTAAATGCCAGACATACATTGATACAATTCAAAGTATTATACAGATTACACTATTCAAAAACTAAATTAAATAGTATCTTTCACAATCTCTCTTCAATTTGTGATAAATGTAAGAATTTAGAAGCAAATTTAACACATAGTTTTGCTACATGTTCCAAACTGAATTATTACTGGACAGAAATCTTTAAGGTTATTTCTGAGGTTCTAAAAATTAGATTGGATCCAGACCCAAAGTTAATAATACTTGGGATTCTGGATTCAAATTCAGTACTTACAGGAAATCAAAGAAATTTCTTTGATTACTGTTTGATAATAGGGAAAAAAATCATATTGAAATTTTGGAAGGGAACATTATCCCCCACAATTAAAATGTGGGCAGCAGAGATGTTGGAGACGTTACAATTAGAAAGAATCAGATTTGTCCTATTGGACAAATATAATACCTTCGAACAAATATGGTCTCCATATATACAGTATCTAGAGAAGTAGCTGTTCTTGACGTCACAGCCTGACGGGTACCCAGCGGGATTTGATGAGAATAATTGATTTTTATACTAGGATTAATAGGCATGTCTTCATTGATATTACTATTTGTAATAGTTTTAGATACAATATATTTTGTTGATTTTCATTGATATATATATATATATATTATATTTTTTCATTTTCTGTTAATCTATAATCTTTTTTCTTTGCTCTATTTTCTTCTTCTTTTCTATATAATCAAATTATTATTTAATCACTTTCTTATTGATTTAAATCTACTCTATTCTTTTCTTTATTTCCAAAAAAATAGAAGATGATAACTGTCAATGGGTTATTTAAAAAATAATATGTAATTAAGTTGAGGTTTGTAAAGTTGTTTACATTATTGTAAATGGATTACTTCTAATAAAATAAAGTAAACAAAAAAAAAAGATATGTTAAGGGAAAAGGAGTAGCAGAGTTAAGTGTGGGTCCCTTGAAGGCAGACACGGGTGAAATTATTATGGGCAACAAGGAAATGGCAGAAGAATTGCATAGGTACTTTGGATCTGTCTTCACTAAGGAAGACACAAACAATCTCCCAGATGTGCTAGAGGACAGAGGATCTAAGGGGGTAGAGGAACTGAAATAAATTTTCATTAGGCGAGAAATAGTATTGGGTAGGCTAATGGGACTGAAGGATGATAAATCCTCTGGGCCTGATGGCCTGCATCCCAGGGTCCTCAGGGAGGTGGCTCTAGAAATAGTGGACGCATTGGTGATCATTTTCCAATGTTCAATAGCTTCAGGATCAGTTCCTGTGGATTGGAGGATAGCTAATGTTATCCCACTTTTCAAGAAAGGAGCGGGAGAGAAAGCGGGGAATTACAGACCAGTTAGCCTGACCGGTGGTGGGAAAGATGCTGGAGTCAATTAATAAAGAGGTAATAAAAGAAAATTTGGACAGCAGTAAAAGGATTAGTCCAAGTCAACATGGATTTATGAAAGGGAAATCATGCTTGACTAATCTTCTGGAATTTTTTGAGGATGTGACAAGTAAAATGGATGAAGGGTAGCCAGTGGATGTAGTGTATCTAGACTTTCAGAAAGCCTTTGATAAGGTCCCGCACGGGAGACTGGTGCTTAAAATTAGAGCACATGGTATTGGGGGTAGGGTGTTGACATGGATAAAAAATTGGTTGGCAGACCAGAAGCAAAGAGTAGGAGTGAACGGGTCCTTTTCAGAATGGCAGGCAGTGGCGAGTGGAGTGCCGCAAGTCTCGGTGTTGAGGCCGTAACTGTTTACCATATATATTAATGATTTGGAAGAGGGAATTAGGAGCAACACTAGCAAGTTTGCGGATGACACACAGGTGGGTGGCAGTGTGAATTGTGAAGAGGATGTTAGGAGGTTGCAGGGTGACCTGGACAGGTTGAGTGAGTGGGCAGATGCGTGGCAGATGCAGTATAATATAGATAAATGTGAGGTTATCCACTTTGGCGGCAAAAACAAGGGAGCAGATTATTATCTCAATGGGGTTAGGTTAAGTAAGGGGGAGGTGCAGCGAGACCTGGGCGTCCTTGTACACCGGTCACTGAAAGTTGGCTTACAGGTACAGCAGGCAGTGGAGAAAGCTAATGGAATGTTGGCCTTCTTAACAAGTGGATTTCAGTATAGGAGTGAAGAGGTTCCTCTGCAGTTGTATAGGGCTCTGGTGAGACCACGTCTGGAGTATTGTGTACAGTTTTGGTCTCCTAATTTGAGGAAGGACATCCTTGTGATTGAGGCAGTGCAGCGTAGGTTCACAAGATTGATCCCTGGGATGGCAGGACTGTCATATGAGGAAAGATTGAAAAGACTAGGCTTGTATTCACTGGAGTTTAGAAGGATGAAGGGGTATCTTGTAGAAACATATAAAATTATAAAAGGACTGGACAAGCTAGATGCAGGAAAAATGTTCCAAATGTTGGGCGAGTCCAGAACCAGGGGCCAGAGTCTTAGAATAAAGGGGAGGTCATTTAAGACTGAGGTGAGAAAAAACGTTTTCACCCAGAGAGTTGTGAATTTATGGAATTCCTTGCCACAGAGTGCAGTGGAGGCCAAGTCACTGGATGGATTTAAGAGAGAGTTATATAGAGCTCTAGGGGCTGGTGGAATCAAGGGATATGGGGAGAAGGCAGACACGGGTTATTGATGGGGGACGATCAGCATTGATCATAATGAATGGCGGTGCTGGCTCGAAGGCCCAAATGGCCTCCTCCTGCACCTATCGTCTATGTTTCCATGTTTCTATGGAGAGAATAATGGGTGACGTTTCAGGTCGAGACCCTTCTTCAGACTGAAGGTCATGGCAGGAACTCGGTGCATTCATAGAAAACCCAGGGCATCCAGGGAGAACGTGCAAACTCCACACCTACACCACCTGAGGTCAAGATTGAACCCTGGTTTCTGGCCCTTGTACCAAGATTAAGAATCGATTCCTCAGTGTAAATGCTGGGTAATCAAGATGGACCTCTGAATCGAGTAGCAGATGAATTGTCAGATTTAACATTGTAAATCTGTAAATCTTGGATTTCCGGTTTGGCAGTGCTTGTGTGGGAGATTTGGGATTTGTTCCATTTTACCACGTAAAGACTGATGGTTCTTTTCTATTTCAGATAGTTAATCTCCAGGCTTCTACGTTCAATTGGAGCTGAGAGATTATGGCCACATTCACCATTGTTCATGCTTTCCATTTGTAGTGAATGTTGCTGCAAGGGATCACTAACAGGGCCTTCACACAGAAAGAACATTTTAGGAACTGTTGCTTAAGGTTTATATTTCCTTCTTTGCTTAGGGATCATTTGAGCATTTGAAAGGTTAATTGAAATTATTTTCTTCAGCTTTGCTTGCAGCTAAAGAGGATTTCTTGAAAATCTTTATGTATTCTTAGGTGATGAACAGATAATCACTTGATGGATGCTAGGCTGTGGGACAATAGATTTGAGCATCACCAAGTTATTGCTTTCCTGCACATGAGCACTCAATGATGAGGGTCGGCAGGAAGGTCTAATCCTCTCTCTATGGTAAACAAGATGAAGGAAAGGAAATGTGCCAATAGATCCAGAGTGAGGGGTAAATAGTGTCAGAGTGAGGGGAGAACAAAGTCAGGGTGGGGGAGGATCTGAGTGAGGGGCAGATAGAATCAATGAGAGGGGAGGTCTGAATGAGGATAGAGGAGAGTCAGAATGAGAGAAGCGCAGAATCAGAGTGAGGGGAGACAAACAGAGTGAGGAGAGAAAGTTAGAGTGAGGAGAGGACTGAGTGAGGGGAGGACAGAGTGAAGGGAGCACCATTTGAGTGAGGAGAGAGAATCAGAGTGAGGGGAGAACAAAGAGAGCATAGAAACCTTTAGGTAAAGAAGTTGACATCCATTAAAATCACGAGGTTTTTCCATTCATCCTAAATATAGTTACACCTTCCCTCATCCTTCATCACTTCTGACAAGATCCTAAAGCAGGATATAAAGACCTTCCTAGATGGTTGCAAATTGAGCCATGGCCTTTGTATCTGCAGTAGCAATGTATTTCTGACACAGGTGTGAACCCTGGAAAACACCTTATTAAAGTAAATTAATTCACTGTAACTCGTCAGAAATGCAATACTATTTGAAGCCACATGATGTACACCACCCACCAAACTTGGCTCAGGCTCGGAGATGGGACCAGTGAGAAAAATTATTTTATTGGTTGGAAACTAGGGTCCAGTTAGACTTTATATGGTCCAATACACCTGAAATTAATGGCAAAACTCGATGCCGCCTTAAATGCTCAGTCTTGTATGCATCAGACTGAAGGGAACATAGTTTAGATCTCAACGGAAAGATTAAGGGTCAGATAAAGGTTTGATTTGGCAATAATGGCCACAGGAACCATATAGCACACTGGGAGAGGCAGGTGCTGAAAGGAATTTCCACTATTGGATATGTTACAGGCTCTGAAAGTATCAATATTACTTCTACGAATAATTCAACGTGTCATTCCAATAGCTCACAAAATGCCCTCAAAATGCATAACTTCCAAGACACAAGATACGATACATTTATTTGTCACATGTGCCAGTTGGCACAGTGAAATGTGATCACCATACAGCCACACAATAAAAATAAAGAACACCACACATGATAGAGTTCAACATAAAACATCCCCACACAGCAGAATCAAAAGTTTCCCACTGTGAGGGAAGGCACCAAAGTCAGTCATCTTCCTCTGATGTTCCTGATGTTCACCCTTGGTCGGGGCCTCCGGAGCCCTCCGAAGTCGCTGCTACGGGTGACCCGCCACTTAGGCCCGCTCGCTGGGATGTTGGAACACCGACGTCGGAACGGGAGGCCAACCTCAGCGGCTTGGACCTCCAAATCGGCCGCCAGTAGCCAATTCACCCTTTGAACTTTAATAGAGGAAGTTAATAAAGTAGTTGAGTAATGGCAGTACATTATGATACCTTCATTTAAAAAAAATAAATAGTTAAGTTAAGCTTTTGATTCGCTGTTTGGACTGCCTTAATATGCTGCCTGGAAGGTCACACTTTGCATTATTCTCCAGGGATTGAGGGGTAAAAACACTTATTTTATTCCTAGCTCTCAAAAATAATTTTGCAATGGTCAGACCAAAATTTATCGACTGAAAAATGTCTGCTCTGATCACTAATTTATTTTTTTTTTTTGACTTCGGAGTCACGTGAGTGATTCCGTGAAGAAGTCCGCCAGTGCGCATGTGCGTCATTATGTCAGCTGCATTGCCGCACGGAGGCTGGGAGGAACAGAGCTCCTCCAGTGGTAAGTATTTTGACTCCAGGTAAGTGGAAAAACTTAGCTGGAGTTCAGGCCCGTTTGCCATGGTGCCATTTTGTTCTCTTTAGTAGCACCATGGACAAGACGGGCAAGGGAAAGAGGCGAGCCAGAGCAAAATCCGTAGACAGCCGCGGGAGTGCGGTCTGCCTCATACCCCTGCACAGTCGCCGGCTGGGAGCGGGGCGACTGCAGACTTGGTGCTGAAAAGCACGGAGCTAGAGCCAGTCGGGCGCAAGGCAATGCACAAGTCAGTCAGGCCCACGGAATCGGGGGAGATTCCCCTCTGGGGCTGGATACCGTTTTTGAACGGTCATCCCAAATGGAGCACCTGTTGCACAGGGTGCTCCAGCAGGGCACACTCCAGGAGGAGGAGTGGTGTCAGCGCCAGGCTGGAGAAGAGGCCATGCCCGCAGCAGCTAGTAGAGGGCTGCTCGATAGCACCCTCATTGATGAGGCGCGTGCAATGGGTCAGTTGAGTTCTGACCCTGACTCTGACGGTGAGGTCAATCCAGGCGAAGAAAGGGAGCTGCCAGATGTCCCATCTCTGGCAGCACGATTCGCTGTCCCGTCAGACTCAGGAGAGCCACTGGGAGAAGAGCTGGCCTCCACGATAAATTACATGGTATCCCATCAGCTCCAGGAGCTCACGATGGACGGGACCTCCAAAAAGCACGAGACCACGATGAACTGCGTGTTGCTAAAGGTACCGGCAGTGAACCAGGTGATACAGGGTCAGATGGGCGTGGGCATGCGTGCCCAGGAAATAAAGCTGCAGAGAATCCTGAAGGTGCTGGGTTCAGGAATCACGGCGTTCGCTAGAACAATGGATGGAGGACATGTGTCGGGGACGCATCAAGAGGCACTAGGGTTGCTGCGCAGCGCCCAGTTTGAGATCAATTGTCTCAGGAAGAGTGCTATTCGGCCCACCATCAACCCAAAGTTTGCAGTGCTCTGCAAGCCCACCAACGTGCAACCACCCAACCTACTCTTTGGAGAGGACCTCGCGAAATGCGTGAAGGAGTTGGATGATGAAGCAAAAACGGTGGGCTTGATTAAGACACCGATGGTCGGCAAATCTATGAGGAGAAGGTATCCCTACAGAAGAGGTGCAGATTCCGGGTCTACACCAGGAACAAGCCGGACGTCGACGCAGATGCGCAGTTAGCACTCTGCTGTGGGAACATGGACAAACATGGAGCTTCCCGCTAGGAACTGGGGACAGCAGGTCACACCAGTTACCAAGGAGGTAGGTGGGCCTGGTTCTCATGGGAACATATTAAGTACAACACAGCTGAAAGTTTGGGGTAGATTACATCTGTTCTATGAGGAATGGAAGCAAATTACCTCAGATCCATTTATCATGAGTATTATTCAAGGGTTTCGAATTGAGTTTGATCCAGATGGTGATTTGCCCCTCCAGCATGTTCCCAGCAGAACACTCAATTTTTCACAAACGGAAGTAGTGGAGGTTCAGGCTGAACTTTAAAATGTGTGTAATAAAGGAGTAATTGAGAGGTCAGTTAACCAAGTCCATCAATTTGTGTCAAATATTTTTCCCCAACCAAAAAAGGATGGAGGATGTAGAATTATTTAGGATTTGACAAGTCTTAACCCATTTGTACAGTATACACACTTCAAAATGGAAACATTTGTTACTGCCAAGCAACTGATTTCCAGAGGATGTTATATGGCAAATATAGATCTGAAAGATGCGTATTACTCAGTGTCTGTTCATTTGGAAGATAGAAAGTATTTGAAATTTACCTGGATGGATCAATTGTGGCAATTCAAGGCACTGCCTAATGGGTTAACTTCAGCTCCTAGAATATTCACTAAATTGATAAAGCCAGTACTGGGGCTACTTAGAGCCCAGGGTCATGTGGTTATGGCTTATCTGGATGATATCTTAATTATAGGACAAACAAGTGAATTAGCTGAAGCATCTGTGGCAGCTGTTAAATTCACTTTTGAAAAATTACGGTTTATCATTCACCCTGAGAAATCCAAATTAACACCACTTACAACAATTGACTATTTGGATTTCGCAATTGATTCAATTTACATGGTAGTGGCCCAGGGAAAAAAGGGTGGAGCTAATTGATGGTTGCATTAAGCTTTTGAAGGAGCAACAACCTTTAATTAGATAGGTGGCCAGCCTGCTCGGAAAATTAGTGGTAGCTTTTCCGGCAGTTCAGTATGGGCCTTTGCACTCCGTTACAGAGGGCAAAGGAACAGGCACTCAGGATACATTCGGGCCATTATAATAGGCCCATGCAGTTATCAGCAGATGCGTTTACTGACCTGCAGTGGTGGATTCAGCATGTCTCCAGTAGTTCCAGCAAAGTAGTGCTTGAACAGCCTTCCATGGTCTTACAGACTGATGTCAGTGCACTAGGGTGGGGTGCCACTGATACAAGCTCCAGCTGCGGAGGCAGATGGAATGCGGAAGATGCTTTGCTTCTGCAGACATGGGGTATTAACTACTTAGAGCTTTTGCGAGCTTTTTATGGGCTCAAGGCTTATTGTTCTAACACAAGTAACCTGCGTGTTCAACTTCAAATTGACAACACTACCGCAGTGGCGTATGTTAATCACATGGGTGGAATCAAGTCGGTATCTTGTGACAAACTGGCTAATCAAAGCTGGACCTGGTGTATTGACAATAATATTTGGCTTTCAGCTATTTATCTACCAGGTAAATTCAATAGAGTAGCAGACACCAGGTCACGAAAATTCCATGACAACACAGAATGGATGTTGAATCAGGACGTATTCAATTATATAGTTGTCAAATATGGAAGGTCAGATATCGAATTGTTCGCATCCAGACTCAACCACCAGCTACCTAAATATGTGTAATGGGAACCAGATCCTGGGGCAGTAGTGATTGACGCTTTCTCACTACATTGGGGTGGTATGTTTTTAAATGCATTTCCACCATTCTGTCTCATAAGTCGGTGTCTGTTTAAAATCAAGCAGGATGCCGCTTCAGGGGTGCTGGTGAGACCCGACTGGCCTACTCAGCCTTGGTTCCCTTTGATATTGGAGTTGATGACACAACCCCTGATGGCTGTTCCCAAACAAAGGGATTTACTGGTGCACCCGGTAACTGGCGAACGGCACCGTTATATGACCGTATTGATTTGTTAATTTGCAGGTTTTAAGAAGGCCATATCTGGGGCAAGGACTGTCTGGGCGAACGGTGGACATGCTCACTGCAGCCTGGAGGACGAGCACTCAAAAGCAGTATATTTCATATGTAAAAAAATGGGAAGTTTTCTGTGTACAAAATAATATTGAATATTGTACGGTAGGTATTTCGCATATTCTAGAGTTTCTCTCAACACTCCACAATGAGGGGTTGAGTTATAGTGCGATCAATTCAGCTAGAAGTGCATTGTCTTGGTACTTATTGATGGGGTCAGAAGAACATCCAATTGGGTCTCATCCTCTCGTTTCTCAATTGATGAAAGGAATTTTTAACTCCAGACCTCCTAAACCCAGATATATGGCAATTTGGGATGTAAGCATGGTCCTCAAGCTACTTCATCAGTGGACCCCTGTCACATCTCTGACTTTAGCCAAAGTTACCATGATGGTCATGCTCATGGCACTTGTATCAGCACAACGAGTGCAGACATTGCAAAAGCTGCAGCTAGACAGGATGGAAGTGGCTGCAGATAATGTTACATTCTACATTTATGACCTACTCAAACAAAGCAGGCCAAGTGTGACAGGGTTCAAGATTGTTTTTTTGGCATATCCCACGGATCCATGTCTATGTGTAAAGACACATTTGCTGCAATACATTGAAGCTACGAGGGCCTTACGAAATATGGAAACAGGGTTGTTTGTCAGTTACAAAAAGCCACATAAGAGAGTGTCAGTACAGACTATTTTCGAGGTGGTTGAAACAAGTATTGGTTGATGCAGGTATTAAAAGTGATGTTTTTACATCTCATTCCACTAGGGCAGCAGCAACGTCGGCGGCAAGTGCGATGGACGTTCCTATCGACCATATTCTCGCAGACACCTGGTGGTCAACTTAGTTGTTTTTTCAAAATTTCTACCATCGGCCGATTGTCGATCCGGGGCTGTTTGCTAATACCGAATTCTGTTCTGTTTAAGTTCCCCCTGGATTAGAGGGGTTACTGTTCTTTTGTTATTCAAATAAATTTGTTACTGCATTTTAATGCAATGTCAACATTAATGCATTATTGATTATTTCTCATTCTGAGTCAATCAATGCAGTGAGAAGCTGGGATTTGAATCTGCGGCATGAAATCAGAAAGCTTTGAAACCTTCACGGAATCACTCACGTGACTCCAAAGTAAAATAGTAAGATTAAACGAGAACTTACCAGTTTGAAGTTTGATCTTTATTTTATGAGGAGTTGCGTTGGTGATTACGTGCCCTCCACGCCCAACCTTCTCTCACAAAGGTCATTCAGTAGTTCTCAAGTTGCTCATCTTACTATGTTATTTCGATAACTGTTATTTGTGATTTCATACCGCTGCTTTGAAGATTGACGCGCATGTGCACTTGGGGGACTTCTTCATGTAATCACCAACGTAACTCCTCATAAACTAAAGATCAAACTTCAAACTGGTAGTTCTCGTTTAATCTTACTATTTTACTAAGGTTTCATTTCTTAATTAAGCCTGTTTATTTTAATTTATATCTTGCAACATTTTGTTTTTGGGACAATTCATTTAAAACCCAGGCAGTCATCCAAGTTTTAAGCTAAAACCATTAAAAATTATTCTTTGGTGAAAAAGGTTAATCATTATTTTGAAAAGATCAAAGATGGAAATCTCCCTTGTTATAGAGATAGAATCATACAATGTGGGAAGAGGCCCTTCGGCCCTACTTGCCCACACCAACCAACATGCCCCAACCAACCAACGCCAACCAACATGCCCCATTTACACGAGTCCCACTTGCTTGCATCTGGCCCATATTCCTCTAAACCTGTCCTATCAATGTAGGTGTCTAATTGCTTCTTAAATGTTACGATCGTCCCTGCCTCAACTACCTGCCTCAACTACCTCCTCTTGTTCCATATATCCACCACCCTTTGCGTGAAAACGTTATCCCTTAGATTGTTATAAAATCTTTCCCCCTACTCCTTAAACCTTTGCACTCTGGTTCTCGATTCTGGGCAAGAGATTCTTGTTGTGGATCCCTGTTTATCAATGCAGGCCCCAAGTGTAAATTTTAGGAAATTGCTGGTAATTAAATAGATCGCATAAATTTGATTCTTCGTGTTCGAGGACTGAATTGTGAGGCGATTTTAGAAAAAAAGTTAGATTTGTCATCTAAGAAACGGTCGAAAAGTAATAAGAGGTATTTTATCTAGATATGGTAGGCATCAAACAATATGGAGAAGGTGAGTTTGGGGCACCATTTTAAATCATCCTGTGACTGTGGGCTATGGAGAAAAAGTATAAAGTAGCATGATTCGTGACAAAGCACAGATAAAGTGTAGCAATTAATGTGCAAACTGATACTTTAAAAATGTGTGAATAAGCAGATGGTATTTATAAAAATAATATAAAAATCTGAAGGACGGATAATTACTCCAGCTCTGCTATTATGATGCTTTAAAATGTTGTGGGTGGAGAGGATTGATTTGACATAACTTTTAGGTACTCCTACACCTTCACTTAACATAAATTATTCATGGAGGAAAGGCTCTTAATATTCCTGACTCAAAAGTTAACCTCAGAAGTTGCACTTAACTGGAAGAGGAGATGTAAAAATCTGGTGCATAGTTTCCACTTTCCACACAATGCCTGCAAAAAGATGTGCTAAGAACCATTGAAAGTTAATCCTGGGAAAATCCAGTGAAAAAATGACTGCTCAACAATCGGAAAAGATCTGGTATTTAAGTGTATGACCTTGCCAATTTCAAATTTCCTATTCCATAAATAAGAAATAGGTCTAGTCTCTGAAAAGCAATTATAGTTCAGAGCTTGAGGTCAGAACTAGTACAAAAGCGAATAGAAAATATGAAAAATGTACTACTTTGCAAGATGCAAAAAAAGCTGATTAAAACGACTGTATGTGCAAAAGACTCACGTGAAAATATATGAAAAAGCTTAGACTTTCATCTGAGATTAATAGTGGGCTGATGTATTAAATGCGTGGAATCTCTTGGCTGCGCTTTTTGCTCAATATTAATAATACACTATATTCTTATCGTAGCTCTGACTTAAAAAAAAAGCCCAAAAGCTGACGTTTAAATATAAGCAATGCAGGCCCTCAAAGGAAGGGAGAGACACCACACTCTAGATGGCTGATAAAGGATCAGTGTTAGCCTGGGGACATGTATCTTAAAATACACAGAAGGCTAAACTGGACAGCTCTTGAAAATAGGGACAATTAATCTGCAGGCATAAGGGAAAAAAGACACAAAGTGCTGGAGTAACTCAGCAGGTCAGGCAGCATTTCTGGAGAACATGGATAGGTGACGTTTCAGATCGGGTGTGATGAAGGATCCCAACCTGAAACATCTCCAGCGATGCTGCCTGACCCGCTGAGTTACTCCAGCACGTTGTGTCTTTTTATGATTAATCTGCACACCGTTGGCCTGATTCTCTCAGCACAATGTTGTTTTTTTGCTGCCTCTCTTTTACATGATTGCTCAGCGCAGCCAGCATGAGTCAGATTAGTCGCTGGCATATCACATCAGCAGGAGGTTCAGACGTTTGAATGGCTATCATCTATTAAAACCAGCCTGAATTACTTAAAGCCAGTAACTACCACAACCATGGGTAACAGAGTTCAAAGGGACTTGTAGTGTATCAGAGCAATCCATCAATCTCTGCACCAACTGGTTATTAAGTTTTTTAATGACTTTCAATGGTTTTCGATGGCACTTTATTTGTCACATATACTGAGGTACAGTGAAATTAATTTTTGTATATTGTTCCGTGCAAGTATCACTATACATAAACACATAGATAGGTCTTAGATAAGGTACAAGTGTATAGTAGTAGCACATTGAGACAGTATACAGAGTCCCCAGATTTGGTGCCATTTTTACGTCCTAATTGTTATAGGTGCAGAATTCCTAACCTGACCATGAGGTCCTATTGACCTGGCGGCGTTGCAGGGTCGGCCTGGCCAAGCGTGGCGATTGGTGTACTCCACCACTGCTCCATCTCGCTGTGCCGCTGCAGGCTGCATCCAGTCTACGTGCGAGGCCACTTGGAGCGGGGCCCGGTCCAGACAAGCCCCAGGCTGTTGCAAGGCCTCCAGCCGTGCACTGCACTGCCTCCCGCAGCCAGTCTGCTCACCGGTCATGTCTAACTACCTCACCTCCCACGGGACGAGCAGGGGCCTGGACCGGCAGCCTCCCTTTCCAGCATGACTGTGGCACGCTGGGGCCGACCTTCTGCCGTGTGGCATGCTGGGGCTAACCTGCTCTGGTGCTGATCTGCATGGTGACAATTCTTCCACAAAACGCCAATCTGTAGCTCTCTCTCTCTCTCTCTCTCTCTCTTGATCTCGATATCTACATTTCCGATTGATGGTTCTCATCTATATTGTACGTGCAGCCTGAACTGAGTCTTCCATGTTAAAGCTGCTCAATGTGTAGGAAGGAACTGCAGATGCTGCTTTACACCAAAGATAGATGGAGTAACTCAGCGCTTCAGGTAGCAACTCTGGAGAAAAGGAATAGGTGACGATTCGGGGCGAACAGTGAAACTAGCAGGACGATTAGGGTGGGGGAGGGACGGAGAGCGAGGAAATGCAAAGGTTTCTTGAAGTTAGATAAATCAATATTCATACGGCTGGGCTGTAAGCTCAAGGTTCGTCACCAAGGCCATCTGCATGTCAGCAGTCACCCACAATGTATTATAACATGGAATGGTATGGTATTATAACACGGATGTATTATAAAGGTACGTGGAAAACATGTGCTAAAACAATTAATAAGGGTCATAGCATGATAGAATCATGGTATACTTGCAGCACAGTGGATGGGCTTTGGCCCATTGAGAACATACTAGCTCACAGTAAAACAATCCTGTCAGTCCCATTCCCAAGCTTGATCCCTCAATTCAGCCTATCTAATCCAGTCATCTATCTATCTATATTACTAAAACTCTTTGTTTGAGCCGGCATTGTGTCACTCTGCTCTGCTTTTTCCTATCTTCTTCCAAATGCTGGGTCACAGCTTTTCTATTTTCACATATTCTACTCACATTTTTCCCGTCGAAGCAATAAATATCTTCTTGTCGCATTCCGTCCTATATTTCCGAAGTTATTTATAATTTAAAGTTTCAAAAAAAGCCTAAACCACTTTCTCAGAGAGCATCCAGTGATAATGTCACAAGGCCTCTCACAGTGCACCAATCACAATGGGCTCTCAAGCTGTCCAGGCCCTGGCGCCGCTGCTCTATCACCTGGGTAGGTCCTGGGGCAGGGGATGGGGGTGAGGGGAGGAGGATGCGGGGAAATGAGGAGGAGGGAGATGAGGTAGGGTCTCTACCCCCTCCCTCTCTGCCCCTCTCCCTCTCTCTAGTCAGTAGCAGCGGTGGAATCACAAATGTAGGAGCAGATGCTCGATGACTTGGAAATATATCACCATTCCTTCATCATGACTTTGCATATATCTTAGAACACCCAATTCAACAACACTGCAGGATCACCTTCTACAAAGAAGACTACAGTGGTTTAAGAAGGTACTGTAATTCACCACCACCTTTTTAAGAGCTATTAGGGTAACCCAATAAATACTCGCTTTGGCAGTGACACCCAGAGCCCAGACAATCAATACATGAGAAAAGAAAAGCATTTATTGTATTGTGGAGGTACGGTTTAGCAGCATCACTCAAATCTAAGTTACACGTTAATTGATGCCACTGACTACCTTTTCCATATATTTATGGAGAGCTACAATGGCTGTTTTCCAGGAAGCCCAGCAGCATTCCTGATATGTTACAATCCCAAACGACTAAATCAATATTTAATTGTGCATGATGTATGCTTAATAGCCAGAAGGTTACATCATGTACACCGTTGTATTTTACAATGAGTTTTCTGCTCACCATAAACTAATCGCAAAATCCCAGGACCTGATGCACATAAAAGGCTTATTAATTGGTTTAGGTTTATCACATCACGTGTATTGAGGTGCAATGAAAAGCTTTGTTTTGCATGCTATCCAATCAGTTTGCGGAATATAAGTAATGGAAAAAATACCCATTCTATATTCCGTGGACGCAGCCCAGCCCATCACACAAACCAACCTCCCTGCCATTGACTCCATCTACACTACACGCTGCCTCAGTAAGGCCAGCAGCATAATTAAGGACGTCTCACCCCAGTTGCCCCCTCCTCCCCTCTTGCATCAGGCAAGAGGTATAGAAGTGTGAAAACGCACATGACCAGTTTCAGGGACAGCTTTTTCCTAGCTGTTATCAGGCAACTGAATCATCCTACCACAACTAGAGAGCAGCCCTGAACTACTATCTACTTCATTGGAGACCCTCAAACTATCTTTGATTGGACATAATGGACTTTAGCTTGCACTAAACGTTAATCATGTTATTCCCTTTATCATGTATTTGTACATTGTGGATGGCTCGATTGTAATCACGTATTGTCTTTCCGCTAACTGGTTAGCACGTAACAAAAGCTTTTCACTGTGACAATAAACTAAACCCACTCAAAGCAGGGCACATTGGACTATGCTCATTTGAGTGCTTTACGACAGATCTGCTCCTTTCATTTTAACGCTTGTTCAAGTTTCATGGGTGTTTTCTGATATGGAAGATTATATCATCATTTTGACTTTGAGAACAGAGGTGCATGAGACTTTCCAAAGGTGTATTCCAGATATGTGCCTACTTTAGCTGCTAAATCTCAGAATGAAACTCATCTTTGAGCAGGGATTTCCTATTTACATCTTTCTATATTTCAACATTCTTAAGGGGAATACCAGATAATATTATTTGCATTGTGAATGTTGCATATGGATGTATATTGCCACCAAGATAGGACTTATATAACACAGCACAAGAAGAGCCTTTCAGGAGACACCTGCTTAGAGGGAAATTTCCACTATATGACATATCAAAACTCAGAACTTTCCTGCAGTCAAACATGGAAGAAAATATCAGAATTGGTACTGGTCTATAGAACGCTATGAAATTTACAATGCTTTTTAAGCTTATGGTGCAGGCAACTTAGTAAGTGCAGGTAGATACAAATTTCATAACATTTAGTGAACATAGAGGTTAATCAATTAATTGTTAAAGAAGGAACTGCAGATGCTGGAGAATTGAGGGTTACATAAAAAGCTGGAGAAACTGCAGCAGCATCTAAGGAGCGAAGGAGATAAAGAAGGAACTGCAGATGATGGATTACACAAAAAGCTGGAAGTCTGAAGATGGGTCTCGACCCGAAACGTTGCCTATCTCCTTCGCTCCTTAGATGCTGCTGCACCCGCTGAGTTTCTCCAGCTTTTTGTGTAACCCTTAATCAATTAATTACTTGCTGGGATTTTGTTTCTGAATGCAGCAAAAAGACCACCCACTTCTATCAGCTGACGGGATTTCCAATGTTGTCCCAGGGTCTCCAATGAGGTAGATGGTAGGTCAGAAATGCTCTCTAGTTGGTTATAGAATGTTTCAGTTATAGAATGTTTCAGTTGCCTGATAACAGCTGGGAAATAACTGTCCATGAATCTGGAGACACTAATGTACCTCTTGCCTGATGGGAGAGGGGAGAAGTCCGGCTCCAATAGCTGAAAATATCAACACTGAGCTGACCTGCCACACCTAGGCCCATTACCATCAATCCCTCACACCTGAATCCAACAAAACATCAGCTTTTAGTATTCATGAACAGTCTAGTATTTTATACCAAGTACAAAATCCAGTGGTATTCATCATGAGTGCTCTTGCTATCATACCAAAGGACCTAACAGTGGAATAGGGAAATGTATTTCAATCTGAACAGCTGTGAACCAGTTTCTTCTGGACACATATGGATAGGACAGGCTTGGAGCGATATTGACCAAACACTGGCAGGTGGGACTAGTGTAGTGGGACATGTTGGCCGGCGTGGGCAAGTTCGGCCGAAGGGCCACACTATAACACTCTATGATTCTAATCAGGAGATATGTAGAGTTGGCACATCAGTTATAATTTGCTATTGTAAGCAAGCTAACACCTTCTTGCATCGATCATCCAGAACGATCTCTCCACTGTTTTACTGTTTACCATTTTGGAGTTCTAAGAACACTTGAAAGTGTCCAAAACACCAGCACTGTTAAATCCATTGTTTTGCTGTCTGTATCAGCACACTTTATGTTTAGGTTTAAGTTTATTATTGTCACATGTCCTGAGGCACAGTGAAAAGCTTTTTTTTAAATTGCATGCTATCCAATCAGACCAGGTAACACTATACATGAATACAATCAAGTTAAGCTACAAACTACAAATACGTAGCACAAAGGGGAAGATACAGAACGCAGAATATAGTTCTCAGCATTGCAACTCACCAGTTTCCCAAAGTCTAATGTCCACAATGGGGTAGAAATGAATCAGACTTTATCCTAGCTTATTTGAATGACCTTTCAGAAGCCTGATAACAGACGGGGAGAAGCTGTCTTGAGTCTGGTGGTGCATGCTTTCAAACTTCTAGATCTTCTGCCTGATGGGAGCAGGGAGAGGACGGACTGACCAGGGTGAGACACATCTTTGATTATTTTGGATGCTTTTCCGAGGCAGTGGGAAGTGTAGGTGGAGTCAATGCTGGGCAGTCCGCTCTGTGTGAAGAACTAGGCATCATCTACAACTCCCTGACCCTATGCTTTCTATGGTGCATCTGTAGAAGTTTCTAAGTGTCATTGGGACATGCCGAATTTCCTCCTGAGGAAGCAGGCATTGATATGGCCTTCTTGGCTGTTACTTCAATGTCAGTGAATTGGCCTGTAAGGAATGGAGAAAAAAAATCTCAAGGCTCAAGTGCTTTGATTTGTCAGAGTTGACACACTTGCAATCTAAAGATTCACTGAACCATTCAGGAATGAAAGATCCTTCACACACTTGTTTGGGCATTGTCATTTTCTGCTCTATGATAAATATAACAAAAAAATTATGTTAATAGATTCCAGGCGATTTAAAATGCCTTCTGAGTACTTTACCGTATAGCCTGTTTTTAGGGGTGGGGGGGGGGGGGGGGGGGGGGGGGGGGGGGGAGCTGTATTGATGACTGCAGTAAGGCTTGTTAATTCAACCTATTTTCCTTAAATATTCCTGACGTTTCTAAAGGGCAAGTGAAAGTGTGTGAAACTGTGTCTACCTCTGAAGACGATACTGGCTCTGTGCCAAAACACATACTAAAAAAGGGCTAACTCCCATCTCCTGTGCTTGCTGCGAATGCCTGTTTTTGTTGCACTAATGTGGCAAGTAGCACACTTTTGGCACAGAATAAGCATACCAAAATAAAGGTTCAGTGGTCATCACAAAGGCCGAGTGAAATCGAATTTCTAGACCTTTATCTTTCTGCATATAACCGTAAGCATATCAATGCCTGAATATAATAAAAACTGGATTACTATATTTACCAAAAAAGATCAATTGTCTTGCCCAGTACCATCCAGTTTTAACACTGATGTGCAGGTATTGCAAGTGAGTTGTGATTAGCTTAGCTGTTTACTTAGCCTTTGAAATTGTGTTAAGGATCAACATCATATTGAACAAAATACATTTTATTTTTCTTAAGGCCTATAAAACTTATAAAAATCTTGTTTTATAGAACCTAACCAACCCTGGTTTACTAAGTTCAGGTTCAGACAACATTATTGGAAATAAGGACAAAGGACAAAGGACATTTTGTCACATACACCAATTGGTGTAGTTAAATTTGGTTGCTATTGCAGCACACAAATAAAACACAACATTATAGAATTTAACATTAGACATAAAAAACATCCCCCCACAGCGGGGTCAACGTTTCCCACTGTGAGAGAAGGCAGCAAAGTTCAGTCCACTTCCTCCATGTTCACTCATGGTTGGGGCCTATTGAGGCCTTCGCAGTCGCCGCTACAAACTCCGGCGTCGGAACACCACCACTCGAAATATTATCGGAATTAAAATATTTGTCACCCTCCCCTATCACTATTCTTCTGAATGTTTTGATTAACAAATCCTTGTAAAGGTCTTGACTCAACTAATTAAACGCTTATGAAAGGTCTTGACTTGAAACATCACCTATACCTTTTCACCAGAGATGCTGCCGGACCTGCTGAGTTACTCCAGCATTTTGTGTCCATCTTCAGTGCAAACCAGCAACTACAGGTTTCTTCCTACACACCTTGTAAAGGTCTGCCGTGTTTTCAGTGAAACCTATCTTTGAATGTTAATCTTAACTGATCTTCCTATATATCAACATCTACAAAGGGGAAAAAAGTAATTTAAGTGACTTACGTGACCACTTTTAAGCATTCAGTTATATTCTACCTGAGACAGGTAAAAATCTAACATAGACCAGATATTCTATTTTAGCGCTATTCGCTGAGTTTTCTATAACCCAGAGGAGAAATTACTAGTTGTCCCTAAATGGTGCAATTAGATCTTTTACAGATACTGAAGAGGGTAGATGGGTTCTTAGTTTAACATCTCATTCATTCATGATGTTGAACATGAACACTGTATATGTGCATTTGACAACTATGCTGTCCATATTTATAGGCATATCAAAGAATGCTGATGATTGCCCTTGAATTTTATCACATACAACAAGCCTGCCCTTTTCTGTTGTAATCTTCCTCAGATGGACAATTTACAGCATCTGATGTAGCTGGATGTGCAGTAAAATGGAGCAAGCCTTTCATGTTTGCTCATTTGAAATAAAGTTATTTCCATGCTTGTGTCAACTAGATAATTGCCCTTTTACTAATTGACCTGTCCTCTGCTTTGGAGGTTTTTTTTATTTGGCCTTGCTTTTGTTACATTCAATGTTTATACCAATAATACTCACTGGGAAATAAGGTCATAAGGTCATAAGTGATAGGAGCAGAATTAGGCCACTCGGCCCATCAAGTCTACTCCGCCATTCAATCATGGCTGATCTATCTGGCAAAAACATGAGGGTAGACTATTATCTGAATGGTGGCAGATTAGGAAAGGGGGAGATGCAACGAGACCTGGGTGTCATGGTACACCAGTCATTGAAAGTAGGCATGCAGGTGCAGCAGGCAGTGAAGAAAGCAAATGGTATGTTAGCATTCATAGCGAAAGGATTTGAGTATAGGAGCAGGGAGGTTCTACTGCAGTTGTACAGGGTTTTGGTGAGGCCACACCTGGAGTATTGCGTACAGTTTTGGTCTCCAAATCTGAGGAAAGACATCCTTGCCATAGAGGGGGTACAGAGAAGATTCACCAGACTGATTTCTGGGATGTCAGGACTTTCATATGAGGAAAGATTGGATAGACTCGGCTTGTACTCGCTGGAATTTAGAAGATTGAGGGGGGATCTTATAGAAACTTACAAAATTCTTAAGGGGTTGGACAAGCTAGATGCAGGAAGATTGTTCCCGATGTTGGGGGAGTCCAGAACAAGGGGTCACAGTCTAAGGATAAGGGGGAATTCCTTTAGGACCGAAATGAGGAAAACATTCTTTACACAGAGAGTGGTGAGTCTGTGGAATTCTCTGCCACAGAAGGTAGTTGAGGCCAGTTCATTGGCTATATTTAAGAGGGCGTTAGATGTGGCACTTGTGGCTAAAGGGATCAGAGGGTATGGAGAGAAGGCAGGTACGGGATACTGAGTTGGATGATCAGCCATGATCACATTGAATGGCGGTGCAGGCTCAAAGGGCCGAATGGCCTACTCCTGCACCTATTTTCTATGTTTCTATGTTTCTATCTCTCCCTCCTACCTCCATTCTCCTGCCTTCTCCCCATAACGTCTGACAACGTCTTATCTAAATGGTGGCTGATTAGGAAAAGGGCAGATGCAGCGGACCTGGGTGTCATGGTACACCAGTCATTGAAAGTAGGCATGCAGGTGCAGCAGGCAGTGAAGAAAGCGAATGGTATGTTAGCTTTCATAGTAAAAGGATTTGAGTATAGGAGCAGGGTGGTTCTACTTCAGTTGTATAGGATCTTGGTGATACCACACCTGGAGTATTGCGTACAGTTCTGGTCTCCAAATCGGAGGAAGGACATTATTGCCATAGAGGGAGTGCAGAGAAGGTTCACCAGACTGATTCCTGGGATGTCAGGACTGTCTTATGAACAAAGACTGCATAGACTCGGTTTATACTCTCTAGAATTTAGGAGATTGAGAGGGGATCTTATAGAAACTTACAAAATTCTTAAGGGGTTGGACAGGCTAGATGCAGGAAGATTGTTCACGATGTTGGGGAGGTCCAGGACAAGGGGTCACAGCTTAAGGATAAGGGGGAAATCCTTTAGGACCGTGATGAGAAGGACTTTTTTCACACAGAGAATGCTGGGTCTCTGGAACTCTCTGCCACAGAGGGTAGTTGAGGCCAGTTTGTTGGCTATATTTAAGAGGGAGTTAGATGTGGCCCTTGTGGCTAAGGGGATCAGAGGGTATGGAGAGAAGGCAGGTACGGGATACTGAGTTGGATGATCAGCCAATTGGATGATTCATATTGAATGGCGGTGCAGGCTCGAATGGCCTACTCCTGCACCTAATTTCTATGTTTCTATGTTTCTATGACACTTGTACTAATCAAGAATCTGTCTATCTCTGCCTTCAAAATATCCACTGATTTGACAATAGACAATAAGTGCAGGAGTAGGCCATTCGGCCCTTCGAGCCAGCACTGCCATTCAATGTGATCATGGCTGATCATTCCCAATCAGTACCCCGTTCCTGCCTTCCCCCCATATCCACTGACCCCACTACCTTTAAGAGCCCTATCTAGCTCTCTCTTGAAAGTATCCAGAGAACTCTCTGTGAGAAAAAGTGTTTTCTCATCTCCGTTCTAAATAGCTTACCCCTTATTCTTAAACTGTAGCCCCTGGTTCTGGACTCCCCCAACATCGGGACCATGTTTCCTGCCTCTATCGTGTCCAAATCCTTAATAATCTTATATGTTTCAATAAAGTATAAAGTAAAGTAAAGTATAAAGTAAAATAAAGTATTCTTTATTGTCACTCAAAATTACGTGCCTTGCAGTTATGACAGAGAATAAAATAACAGAACACACAATGAACACAGTTTAACATCCACCACAGTGAGCCTACCAGGCACCTCCTCACTGTGATGGAAGGCAAATGTTTTAAAGTCCTTGTCTCTTCCTTCCTTGTTCTCCCCCTGCGTTGAGGCGATCCAGGCTTTCGATGTTGGGCCCCCCGCAGGGTGATGGTAAGTCACGCGGCCGAATCCAAGCTCTGCGAACGGGCCGGTTCAAACTCCGCGGCCCGGGACGGACGAAGCAGACACACTCCAGTCCAGCGAACGAAGCTGTTGTTGCGGGCGCTCTGGAGAATCGGTCACCAACCTGGGACCTGCGAGCTCCCGATGTTGTCGTCCACTGGGCCCGCGGCCGAAGCCTCCGTGGCTCCGAAGTCGGGCCGTTGCCGTAGCGCCATCACAGCCCGGAAGTCGGCCAGCTTCGCGATGGTAATTCCTGGCTCTGCCTCCGGAGCCTCGACGTCGGTCTCAGTTGGAGGCCGCCAGCTCCGTGATTAGGCCTCAACGCAGATGGAAATGGAGGCAGAGATACGACAAAGAAAATGTCGCATTCCTCCGAAGGAAGAGACTAAAATAGTAAGATTAAACGAGAACTTACCAGTTTGAACTTTAATCCTTATTTTATGAGGAGTTACGATGAGGGATTTCGTGAAGACCCCGCCAGCACGCATGCGCGACATTCTTCAAAGCAGCGGTGTGAAATCACAGATAACAACAATGACTGAAGATAGTAAGATTTAAGAGACTCTATATACCAGTTGACCTTATGATAGAGGGTTGGGAGCGGAGGGCACAAAATCCTTCATCGTAACTCCTCATAAAATAAGGATCAAACTTAAAACTGGTAAGATCTCGTTTAATCTTACTATTTTACTTCGGAGTCACGTGAGTGACTTCGTGAAGATTTCAAAGGTCTGTGATTTCATGCCCTGGACCACGTCCATGCTCACACACTGCCGTAATTACTGATGGAGGAAGTATGTTGAACAAGCTGAAAAATAATAACGTATTTATTCATACAAACAATAAACCCCTCACTTGGGGATAAACGTTTTTATGGAAGAGCACTTAAAATTGACTCCGCAAACTTTATAAAACCGCTTATTATAAAACCGCTGAAAAGTAGCTTCACTGGCCCAGCCCGCTGTTGCGAGGACATGATCCATGGGTACCTCCATGGTCCTCGCCGCTGATGTGGATGCAGCCCTGCTTGAATGAGATTTTAAAATGTTAGTGTCTATACCTCCTGCATCCAATACCACCCTGAGCCACCTGGAGATAGTCTGCACCATCATCCTGTGATGTGGGTTCTTATGGCTGATCAACAGACCCATCTCCATATTCCTGATGGTATGTGTGACATTAATATAATGTCGGATATGGGTGGCTATACAGTCTTTCATCAACGGGGTATGCTGGGAATTCCAATTTTAGTCCTGTAGACCCAGGTCTGTACTGCTTAAGCAACTCATCAATAAAGAAAGTCACTTTATTAGGGGTCGAGACCATTCTATCCAGTTTTAGTTTCTGAAGAGTCTGGACCCGTTATGCATTGGTCAGTGCCATTAACATCACCATTTTGAAGGTGAGCTTGTCCAGAGGTAATTCCGTCATAGGCGACCAGCTCCTGAGTAGGGTCAACACCACCCTTATATCCCTGGTGATCTTATATCATGTTCGAGGAGGGTTGGAATTAAATATACCCCTCATTAGTTTGGGTACCAGCTGGTGAGATCCCACTGCAATATTGAGATAGGATGACAGCGCACTCCTGGCACTGTAACTGAGGCCCTCATCATAATGAAGGCCCGCGAGGAATTCCAGCACATTGGAGATCATTGCAGAGTTGTAGGTGGTCTTGGTCCGACTACAGAAGGCCTCCCATTTCTTGATATAGGTGAGGTACTGCTTCCTTGTGGACTCTCTGCACGATGCTGTTATGATGTCAGGATGGTTCTGAATGACAGCCCAAATTCCAATAGTGGTCTCCTCAGAACCTGCAAGCCAACAGGTTCAGATGACCGTGGCACGGATGATATTCCCCTGTTATGGGATTGGTCACCAAATTCGGGCATTTGGTAACCGGTGTCCATGGTTCCATTATCATGTTAAGGACCACCGCTTACCATGGTTGTGTGGGCCAGTCAGGTATTATCAGAATACCTGTTGCAGAATGTAGTTGTATTTTCTGCAATACCCGACTGATGAGGCAGAATGGGGGAAATGTGTAGAAAAACCATTTCCCCCAATGTAGCGAGAATGCGTCCATCGCCACTGCCCCAGGATCTAGTTCCCAAAAGACATATGTCGGTATCTGATGGTTCAACCTAGACGCAAAGAGGTCGATATCTGGTGTTCCATATTTGGCTATAATTTTAGCAAATATTTGGGGGTTCAACATCCACTCGATGTTGCCATTAAATACTCGTGACCTGGTGTCCGCCACTGTATTGAGCTTACCCAGAAGGTACGTAGCTGATATCCAAATATTTATTTAAATACACCAAAGCCAGATTAAATTTGCCAATTCATCACAAGATATTGACTTGATACCACCCATATGGTTCAAATATGCCACCACAGTGGTATTATCTATTTGAAGAGGACGTGCGTATGATGCAGATAGGTGCAGTAAGCCCGCAGCCCGTGAAATGCTCCCAGCATTTCCAAATAGTTTATACCTTGTGATTGAAGAAGAGTAGACTCATGCAAATCCCATCTGCCGCCACAACTGGAAGTAGTGTTGGTAGCTCCCCAGCCTTGGGCGCTTGCGACGGTTTGTATCACGACTGATGGGTTTGATATAATGATGGGTTTGAAACAAACACAAACATTGCTGATCCACCATTGTAGCTCAATTTGCACCTTGTTTGGCAGCTGCATAGGCCTGTCAAAATGTCCAGCATTTGCTTTTAATGCTAAGATTTTTGCTCTTTGCAAGTTTTGATAGTGTAATGGGCCAAATTGTGCAGCTGGAAATGTAGCTATAAACTTTCCAATTACCTTAGCAGCATGTCTAATAGTCGGTTTCCTGGCACAAGCAAGGCTGTTACATGCCTCTATTATGTCTGTTGCTTTGCTCCCTGGGATAGTGACAATCATATGATTGGTGTTAATTGTGAATCCCAGATAGTCCATAACCACAGAAGGGTCGAACTTAGATTTGTCTGGATGGATGACAAATCCTAGTTTCTCGAATAATGTTTTGGTAGCTGTTACTCCTAATTTGGCTAACTCCAAAGTTCTTCCCACAATTAAGATGTCATCTAGATATACCATGACTGTGTGGTTTTGGCTTCTTAGGGATGCCAAGACTGGTTTTAGAATTTTAGTAAATAACCTAGGAGCTGTTGTAAGCCCATTAGGTAGAGCTTTGTATTGCCACAGCTGCCCCATTTAGACAAATTTTAAATATTTCCGGTGATGTTTCCGTATAGGTACTGAATAGTATGCATCTTTTAGATCGATGCAGGCCATGAAGCACCCTCTGGAAATCAGTTGTATAGCCGTTTCAAATGTCTCCATTTTGAAATGGGTATATTGTACAAAGGTATTCAAATGGGTTAAATCAATTATGATACGACATCCACCATCTTTTTTGGTTTTGGTAAAGATGTTAGATACAAACTCAAGAGGTTCATGTGTCATATTTCCTATTACCCCCTTGGCGTATAGCCTCAATAATTCTGCATGTCCTTCCACTTTCTCTTTGTGAGAAAGTGCAAATTTCCGGTCAGGTACATGTTGAGTTGGGGGAAAATGTCCATTTATGAATTCAATCTCATAACCCTGAATACTTTGTAATATAAAGGAATCCGAAGTTATAGAACCCCATGCATCCCAAAATGCACGCAATCTCCCTCCTATTTGTGAAGTTATACAAGCAGCATTCCCAAGGGAACCAGACCCCCTTACCTCCATGGTTACTGGCGGGGCTTGACGTTCTGGACTTTTGTTGCTTTCTGTGTTGCTGGGGTGCGGGGTTTGGTGCATCTTCCACGATGTCGCTGTTGGCCCTGCCCTAAAAAAAGGTTTTTGCTGGTAGGGTGCGGCCGGTGGATAGGTTCTCATTGCCCTATCGGGTTGTCCCTGAGCCCTAGTAGATACGTAGGGATGGTGTCTGCGATATGCCGGTAGCCTGTTTCAGGATGGTGGGTTAATTAACCCGACCGCTTTTGCCTCCTCGTCCAGGTCTTTGACCTGCTTTTGCAGTTCTTCACCGAACAGCTGTCTGGGTGGCGGCGTAGCAGAAGCTTTGCACAAACCCGCAAATTTCGGGTTGAGGGTTGGCTGAATGGAGCTTTTGCGGAAAAAGTTGATTTCATACTGTGTGTTGCACAGCAACACTAGTGCATCCTGCTTCTCCTCGGTCATGTCCGTCCCGTCAATGGATCTGGCGAAGGCAGTAATCCCTGAGGTCAACAATTTCAGGATTTTCTGAATTTTCAACTCCTGAGCCCTGATCCCGGGACTGATGTTACCCCAGATAGGCGTGTTGACGGTTGGGACATTAAATGACACACAATTACCCGGGGCTTTGTATTTGTTTATTGCCTCCGTTAGCACCTGTTCCTGCAGCTGGTGTGTGGTCAAGTAATTTATGCTCGCCGCTAGTTTGGGCTGAAGAGGTTGCCCCGACTGCCCTGGTTGGGCAAATTTTGATACTATCTCCAGTAGTTCCTCCTCAGGTACGTCGGGCAACACCGGTTCTTGTGCCAACCCCTCTTCAAAGTCAGCTAACTGCTGACTCCTAGCACTCCCCATTGAAGAGGGAGAGATACTTGGTTGTGCTGCTGAGTGTCTCCTAGATCCTAGGGACACCTGCTCTTGTTGGAGGAGATCCCGTTCGAGCAGCCGTTCCACCATACGCTCCATTCGAGCCATGCGACCGCCGCCGCTATTGCGGACGGCAAGCCGACTTCCCCAAGTTCTGGTAAACTACTGGCGCTTCTACCATCGGACCGCACCTCGTCGAGGTGATGTCTCGGGTACCTAGGTAGGTAGTTGCTGCCTGCCGCTCCTGTGGGGCCGCACGACCGGTATGTACGACCACCGGCCCGTGATCTGGCAGACTGTGCCGGTGGTATGTCGACGCCGACCGCTGCAGCGGGGCTTGTCGACCTCGGTGCGGTTTTCCCCCTGGTCCGCCCTCTGGTGACCTGTAACAGAGGGGAACGTGCCTTTGAAGGGGGCACAGTTTTACGCACCTTCTTCCCGCTGGCCCGGTGTCCCGGTGAAAGTGGTAGGTTGTCAGGGTCTTGCCTACCCTGCTCCTATCAACATGCAGCTCACTGGCCTGCTGTGGTGGAGTGTCGGGTCGTGCCGACTGAACTGGGCTCCCCGACTTCCGCGTTCTTTTCCCGGCCCGCGGTGCGGGTGCGGCCGGTATAACGAGCAGTTCTGGGGATTGTGGCCGCAGACTCCTGTCCGAAGTCCCGCGGTCCTTGGAGGCATGCTTCGATGCCTTTCCTTTAGGTTTCTCCATCGTTCCTGTAAGCACAAAAATCCTACAGGAACTAACCAGCTCAAGGTTAGTGTAACTTACCTGAGGGCCATTTTGAAGCGTCGGTGGAGGAGCGCACTCCCTCTCCAGCTGTCGACTGCAACTGCGAGGCACGATATGTCGCGCATGCATGCTTGCGGGGTCTTCACGAAGTCACTCACATGACTCCGAAGTAAAACAAGTTTCCCCCGCCCCCCACACATACACAACTAAAAATAAACTAAAACATATGTCCAACAAGACAAAAGAAAACAAGAAAAAGAAAAAGACAGACAGAATGCAGGCGAGCCGCAGCTGTTTGGGCAGCCCGCCACTTCCGGTGATAAGATCCCCTCTCATCCTTCTAAACTCCAGAGTATAAGTGTAAATAGTTTCACAACTCTTAATATATTCCACATAACCTTTTAAATTAATATCTTCATCTAAAATTAATGTCATCTTTAATTTAGCTATACATTCAAATATCAGTTGGTGGACAGTGAAGATACCAAAGGTATTTTTGTATAATCTCTGCAAATATAAATCTATCAATCCATAAATTTCCTAACTGAAATAGATAAAATGAGCAACATAAACTATAAACACTATAATTGTCTGCAACAAGGCATCTTATGGCATGGTCCCTAGGAAGATGCTTTCTTTCACACTTTCAGCCGACAAAAAGTCACTGTGATGTCTGGGGTCTTGGTGAATGATGCAATTGAAAGTTTATCCACTTCACCAATTTTAAGATTGAGAAATAGAAATTAAGAATTGAACAAATTTGAGACAAATATATGACGCAAGGTGAAATAATTACAGAATAGCACTTTCTGCCTTTCCACCCACTAGTCACATCTTTCCATCTCCACGCCTTGGGAACAAGGAATGGTTCACTCATTCCTTCCCACCTAAACCATCCCATCCTAAGGTACTTTCCTCTGCAATCACAGGCAATGCAACCTTTCACTCCATCAGCCCTATACAGCACATAATCCTGCGCCATTTTTGACACCTCCAACGGGATCCCTCCACTAGACAGATCTTCCCATCTCCACTCCTTTCTACTTTCTGCAGAGACCATTCCCTTCACAACTCCCTGGTTAACTCTGGCCAAATTCCCCAGCAACTGCAGGGGATAGAACACCTGTCCCAATACCTCCCTTGACTCCACCCTCGGATCTCAACAGTCCTTTCAGGTGAGATTCACTTGCTCTCCTCCAACCTCATCTACTGTATCCTTTGTTCTTGATGTTGACTCCAAAATATCGACGAGACCGCCTTGCCCTACACAATCTCACAGTTGCCAGACTCTCCTTCCCATTCCCACACTGACCTTTCTGTCCTGAGCCTCCTCCACTGTCAGAGGGAGGCCACATGGAAATTGGAGGGACAGAGCGCCTCGTATTGTGCTTGGGTAACTTTCAACCTAGTGACATGAATATTGATTTCTCCAATTTCAAGTAACTCTTGCATTCCCTCTCTCTCCTCCACTTCCTCACCCTTGTCTTTTTGCTAGTTTCATTGTTCCTATCCCTTCGTTGTCACCTCTTCCTCAGCCAACAATGGACCATTGTCAGCTCTGCCTTTCCTGAGTCATCAGTGCCAGCTCTGATTTGTGCTGTACCTTTTCATACCTCTTGTTCCCCCCTCCCCTGACTTTCAGTCTGAAGAAGGGTCTCACCACGAAATATCATATTCCATTTCTCCAGAGATGCTGCCTGACCCATTACTCCAGCATTTTGTTGTTATCTACAGAATAGCAAACTTGAATTAGGCGAAAGAAAAAAGTTAAAACAAAATATGAAAAATTAAAAATTAAATTATGAAAATAGGTGTCTACTTGAGATGAGACAATTTAATTAATTTCCTTTGTGGATTTAGGAAGTTGGGAATTACTGTAGGCCAGAAATTATTTTTATTAAGTAAATCCTTTAGAATTTGAGTACAATCCTAACTTCCCCTGGTGAAATGTAATAGCTAATTATACAAATGCAGTGTGATGTAATGAGAATTCACAAGAAAAAGAGGGAGAACTGGCATTATCACAAAGCTAAGAACTGAATCTACATCAATCAACACTTTGTAGCAATTCCCTCTTTCTAAAATATAGCTACTACATATTAATTTTACTTAGGAGTCACGTGAGTGACTACGTGAAGACGCCGCCAGCATGCATGCGCGACATATCGTCCAACGCATTGCGAAGCGACAGGCGGGAGGAGCGTCGCAGCTCCAGCGGTAAGTTTAAAATGGACCTGCAGGTAAGTACTCACATTCCTGAGGTCGTTTTGTGGGCGCTCTGTTTGTATTTTCTTAAAGAGCAGCACCCATCATGGACAAGTCGAGGAGTAAGTCCAAGCGGACCGCAACAAGACTGACTGCGGGGAACCGCGGGAATGTGGGCAGTCAGCAGCGGCCAACTTCACCGGGGCTGCTAGTCATTCAAACAGCAGCTCCCGACTTGGCACCACTACAGCCCGTAGGTGCACCTCGGACTAGCGGTAAAGAAACCCAAACGTCGGGCAAGCCCGTAGACCCGGCTGGGTCTGGGCTGGAAGACTCACCACCTGCGGGAAGCGACAGCAGTCGTTTATCCCGCATGGAGCGGTTGGTGGAGCAATTGTTCCAACGTGACCTACTCCAGCAGGAGTCAGGTCACCGTGGGTATCCTAGGACACCCACGGCAGCACCTTTTACAGGGCTGCCAAATGTCTCTCCGTCCTCGGAGGGGAGCATAAGGAGTCAGAGCTGGGCTGACTCTGAACAGGGGGATTTGGCCAAAGAATTATCCAGCATGCTAGAGGTGCAGGAACAAGAGCTACTCGGCATGGTGTCCAAGTTCGCGATGCCTTCGCAAAAGGGACTGCTGTTGCAGTCGTAGCTGGCAGCCAGCATATATTACCTGACAACAAATCAACTACAGTAACAGGCCATGAATGACACGGCAGCCAAATATTTAGCTCCGGAGAACTGTGTCTCCCTCAACGTGCCTGCGGTAAATAACCCCATCTGGGGAAACATCAGTCCTGGCATCAGGAACCAGGAAGTAAAGATGCAAAAAATCCTGAAACTACTGGCCTCTGGAATTACAGCATTTCCCAAGTCAGTGGATGGGAAGGATATGCCGGAGGAGCAACAGGATGCCCTGGCACTCTTCTGTAATGTACAGTTCAAGATTAACTGTTTCAGGAAGAATGTCATCTGACCTGCGCTAAACCCCAAGTTCGCGGGGTTGTGCAAAACCAGCAGTGCACAGCCGCCTACTTTACTGTTCGGGGACAACCTGCCAAAGCAGGTAAAAGACCTCGATGACGAGGCAAAGGCCGTCGGCATGATCAAAGTGCCGTCCGCTACCAGGTCCTCGTGTCCTCGGCGGCAGCACCCCTACGCATCCACCAGCAGACCGCGTTACCACAGTGAAAGAGGAATAGCTGGTGAAAGCTCAAAGGCCGTACAACCAGCACAAAGTTCTTTTTAAGGCCATGCCCTAGAACGGCCTTCTTGGAAGATGCGCCACCTCCACACCACAGCGCCTCCACCTCCCAGGAAGCAAGGACAGAAGAAACCAACACTGCACCACCGGTAACCATGGAGGTAGGTGTGTCTGGTTGCCTCCGGAACATAGCATGTGTAACTTCTTCATAGATTGGGGGAAGGTTACGCTTGTTTAGGAATGCATGGAGTTCCATAACTTCTGATCCTTTCATACTGCAAAGTATTCAGGGATACAAAATTGAATTTGTTCACAAACTCCTCCTTCTGGTTCAGCATGCACCTAGCCGAAAGTTTGTGCTTTCACAAAAAGAGAAATTGGAAGGTCATGCGGAACTATTAAGACTACATCCAAAAGGAGTATTTGAAAAAAACAAACATGAATCTCTTGAGTTTGTGTCAAACATCTTCACAAAAAACAAAAAAGATGGCGGATGCCGCATCATTATTGATTTGACACAACTGAATACTTTTGTGCAGTACACCCACTTCAAAATGGAAACCTTTGTTACTGCCAAATAACTAGTTTCCAGGGGATACTTCATGGCTTGCATCAAAAGATGCATACTATTCAGTACCAATAGATCACCGCAGATATTTGAAATATATCTGGATGGGGCAGCTCTGGCAGTATGAAGCGCTGCGTAATGGATTAACATCAGCCCCCAGACTGTTTATTAAAATATTGAAACCAGCCTTGGTGTTTCTTCGGAAACAAAAACATATTGTCATGGCATACCTCGATGACATCTTATTTGTGGGGAAAACCCTGGAGTTAGCCAAATTGGCTGTCTCAGCCACCAAGCTCCTATTTCAAAAGTTGTGGTTTATCATCGATCCAGATAAATCCAAATTAATGCCTTCTTTGACTATGGACTATTTTGGGTTCACGATTGGCTCGGTTCACATGTCTGTCACTTTGCCAAAGGATAAAGCAACAGACTTGATAGAGGCATGCAACAGCCTTGTTTGCGTCAGCAAACCATCTATTCGGCAAGTAGCCGGGGTAATTGGGAAGCTCGTGGCTGCCTTTCCAGCCACACAATTTTGACCCTTACATTACCAAAATTTACAGAGGGCCAAAATTGCAGCACTCAAACACCATGCTGGCCATTTTGACAGGCCAATGCAGTTACCAGCCAAAGCAAAATTGGAATTGCAACGGTGGATTAACAATTCTCAACGTTGCTCTAATCCCATCATAGTCACAAACCCTTCGGTTGTGTTACAAACTGACGCCAGCGATCACGGCTGGGGAGCAACAAATACCACCTCCAGTTGCGGTGGTAGATGGAATACACATGAGTTAACCTTACTTCAGGCACTGGGTATCAATCATCTAGAGATGTTGGGAGTGTATCACAGGCTTCGGGCTTACTGTTCAGACATGCACCATCTGCATGTTCTCCTACAAATTGATAATAAAGTAAAATAAAGTAAAGTATCCTTTATTGTCATTCAGACCTTTTGGTCTGAACAAAATTTCATTACCTAGCAGTCATAACATATAATAAAAAAACAAAACACACAATAAACACATATTTAACATCCACCACAGTGAGTTCACCAGGCACCTCCTCACTGTGGTGGAAGGCAAAAGTCTTAAAGTCTTTGTCTTCTTCCCTCCTTGATCTCCCTCTGCGCTGAGGCGATCCAGGCCTCCGATGTTATCGTCCACTAGGCCCGCAGCCGAGCCTCCGAAGCTGGGCTGCCGCCACTGCCGTCGCCAGAACGCTGGAACACCGCCACAGCTCTGAAGCAGGGTCCGCCGCTGGAACGCTGGAGCCCCGCAGCTCTGAAGCCGGGTTGCCGCTGGAACGCCACCGCTGGAGCACTGCAGCTCTGAAGCTGGGCCGCCGCTGGAGCACCGCAGCTCTGAAGCTGGGCCGCCGCTGGAGCACTGCAGCTCTGAAGCCGGGCCGCCGCTGGAGCACTGCAGCTCTGAAACCGTGGTCGCATACATTAATCATATGGGTGGAATTAAGTCGATATCTTGTGATGAATTGGTCAATACAATCTGGCACTGGTGCATAGAAAGAAACATTTGGATATCAGTTACTTACCTTCTGGGTAAGCACAATACAGTGGCGGGCACCAGGTCACGCAAATTCAATGATAACACCGAATGGACGTTGGACCACCAGGTATTTACTGGCATTGTAGCTCGGTATGGAACGCCAGATATCGACCTTTTTGCATCCAGACTTTTAAAAAAAATTTAAATTTTATTTATTAGAAGTAAGTACATTACATTTCAATGGTACCTTTTTACAGGTTCCCAGAATTATTAAAACATTCTTTGTGCAACTTCCTTTTTTTTTTAGAAAGAAATGAGAAAGAAAGAAGTATCGAAGAGTAAAGAATAGTCTAGTGAGTGTAAAGAAGGAAACAAGTGAGAAAGTGAAGCAGAAAGGTGATTCTCACACGCCACAAGTCGATATATATTTTTTTTGTTCTTAATCATTTTTCATTCAAACCCAGATTTTTTAATTTTACGATGCTATTACACCCCATGAATCCACAATATCAATAAATGGAGACCAACTTGTTAAGAATTGGTCTTTCTTTTCTATTAGGAGGAGTCTCATTTCTTCCACTAAGGGGATCAGAGGGTATGGAGAGAAGGCAGGTACGGGATACTGAGTTGGATGATCAGCCATGAACTTGACGAACATGAATTTCGGCACGGACTTGAAGGGCCGAGATGGCCTGTTTCCGTGCTGTAATTGTTATATGGTTAATTGTTATATGAACATATTGAATGGCGGTGCAGGCTCGAAGGGCCGAATGGCCTACTCCTGCACCTAATTTCTATGTTTCTATGTTTCCAAATGGGCCGTTTCCAACATATTACCAATCCACATTTTGAGTGTTGGTATAGTAGCCTTTTTCCAGAATTTGAGTATGAGTTTTTTCGCTATTATTAAACCATAATTAAAAAAATGAGATTTGGGATATATTTAATTTGTTTCCATCTCCTAATACTCCCAAAATAATCATTTCCATGCTAGGTTCCATTTTTATCCTAAACTAGTGAATATATGAAATATATCACACCAAAATCTTTGAAGTTTTGTGCAAGAAACAAAAGAATTGTGGTTGGAATTTTGAGAAAAGCATTTATCACAGACGGGAGAAATATTTGAATAAAATTTATTCAACCTAACTTTTGAATAATATAATCTGTAATATTTTAAATTGAATTAAATTATGTCTAGTGTTAATCGACCATTTATGTATATATATATCAAATATCTCTCCCATGTTTCTTTAGAAACTTTTATCATTAAATCTTTTTCCCAGTCTTCTCTAATTGCCTCTGTTGATGGCAATTCTCTATTAGGAATACTGTTATATAGATATGATATTAATTTTTGTGAGTCTGCCTTAATATTAATTGCTTCTTCCAGTGGGTTTATCGTTATATTCTGTAATCTTGGTATATTTTTTTTATAAAGTCACATATCTGTAAATATTTAAAGTATTGGTTATTATTCAGATTAAATTTTGATTTTAATTGTTGAAATGATAATAAATTTCCCATTTCATACATGTCACCCAACTTTTTAATTCCCAATCTTTCCCATTGTCTATATGTTTTATCCATAAAAGATGGTTTAAATACCGGATTATTCACTATTGGTGTTAATGATGATAAGTTTCTTAATTTTAAAGTTAATTTTATTTGTTTCCAAATTCGAATTATATTGTGTATGATTGGATTCTTCTTATATAATATATTATTCAATTTTATCGGGGAGAAGAGGATCGCTCCTAAATCGTAAGGAAAACAATCCTCTTTCTCCATTCTTATCCATTCCATCTGTTGAGAAGGACAATCCAACCAATAAATAATATTCTTAATATGCACTGCCCAATAATAATATAAAAGTCCCCCTACATCTTTAGGTTTACACAAACGATTGCTTTTAATTCTATGTGCTTTGTAGTCCCATATAAAATTAGTAATATTAGAGTCTAGTTTAAAAATATATATTTTGGTATATATATTGGTATGGATTGAAATAAATATATTATTTGTGGTAGCATTATCATTTTTATAGCATTTATTCTGCCAATTAATGATAGTGGTAGCGTTTTCCAAAATTTAATCAGAACGTTCAATTTATTTAACAAAGGACTAAAATTAGCGTTAAATAATGATTTATATCTTCTGGTAACTTGAATACCTAAATACTTAAATTTTTCCGTTGCAATTTTAAATGGAAATTTTAATAGATGATTCGCTTTCTGGGGCTGTAATTACATAATTTCACTTTTATTCCAATTTATTCTATAACCGAAAAAGGAGCCAAATTCCTCTATTACATTTAATAAATTTGGGATACTTGTTTCTGAATTTCTAATATATAAAAGTATATCATCCGCGTATAATGAAATTTTGTTATTAGAGTCCTTAGTATTGTATCCCTGAATATTCAGATGTATTCTTATCCTTTCAGCCAGTGGCTCTACCATAAGGGCAAATAGCAGGGGTGATAAAACACATCTCTGCCTATTGCCCCGTGATAATTGGAATTTGTGGAGACAATGTGGCGTCAGCCTCAACATGGGCCACTTATGCTCGAACCCTCGTCAGGAGATACGAGGGCGGGCACGTGACGTCATGGGCTACAGGGAGTGTCCTGGCACTTAAGGTCTCTCACCTCGAGACTTTAAGCAGTCAACAGGTAGCTGAGCCCAAGAGTACAACCTCGCTCAGCTACAGCAACTTTGTAATATAGTTATCGCACCCACCTAACGTGTCACTACTGAATAATTCACCTTTATTTACCACGTTATTCACCACGTATGGTGCCGCTACAACACCATATTATTAGTTAATAGTCTTGCTGTTGGATTATCATATAATAATTTTACCCATCTAATAAGATTATCTCAAGTATTAAATTTTTGGAGTACTATGTATAAATACTGCCACCCTACCTGGTCAAATGCTTTCTCTGCATCCAAAGATATAACTGATAAGTCTTCCTTTTCCCCTTTATGTTAATACATTATATTAAAAAGTCATCTTAAATTGTTAAATGATTGTCTTTTGGGTATAAACCCCGTTTGGTCCTGGTTTATCAATTTATTAATACATTTGCTCAATCTTCTTGCTAAAATATTTTGATCTGTATATAAAAGTGATATAGCTCTATACAAGCCCGGATCTTCTAGATCTTTATCTTTTTTTGGTATAAGCGTAATTGTAGATTCTGCTAAAGTTTCTGGCAATTTCTTTTCGGTAAAAGCATAACTATATAATTTAAGTAATCGTGGGACCATTAACTCCTGAAATCTTTTATAGAATTCATTATTAAAACCATCAGGCCCTGGTGTCTTCCCATTTTTCAGATTTTATTGTTTCTCTTATTTCTTCACGTAGTCTGAGCTCCTAATTCTTCTTGTTCTAAGATATCCAATTTTGGCAAGTTACACTTATCTAAAAAATTTATAATTTTATTGTCGTCAATGTTAGTTTTAGATGTATATAAATTTTGATAAAATTGAGCAAACCTTTTGTTAATGTCCTTTGGTACAGTTAACAATTCCCCATTCTCTGATTTAATTTTACTAATTGTTTTTTCCTTTTCTTGCTTCTTCAATTGTCGTGCTAGAAGTTTATGTGGTTTATCCACAAATTCAAACTGTACTTGTTTTGTGATCTGAAATAATCTTATTACTCTTGCTGATAACATTATTGAAATTTAAACTCAATCGAATGTTATCTTATTATGTTTGTCTATGGTTGGGTCTTTTGCATTTCCTAATTCTAATAATTTAATTTCCTTTTCTAACATCCATTGTTCTGTCCTGTTTTTTTTATTTAGAAAACTTTGATACAAAATTATAACTCCATGAATGAATGCCTTAAAAGATTCCCATAATAGAGATGGTGAAATACCTGGTGTCTCGTTTGTTTCAAAAAAAAAATTCATTTGTTGTTTTAAATGCTCGTAACGTTGTGAGTCATTAGCTATGTGTGTGTTAAATCTCCAAAAGAATTTTATACCTGGCATTCCCTCAAGTTTTAAAGTAAAAGTCAGCGGGGAGTGATCAGAAATAATATTGTGGTATTTAGGATTAATCGTATATGGTATTAATTTTGTGTCCACTAAAAAATAATCAATTCTTGAATAAGTTTTGTGTACTGATGAGTAAAACGAATATTCCCTTCCTGTTGGATTAGCTATTCTCCATATATCTGTTATATTAGTGTTTTTTATATAAGTGTTTAAGAATTCACTAGACTTGGATTTAGCACTACACTTCCTTGATGTTATTGATTTATCTAAGTATGAATCTATAACACAGTTAAAGTCCCCCCCTAGTATTACATTTTGAAAATTATACTCATCTATTTTATCCATAATTTTCTTTAAAAATTGGGGATTCTCATAATTTGGTGCGTAAATATTTATCAGAGTCAGTGGATGGAATAAATTTCTCCCGCCACTATCGTGTATCTTCCTTCTTTATCAGATATTGTATTCTTTAATATAAACGGTATACCTTTCCGAATAATAATAGCCGTTCCTCTAGCTTTAGCAGTAAATGACGAGTGATACGTTTGGCCTATCCAGTTTGCCCTTAGTCTCATTTGTGTTTGTAGTTTCATATGCGTTTCTTGCAGAAAAGCTATATCCACCTTGAAAGATTTTAAATGGGTCATAATCTTGCCCCTTTTAATTGGATCATTCGCACCCCTAATATTCCAACTACAAAATGTGACTCCTCCATTCTTTTTTTCCTTATTATCCTGCATTATAAATAGGTTTTAGTGATTTTTCTTCATGTGGTGTAGTTAGGTACCTCAGACTTTTGGGTATATAGGTATCATCCCACACTTCTGACGTTATTTTACCGCTCCTCCGTACATTGAACCTCCATAAGAAAAAGAGAAAGATGTGTTGAAAAATAGTGAGGAAAAAAAGAAAAATTGTTAAATAAGCCACATAAAAGTAAATACAACAACAACAAAAAAAACGTGAATTTAAGGTATCAGAAAGGTGATACCCTAAATATAAGAAGCCATCTATGATGGCTAAAAATTGATTGACCTCCGTAGATGGAATTATACATTGAGTTCATCCCCCTAAATACAATGGCATTTATAACTACATGCCGTTTCATCTAAATATATTTTAATATGTCTTAATATATCTAAAGCAAAAAGTAATCTTTACTGTTTCAAATATTCTCTTTTCTACCCCAATTTTATACCTTCTATGTTACTTGCTCATAATCCCCGAATCATAGAATTAAAAAACATGCGAACACCTGCCCTGTCCCTGTCCCAATATACAGTATTCATCTGTACCTTAATTACCAGCCTGTTTCAAGGGTTTCATTTCTTATCTTAAATACAACTATCTTCCAGCCCAAACCCCTGGAACTTTTCCAGATCATTAATGCCACTTTCTTCCCACAAGTTTATGATCTTATAATATTCTTATAGCCCTTTTCATTAATTATAGTGTGTTAGTATACATCCTAAATTATATTTCATTTCTTTTCAGCCAAATTAACCATATATATCTGTTAATAATAATCATCTCTATATGCCCCTTATCCCCTAAATCCATCAGGTTAATACCTTGGTTAATCATATTAGTATAAAATTAATATAATAGCATAACCATTAATTAGTAATATTAAGTTTATATAGTTAGTTAATTCTTTACGTTACATATATACTGTATTAAATAAAACATTTCTTGTCCATAATTTCCTTTGATTTTCTTTCAAATCTGATCGCGTTGCTTCAAAATGTTCTCCTTTCAATTATTTATCTTCTCCTTATCTGTTCAAGGTTGAAACCAGGGCATCTTCATTGCATACACATTCCTGACAGATAAGCCTGTCTGGTTAATGTCTAGAGCAGTTCCACCATCTTAATTACAGCACAGTTTCCCAATAAACATTTAATCATCAACCTTTACTTCTCTTTTTTCTATTTTCTTTACAATTTTTTGTGCGTAATTAAATGCCGAATCCGGGTCCGTGAAGGCGCGTTGAATAGAGTTGTAATTAATTTTCATCTTCGCGGGAAACACAACTCCGTATTTCACCTCTGATTTACCTTGCAGAATGCTGCTTGCTCTTTTAAGCGTGTTCCTTTTCTCCAATATTTCGCGTGGGTAGTCCCTGTAGAATCTGACAGTCTCTCCATCAAATGTAAGCCTCTCCCCATGTGGTATCATCTTTATAAGTCTATCCAGACTTGAAATGTCCAAAAATTTCACAATAATCTGTCTTGGGGAAGCATTTGTTTCTCTTCTGAAGCGACCTACCCAATGTGCCACATCAATCCTCGGGTTTTCCTTCAACTTAAAGACATCGTTGAGTATTTTAGTAACAGGTTCGGTCAATAAAATTCCTAGCTCTTGTCCCTCCTTTACTCCTGCAATCCTCAAGTTCTGTCTCCTTGATCTAGCTTCGAAATCTTGAATTTTATCTGTCAATTTATTCAATTGCTCCCAATTAAACCCTTGTTCTTCTTTCAGGGTCGATATTTCCCGAGACATCTTACGTATTTCAACCTTCATATCTTCTATCGACTTATCAACTCCTTCAGTCAGTTCATCAAATTTCTTATTATAATCATACTCCATTCTCGCAAATTCCTGAGTTGTCCTCTGATCCAGATCCGACAGCTGTTGCTTCAAATAGTCAAAACTGTTCCTTTGATTCATCACGCGCAGCATCTATTTTCTTGGAGAGATTAACTTCCATTTTAGATAGCTTGTTCTCCAGTGACTTATTCATGTTAGTGAGCATTTTGGAGAATTCCTTAGTGAGATCTGTGGTAAGATCTTTAGTAAGATTAGCTCTTACTAAACCCGAGCGCGGGGCTTTGTTTTTACAGAGGCCCAGGAGCCGTTGGTGAGGGAGGAGTGACGTCTGAGCGGTAAGCTTAAAACCCGAGCGCGGGGCTTTGTTTTTACAGAGGCCCAGGAGCCGTTGGTGAGGGAGGAGCGACGTCTGAGCGGTAAGCTTAAAACCCGAGCGCGGGGCTTTGTTTTTACAGAGGCCCAGGAGCCGTTGGTGAGGGAGGAGCGACGTCTGAGCGGTAAGCTTAAAACCCGAGCGCGGGGCTTTGGTTTTACAGAGGCCCAGGAGCCGTTGGTGAGGGAGGAGCGACTGAAATCCGTAACATTCTAAATCCATAACGTTCTATTGAATTAACTGGGCTTGAGGAAGCCGCTGATTGGTGGACTTGAGTACGCAGCTGATTGGCAGTCAGATTCCAGCAGTTTGTAGTGTACTGTACTTTGTTTTTTGTATTGTATATTGTATTTTGAGTTGTATCCAGGGTAAGGGAAGTATGAGTGCCAGGGCAGCTTACTGTTCTGGATGTCAGATGTGGGAGGTCATGGAGTCGGGTAGCGCTCCAGACGTCCACATCTGCGCCAGGTGCGTCGAGATGGGGCTCCTAAAGGAGTGTGTTAGGAACCGAGAGCAGCAGCTCGATGACCTCCGTCTGGTCAGGGAGAGTGAGGAGGTCATAGAGAGGAGTTACAGGGAGGTAGTCTCTCCAAAACCACAGGAGGCAGACACGTGGGCCACGGATTGGAAAGGCAAGGGGCAGAGGTGGGTGCTAGAGAGTACACCAGTGGCTGTACACCTTGGAACTAAGTACTCCTGCTTGAGTGCTGTTCGGGGGGACAGCCTACCTGAGGGTAGCAACAGCGACCTGGCCTGCGGTACAGACACCGGCCCTGTTGCTCAGAAGGGTAAGGAAAAGAAGATGAGGGCATTAGTAATAGAGGACTCTATAGTTCGGGGGACAGATTTGCGATTCCGTGGACGCAGTCCGGAGACCCGGATGGTAGTTTGCATCCCTGGCGCCAGGGTCCGGGATGTGTCTGAACGTGTCCAAGATATCCTGAAAAGGGAGGGAGAGGAGCCTCAGGTCGTGGTACATATTGGTACCAATGACATAGGTAAAAAAAGAGAAGAGATCCTGAAAGGAGAATTTAGGGAGTTAGGAAGAGAGTTAAGGAAAAGAAACGCAAACATAACAATCTCAGGATTACTTCCTGTGCCACACGACAGTGAGAGTAGGAATGGAGCAAGGTAGAGGATAAATGCCTGGCTGAAGGACTGGTGCAGAGGGCAGGGATTCAAGTTTCTGGATCAATGGAACCTCTTTTGGGGAATAAAAAGGACGGGTTGCAATTGAACCCGAGGGGGACCAGTATCCTGGCAGGGAAATTTGCAAAGGCGACCGGGGGGACTTTAAACTAGAATGGTTGGGGGGAGGGATTCAAATAGAGAAAGCCAGTAGACAAGGTCTGAGGCGGGAGGCAGAGAAGGGAAGCACTCAGACCCAACATGTAGGGGGGAAAGAAGAAAAAAATAATAAACAGAGAATAAGAGGTGGTGGGTTTCCAGGGCAAAAATCAAAAGGGGCCACTTGTCAACATAATTGTATAAGGAGTAAAAGTGTTGTAAAAACAAGCCTGAAGGCTTTGTGTCTCAATGCAAGGAGCATTCGTAATAAGGTGGATGAGTTGAATGTGCAGATAGCTATTAATGACTATGCTATAGTTGGGATCACGGAGACATGGCTCCAGGGGGATCAAGGCTGGGAACTGAACATCCAGGGATATTCAATATTCAGGAGGGATAGACAGAAAGGAAAGGGAGGTGGGGTAGCGTTGCTGGTGAGAGAGGAGATTAATGCAATAGAAAGGAAGGACATTAGCTTGGAGGATGTGGAATCGATATGGGTAGAGCTGCGAAACTCTAAGGGGCAGAAAACGCTAGTGGGAGTTGTGTACAGGCCACCTAACAGTAGTAGTGGAGTTGGGGATGGCATCAAACAGGAAATTAGAATTGCGTGCAACAAGGGTAAAACAGTTATAATGGGTGACTTCAATCTACATATAGATTGGGTGAATCAAATGGGCAATGGTGCTGAGGAAGAGGATTTCTTGGAATGTATGCGGGATAGTATTCTAAACCAACATGTAGCGGAACCAACGAGAGAGCAGGCTATTCTAGACTGGGTATTGAGTAATGAGGAAGGGTTAGTTAGCAGTATTGTTGTGAGCGGCCCATTGGGCAAGAGTGACCATAATATGGTTGAGGTCCTCATTAGGATGGAGAATGACATAATTAAGTCAGAAACAAAGGTTCTGAACTTAAACAAAGTTATCTTTGAAGGTATGAGAAGTTAATTGGCCAAGGTAGACTGGCAAGTGATTCTTAAAGGGTTGACAGTGGATGTGCAATGGAAGGTATTTAAAGACTGTATGGATGAACTACAACAATTGTTCATCCCAGTTTGGCAAAATAATAAATCAGGGCAGATAGTGCATCCATGGGTAACAAGGGAAATCAGGGATAGTATAAAAACAAAAGATGAAGCATACAAAAGCAGCCTACCAGAGGACTGGGAGAATTTCAGAGTTCAGCAGAGGAGGACAAAGGGCTTAATTAGGAAAAGGAAAATAGATTATGAAAGAAAACTGGCAGGGAACATAAAAACTGACTGCAAAAGTTTTTATAGATATGTGAAGAGAAAGAGATTAGTTAAAACAAATGTAGGCCCCTTGCAGTCAGAAACAGGTGAATTGATCATGGGGCACAAGGACATGGCAGACCAATTGAATAACTACTTTGGTTCTGCCTTCACTAAAAAAGACATAAATAATCTGCCGGAAATAGCAGGGGACCGGCGGTCAAATAAGGCGGAAGAACTGAGTGAAATCCAGGTTAGCCGAGAAGTGGTGTTGGGTAAATTGAATGGATTAAAGGCCAATAAATCCCCAGGGCCAGATAGTCTGCATCCCAGAGTACTCAAGGAAGTAGCCACAGAAATAGTGGATGCATTAGTGATCATTTTTTAAAACTCCTTAGATTCTGGAGTAGTTCCTGAGGATTGGAGGGTAGCTAATGTAACCCCACTTTTAAAAAAAGGAGGGAGAGAGAAAACGGGGAATTACAGACCAGTTAGTTGAACATCGGTAGTGGGGAAACTACTAGAGTCAGTTATTAAAGATGGGATAGCAGTACATTTGGAAAGTGGTGAAATCATTAGACAAAGTCAACATGGATTTACGAAAGGTAAATCATGTCTGACGAATCTTATAGAATTTTTCGAGGATGTAACCAGCAGAGTTGATAAGGGAGAACCAGTGGATGTGTTATATCTAGACTTTCAGAAGGCTTTTGACAAGGTCCCACATAAGAGATTAGTATACAAACTTAAAGCACACGGTATTGGGGGTTCAGTATTGATGTGGATAAAGAACTGGCTGGCAGACAGGAAGCAAAGGGTAGGATTAAACGGGTCCTTTTCAGAATGGCAGGCAGTGACTAGTGGGGTACCGCAAGGCTCAGTGCTGGGACCCCACCTATTTACATTATATATTAATGATTTGGATGAGGGAATTGAATACAACATCTCCAAGTTTGCGGATGACACTAAGCTGGGGGGTAGTGTTAGGTGTGAGGAGGATGCTAGGAGGCTGCAAGGTGACTTGGATAGGCTGGGTGAGTGGGCAAATGCATGGCAGATGCAGTATAATGTGGATAAATGTGAGGTTATCCACTTTGGTGGCAAAAACAGGAGGGTAGATTTTTATCTTAATGGTGGCAAATTAGGAAAAGGGGAGATGCAATGAGACCTGGGTGTCATGGTACACCAATCATTAAAAGTAGGCATGCAGGTGCAGCAGGCAGTGAAGAAAGCAAATGGTATGTTAGCATTCAAAGCAAAAGGATTTGAGTATAGAAGAAGGGAGGTTCTACTGCAGTTGTACAGGGTTTTGGTGAGACCACACCTGGAGTATTGCGTACAGTTTTGGTCTCCAAATCTGAGGAAATACATTCTTGCCATAGAGGGGGTACAGAGTAGGTTCACCAGACTGATTCCTGGGATGTCAGGACTTTCATATGAGGAAAGACTGGATAGACGCTGCTTGTACTCGCTAGAATTTAGAAGACTGAGGGGGGATCTTATAGAAACTTACAAAAATTCTTAAGGGTTGGATAGGCTAGATGCAGGAAGATTGTTCCCGATGTTGGGGAGGTCCAGAACAAGGGGTCACAGTCTAAGGATAAGGGGGAATTCCTTTAGGACCGAGATGAGGAAAACATTTTTCACACACAGAGTGGTGAGTCTCTGGAATTATCTGCCACAGAAGGTAGTTGAGGCCAGTTCATTGCCTATATTTAAGAGGGAGTTAGATGTGGCTCTGGTGCCTAAAGGGATCAGGGGGTATGGAGAGAAGGCAGGTACAGGATACTGAGGTGGATGATCAGCCATGATCATATTGAATGGCGGTGCAAGCTCGAAGTGCCAAATGGCCTATTCCTGCACCTATTTTCTATGTTTCTATATTTCTTACCGTTTGTTCCCACTGCTTCATCTCTTTCTCCTTTTCTGTTCCTTTTGTCTCACCTTTTGTAGCCATTTCAGATACTGCTTGTTGAGAATCAGATTCTTCGTCTGAGCTTTCAGTTGCAGTTTGGAGGGCTGCCAAATCTTCTTCCAGCAGGAGTCTGATAGTCGATTTCTTAGATCCCCGTGGATGTTTTCCCTTTTTCATCTAAAGGTCCTATTAAAACTCAAATTTTCTCGACACTGTATGCTGCTATCACTCCCACGACACCAAGCAGCCGCCGGTGGAAGTTTTTAAATCAGTCCCAACGTTAGAAACAGCTTTTTACACGATTTTAGCAGGAGCTGAATTCAATGCTGCACCTTCACCACTTCATGGTGCCACTGGAAGTGTTGCATCCAGACTTAATCACCAGATACCAACATATGTTGCATGGGAACCAGACCCTGGGGCAGTAGCGATGGACGCTTTCTCGCTACACTGGGGGGGGAATTTTTTTTCTATACATTTCCCCCCTTCTGCCTCATCAGTCGGGTCTTGCGAAAAATACAACAAGACTCCGCATCTGGTATTTTGGTTGTACCCGATTGGCCTACTCAGCCATGGTTCCTTGTGGTACTCGACATGGTCTCAGAACCATGTATTCCAATCTCTAAACGCCCAAGTTTGCTGGTATATCCTGTGACAGGCGAGAGTCACCCGTGCCATGACCGAATGAACCTGTTGGTTTGCAGGATTTGAAAAGACCACTCCTGGAATTTGGACTGTCAGACCGAACTATGAACATCATCACGGCATCATGCAGAGATCCACCAGGAAACAGTACCTCAAATATATCAGAAAATGGGAGTTATTCTGTACCAGGGCAAACACCACTTACAATACAGCCACCATTATGGATGTGCTGGAATTCTTGGCTAGCCTCCATTTCGATGGAGGCTTGAGCTACAGTGCCATCAACTGTGCTAGGAGTTCATATCTGAGACAGGGGTTAGAACACCATGGAATCGGATCTCACCCTCTGGTGTCGAAACTTATGAGGGGTATTTTCAACTTGAATCCCCCCAAGCCTAGATATTCCCAGAGCTGGGATATTGGCATTGTCTTAACCCTGCTCAGAGATTGGGCACCAGCTACGTCCCTTTCACTAACAAAACTGACGTATAAAATAGTGATGCTGATGGCTCTCGTAACGGCACAGCGGGTCCAGTCTCTGCACAAACTGGACGCCATGGTAACATCCAAAAATAAGGTAACTTTCCACATATTTGAGTTACTTAAACAGAACAGGCCTGGATCATCTGGCCTCAAATTGGAGTTCCTGGCTTACCCCATAGATATTCGCCTATGTATAGTGACCCACCTTTTACATTACCTGAAGGTCACCAAAAGTCTCATGGGCATGGAAATGGCTTTATTGATAAGTCATAAACGTCCTCATCTAAGAGTAACTGTGCAGACCATCTCAAGATGGCTAAGGGTGGTATTAGGTGCAGCGGGGGTGGACACTGATGTTTTTAAATCTCATTCCACCAGGGCTGCAGCTACATCAGCAGCAAGGATGATGGAAGTTCCTATGGACCACATTCTTGCAACAGCGGGATGGTCTAATGAAAGAACCTTCCAGCGGTTTTATAATAATCCCGTGGCCACGCCTGAAACATTTGCAGACACGATTTTGAGTACTGTACTATAATTTCCCCGAAGTTAGGGGTTATTATTATTATTTGTTAATAAATACATCATTTTTTTCAGCACTGATTCATGTCTGAAATACGTTAACATACTTCCTCCAATGGTTATTATGGCAGTGTGTGAGCATGGACTCGTTTCCAGGGCATGAAATCTCAGAGCTTTGAAATCTTCACATAGTTACTCACGTGACTCCGAAGTAAAATAGTAAGATTAAATAAGAACTTACCAGTTTGAAGTTTGATCTTTATTTTATGAGGAGTTACGATGAGGGATTATGTGCCCTCCGCTCCCAACCCTCTATTATAAAGGTCAACTGGTATGTTAGTTCTCTGATCTTACTATCTTTAGTCAACTCTACAATCTGTGATTTCACACCGCTGCTTTGAAGAACGTCGCGCATGCGTGCTGGCGGGTTCTTCACGTAATCCCTCATCGTAACTCCTCATAAAATAAAGATCAAACTTCAAACTGGTATGTTCTCATTTAATCTTACTATTAAATTTGATAGAGGCACTCCCACACTGTAGAGTCTCTAATTTTCACAAATTATTTAGGGGCATAACTTGGATCCTCTTTATAAGAACACCACCATGTTAATGGCTATGGTTTTGCAGCATACTCTCTCTATTGAAAAGCTGTTTAAAAGTCTGAAAATAGGCTTATTAATTACTTGGGTCTTTTCAGTACAAACACTTAATTGACCAGTTCATTTACATCGGTTTTCTGAAGCAAGGGGATTTGATATTGAATTTGAGAGCATTTCATGATCCTGTGTGACTGGAAATTTTCCAATTGTGACCCTAAAGTAAGAGTCTGGAGTACTGCCAACTTCCTGGGATGTTTGTTCTCAGGTTTACACAGGCAATTACTTATGCACAACTAACCCCAAGTCCATTTTGCTATAGCTTTGAGTGACTAGATGGGTTTAAAAATGGGTTTGATGCAGTGTCATGAATAAAATTCATGAGTTTATTGTTGCCAAATTGCCTCAAAAATGAACAATAATCACTGCATAATGGCACTCTTTGAGATGGATGGGGAGAGAGTTGGGAATTGAGATATCCTGGAATATCACAGCATCTGTTTCATTAACTGTGCACTAGTTTTTCTGTTAGCAGAATGGGAGTGATGTGATTCAGTCTTAAGAGGGGAGAATGAGTGAAATGCCTTCTATTTATTGCACATGTATCTGCCAGGATTATTCCTTAATGGAAGGAACCGAAGCAGATATTGAAATGAAGGGATTTCTAGGAGGCACAAGGAACTGCAGAATCTAGAATCTTGAGGCCACAAGTATCTGCAGTCTGAAGAAGGGTCCCAACCCAAAGCGTTATCTAACCATTCTCTCCACTAATGGTGCCTGACCTGCTGAGTTACTCCTGCACTTTGAAATTTAAATTATGTCTGCAATTTGTTACCGTAAAGAAAACAAGATATTTTGAATCACTATGAGCACTAGATCACGGTGACACGCTGCCATTGTCCAAACAAATATCTTCTCCGCCTCTACTCTGCCTAGCGGAGCTGGTCCTCACCCTCAACAACTTCTCCATTGACTCCTCCCACATTCTCCAAGTCCAAGGCGTAGCTTTGGGCAACCACATGGGCCCCAGCTATGCCTGCCTGTTTGTAGGGTACGTTGAACAATCTCTGTTCCAGGCGTACACTGGCCTTATCCCCAAACTATATTTCCATTACATTGATGACTGCGTCGGTGCTACCTCCTGCATCCATGCAGAACTCATGGACTTCATCAACTCCACCACCAATTTTCATCCTGCACTCAAATTTACTCGGACACCTCCCTCCCCTTTCTTGATCTCACAGTCTCCATCACAGGAAATAGACATCTATTACAAACCCATTGACATCTATTACAAACCCATCGACTCCCACAACTATCTCAACTACACTTCTTCCCACCCTGCTTCCTGCAAAGACTCTATTCCCAATTCCTTCATCTATGCCGGATCTGCACCCAAGATGAGGTGTTCCATAGTAAAACATCTGAGATATCCTCATTCTTTAGAGAACGCGGGTTCCGCTCTCTCATCATTGATGAGGCCCTCAGTCATGTCTCCTTGGTACCCCACAGCCCCACCCTTGCTCCCCCTCCTCCTAGTTGCAACAGAGACAGAGTCCCCCTTACCTTCCACCGCATCAGCCATCGCATACAACACATAATCCTCCAAAATTTCCGCCACTTCCAACGGGATCCCACCACTAGCCACATCTCCAGCCCTTTCCGCCTTCCACAGAGACCGTTCCTTCTGCAACTCTCTGGTTAACTCATCCCTTCCCACCCTAACCACCCCCTCCCCAGGTACCTTCCCCTGCAACTGCAGAAGATGCAACACCTGCCGCTATACTTCCCTCGACCCGACAGGGACTCCGACATTCCTTTCAGGTTAGGCAGGGGTTTACTTGCACTTCCTCCAAACTCATCTACTGTATCCGTTGTTCAAGATGTGGACTCTTATACATCATCGAGACCAAATGTAGATTGGGCTATCGTTTCCCGGAACACCTTTGCTCAGCCTGTCTGACACTTTAATTCTCCTTCCCATTCCTACACAGACCTTTCTGTCCTCGGTCTCCTCCATTGTCAGAGTGAGGTTAAAGCATTGGAGGAACAGCATCTCATATTTTGCTTGGGCAGCTTACAGCCCAGTGGTATGAATATTGATTTCTCTCACTTCAGGTAGCCCCGGCATTTCCACTATCTCTCTACCCCTCCCTCACCCAAGTCGCACTAGCTTCTCATGTTCACCCGACAAACAGCTGACAATGGCCTGTTTCCTTTATCATCGCTACTTTTTTGTATATCTTTCATTCACTGTTCTTTATCTCTTCACATCACTGTCTATATCTATCATTTCCCTTGTCCCTAACCAGTCTGAAGAAGGGTCTCGACCCAAAACGTCACCCATTCCTTTTCTCCATCTTTTTGTGTCTATCTTTGAAATATCTTCTACAGCTGTGTTGTTTTTCTACCTCTCCCCATTTTACAGATCTTCAGTTCCAGGAACTAATTGGTTGTACCTTCATCATGGTCTCTCTACAGCAAGAATATTCTTTATTCAGTAAGAAGATCAAACTCCAGGTGAGGTCTCACCAAAGTCCAAAGTAATTGTACAGAAAAACTCCTTTAATTAGGAAACCTCAGGATTTGGTGCTACTGGACTAGCAGATTTTCCAAACTATCGGATATATTTTTCATTAATCTTCCATTATATATTTAACTGATTTACTTTAAATGTAACATAATAGAATGGTAAATTTGACATTTATCCACAAATTCAAGGGGAGCGTAAGAAATAGCATCGGGTAAGTTTCAAGGGAGCACAGCCAATAGAACAAGGTGAGCTGAAAGAGAGCATGGTAACCAGGACCCCTCAGTGAGAGGAAGAGAGTGCAGGTACTGGGACCTCAGTGAATAGAAGTTTAGTTAGTTTAGTTTAGTTTATTATCACATGTACAGAGGTACGGCATGCTTTTTGTTGCGTGCTATCCAGAAGGGAGTGGAGGTACTGGGACCTCAATGAGTGGAAGGGATTGCAGGTACTGGAATGAAATACTTTATTGGGACTTCAGTGAGTGAACAGCAACTGAGGCCCTAGTAATAGACATGCAATGTTGCAAACATCACCTGGGAAATCATAGCTAATCAATCGTGCCTTTTAAAAGCATCAGTTTGGCTGCACCAAGTTATTTATCTTAATCCATTATTTCACCACTGCCAGGTGAGATAAGTTATTGGGAAATTCTGAAAGCAGGATAGTGGATTATCAGAGATTGGTGTAATACATCATTACTTAAATACTCAAATCCTCTAATCATAAAAGGTGACATTTAATTTGAAAATCAAATATCAGATGCTGGGGATCTGAAATAAAATAAACAGTGGTAGAAAAACTCAGCAGGTCAGGCAGCATCTGTGGAAGGAGAAACACAATTAATGCTTCACGTTAAAGACACTTTGTCAGAACTTGGAAAGAGTAAAAAAACAAACAGTATTTCCTGCTTTTATTCCAGCACACCATTTGCTTTGGTCCTTAGTTAATAACTTTCAGTAACACGTGCATTTGGACAATCCAGTCTCTTTGAATATCAAAAGTTACTAATCCCTCGCCATTTATTGGTATTAGTTTATTATTGTCACGTGTACTGAGATTTAGTAAAAAGCTTTTGTTGGCATGTTGTGCAATTAGATCATGAGTACAGTACCTGTACCCTTCATGAGTACAGTCAACGAGCCTGTGATGGACTGGACTGTGTTCACACTCTCTGCAGGTCCAGGTAGTTAAGAACCCCTACTGAGGCACATCCCGTCGGAATACTTTCAAAACACATCTGTAGAAATTCAAGAGAATCCTCATGGACATACCAAATCTTCTCCAATATGGTAGAAAGTAAATAAACAGGTAGACTTTCTTGATCACTGCATCATTGTGAACGGACCAGATTAGGTTGCTGGTGATAGGAACCTAAAGCTATCAACCATTCTCTTTGAAGAGAAAAAGTTAGCTAAAGCTAAAGATTAGTTATAAATCAGAGCATTGAATATAGGAGTAGGGAAGTAATGTTAAAATTGTACAAGGCATTGGTGAGACCAATTCTGGAGTATGGTGTACAATTTTGGTCGCCTAATTCCCGGTCGCTGGTTGAAAGGAAATAGTAAATCATAAAAATAGGAAATAGTAAAAATCGGAAAGAGCCATGGTTTTCAAGGGAAATTGGACACTTGGTTCGAAAAAAAGAGAGATATCTAAAATAATTATAGGAGACATGGAGTAAATGAGGTGCTAGATGAGTATAAAGAATGTAAAAAGAATCTTAAGAAAGAAATAAGAAAAGCTAAAAGAAGATATGAGGTTGCTTTGGCAAGAAAGGTGAAAGTAAATCCAAAGGGTTTTTACAGCTATATTAATAGCAAAAGGATAACGAGGGATAAAATTGGACCATTAGAGAGCCAGAATGGACAGCTATCTGCAGAGCCAAAAGAGATGGGAGAGATATTGAACAATTTATTTTCTTCGGTATTCACCAAGGAGAAGGATATTGAACTTTGTGAGGTAAGGGAAAAAAGTAGAGTAGCTATGGAAACTATGAGATTCAAAGAGGAGGAAGTACTGACACTTTTGAAAAATATAAAAGTGGATAAGTCTCCAGGTCCTGACAGGATATTCCCTTGGACATTGAGGGAAATTAGTGTAGAAATAGCAGGGGCTATGACAAAAATATTTCAAATGTGATTAGAAACGGGAATAGTGGCGGAGAATTGGCATACCGAGCATGTTGTTCCATTGTTTAAAAAGGGTTCAAAGAATAAATCTAGCAATTATAGACCTGTTAGTTTGACGTCAGTGGTGGGCAAATTAATGGAAAGGATACTTAGAGATAATATATATAAGCATCTGGATAAACAGGGTCTGATCAAGACCCAACATGGATTTGTGCCTGGAAGGTCATGTTTGACAAACCTTCTTGAATTTTTTGAAGAGGTTACTAGGGAAATTGATGAGGGTAAAGCAGTGGATGTTGTCGATATGGATTTCAGTAAGGCCTTTGACAAGGTTCCCCATGGAAGGTTGGTTAAGAAGGTTCAATCTTTGGGTGTTAATGGCGGAGTAGCAAGATGGATTCAACAGTGGCTGAATGGGAGATGCCAGAGAGTAATGGTGGATGGCTGTTTGTCAGGTTGGAAGCCGGTGACCAGTGGGGTGCCTCAGGGATCTGTGTTGGGTCCACTGTTGTTTGTCATGTACATCAATGATCTAGATGATGGGGTGGAAAATTGGATAAGTAAGTATGCAGATGATACTAAGATAGGTGGTGCTGTGGATAATGAGGTAGATTTTCAAAGTCTACAGAGAGATTTGGGCCATTTGGAAGAGGGGCTGAAAGATGGCAGATGGAGTTTAATGCTGATAAGTGTGAGGTGCTACATCTTGGCAGGAAAAATCAAAATAGGACGTACATGGTAAATGGTAGGGAATTGAGGAATGCTGTGGAACAGAGGGATCTAGGAATAACTGTGCATAGTTCCCTGAAGCTGGAATCGCATGTAGATAGGGTGGTAAAGAAACTTTTGGTGTGCTGGCCTTTATAAATTAGAGCATTGAATATAGGAGTAGGGAAGTAATGTTAAAATTGTACAAGGCATTGGTGAGACCAATTCTGGCGTATGGTGCACAATTTTGGTCACCTAATTATAGGAAGGATATCAACAAAATAGACAGAGTACAGAGGAGGTTTACTAGAAAGTTGCCTGGGTTCCAGCAACTAAGTTACAGAGAAAGGTTGAACAAGTTGGGTCTTTATTGTTTGGAGCGCAGAAGTTTAAGGGGGGACTTGATTGAGGTCTTTAAAATGATGAAAGGGATAGACAGAGTTGACGTGGATAAACTTTTCCCATTGAGGGTAGGGAAGATTCAAACAAGAGGGCATGACATGAGAATTAAGGGATAGAAGTTTAGGGGTAACATGAGGGGGAACTTCTTTACTCAGAAAGTGGTGGCTGTGTGGAATGAGCTTCCAGCAGAAGTGGTGGAGGCAGGATTGATTTTAACATTTAAAAGTAAAGTGGATAGGTATATGGACGGGAAGGGATTGGAGTGGTATGGTCTGAGTGCAGGTAGATGGGACTAGGGGAAAATAAATGTTCGGCTCGGACTGGAAGGGCCGAGAGGGCTTATATGTTATTTGTTATATGTTGTACGTTGTACGTTATATGTTATATGTTAAAACAAATGTAGGTCCCTTGCAGTCAGAAACAGGTGAATTGATCATGGGGAACAAGGACATGGCAGACCTATTGAATAACTACTTTGGTTCTGTCTTCTGTATAGTGTGGTGTTTACTCCCTCCATCCCTTAGTTCAACAGCCAGCACTTTCCTCTTTTGATATTAAGGGCTACGTTATTGCTGGTGACCCCCATGACACAAAGTTCTCGAACTGTGTCATATACTACGTGTCTTCGTTGTTATCGATCTGGCAGACAACAGTGGTGTCATCAGCGTACATTTTTTTTTGACTTGGTATTCCATTTGTCATGCTGTTGCCCACTCATTCAACTTGTCTATATCCCTTGTGGCCTTTTTTGTGTTCTCATCACTACTCACATTCCCACTTATATCTGAAGAAGGGTCTCGACCCGAAACATCACCATTTCATCTGCCTGTCCCGCCGAATTACTTCAGCTTTTTGAGTCTATCTCCTACTTACATTAGATCATCAATAGACTTGGGTATGTTTTGATTTGGCTCCCTGAGTGAAGTCCTTGATTGTGAACAGTTGGGGCCCGGGATTCATCTTCGTGGTGTCACACTGGTCGCATCCTGTTATTTGCTTTATACAGTATCTGTCAACTGACTCTAAATCCACGATGCATTACTCTAAATGTTCTAGCATAGTTCAGCAGTCTCCATTGTGGGACCTTATTGAAATCCTTTTGAAAATTCAAGTATTTCCGATTCACTGCTTCCCTCTCATCTATTCTCAAAAAAAGTCAAAAGAGTTTATTGTCATGTATCCCTGACAGGACAATGAAAATCTTTCTTTGCATAGCACAACAAAACATAGAAGGCATTGACTACAATTATACAATTCTTCTAGATATATCCTCATTATTTCCCTTTCACATTGTTATTTCATATATTTCAACATATTTCACCCTTTACTGTAGATTTCAGCATGTGCTCGCATACTGACCACAGACTGACTGGTTGGTCGATTGAAATACATCACTTATGAACATAATATAAAATTCTATAATATTATTACGGTCACTCTTTGCCCTTGACCATTTATTACAAGATTATTAATTAACCTTTTCTTGTTTTTGATATCAATGTGAATCATCACCTTTTCCCTTCTGGATGCTCTGCAGCCATTCAGCCACATCATTGACCCTCAACTCTGGCACCTTGAGGCAAAATACCATTCAAACATCACATCTATGGCCACAGAAGCACCAGTCTGATCCACTCCACCCCCTCCCGACCAACTGCATCCTTTATCACCACTGCTCTCTCTCTCTCATCCTCCCCTCTGTGCAGCCTAGCCACTCGTGGTGTGAAGCTCCTGACTCTGGCTGCATTCCCCTGAGGAACTGATTCTTAATGTCTCTGTCAAACGCACTCAACAAGCCGACACGTTTTGGCAAGTGAATACATCACTGGCTTACTTTATGCTTGTGGGCACAACTGATTGTGTGATAGAAGAAATCATCTGAGGCCAGGGGTTTGTAGTAATGCAGAAAGTAGTTTTGCTTATAGCAGATGCAACGTATCATTAACCACATCTTATGTATGGCAGAGCCTTTGCATGTACTGTTCGTGAATCGGCTGGAGGAATGTCTCAGTTTATTCGCTGCAGTTTACATTTATCATGTGCTATCTGATGAGTCTGGCCTCCTTAGCTTTTCTTCTGTGTTTTTTCACTAAAATTGAACGTGCACCATAATTCCTTCAAGAAACCATTGTCTCTGCTTTACAGGGGGAGTGAGGGATTGCAACCCTGATAACTAGTTAATGGGAGGAGGAATTGTACTTCAATTGAAGGAAAGCAAACCAAAATGCAAAGTTTCCTTTGTCACATGAAAACAGACACTGTGAGATGGTCAGCAAATGGAACAGAATCTATCTTCACCTGATCTCCATGCAGAACGTGTTTCCATTTTCCCAGCATAAATCGAAAGCTTTCAGCACACTGCTGGTAAAATGTTTTCCTTTTCATTGCGAAGGTGTATAATTAGTGACCAATCCAAATTGTTCATTTTGTGCTGCTCTGAATTTGCATTTCACCCCTGCTATCCTTTCCCAACCCCTTTAATCTACTTTTTATTTGAAATTAGCAATTAGCAATAGTTTGTGTAGGATAGAACTGCACTGAATTCCTGCTTTCTGACTTTAAAATCTATCATTTTTTTAAAAACATAGGATTTGAACAATTATTAAATTGATCAGATTTAGAAAATGTCCTAGATTTACAAAACTAATTATTTACAGTAGAAAACAACTAATTATTTACAGTAGAAAATAATTGAGCAGGACATGCTGCTGATTTAACTAACTTAATTCTTAATATCGGTGATCTATTTCGGTGAGACCAAGCGGAGGCTTGGCGATCGTTTCGCTGAACACCTCCGCTCGGTCCACAATAACCAACCCGACCTCCCAGTGGCTCAGCACTTCAACTCCCCCTCCCATTCCGTATCCGACCTCTCGGTCCTGGGCCTCCTCCATGGCCAGAGTGAGCAACACCACAAGTTGGAGGAACAGCACCTCATATTCCGCTTGGGGAGTCTGCATCCTCTGGGCTTAAACATTGAATTTTCTCAATTCTGTTAACCCTGGCTGTCTCCTCCCCTTCCCACCTCTCCCTCAGCCCTCAGACCCTGGCATTCCTTCTCGCTCTCTCCCCCATCCAAGTCGCACTAGCTTCTCATCTTTACACTACAAACAGCTTACAATGACCTGTTTCCTTTATCATCAATACTTTTTTGCATATCTTTCATTCATTGTTCTTTATCTCTCCACATCACCGTCTATATCTCTCGTTTCCCTGATCCCTAACCAGTCTGAAGAAGGGTCTCGACCCGAAACGTCGCCTATCTCCTTCGCTCCTTAGATGCTGCTGCACCCGCTGAGTTTCTCCAGCCTTTTGTGTACCCTTAATTCTTAATTAACCTGTGTTAAACAGGTACAAAATGTATTGATCATATAATTAACCAGCATGTAAGATATCAGGCATTGAGAAAGACACGATGTATGCATGCCATCAGTCTAAATTATTTTTATCTTGTGGACCAAACGGATAAACAAAATTACTTGCTTTCTAAGTGAAGAAAATGTGATGATCATAATGTTACGACATCGGAATAAGAATTATTGCTGTGCTTAAGGGTGACTCTCAGGATTTTGTATTTGAATGAAGTTGTGCAGCTTAGAATTTTGATTATATGAACTTTAGGTTCATTAACACGAGTCATTTGAGGAAACCCACTTAAATTTAAATTAGAATTCAACTTCGCTCATAATTAAATCCAGATGAGACTGGGTAAAAAAAATTAAAATGAGAGAGAAAGGCTTGATGTAACATGATTGATAATAATAAAACTGAAAAGCAGCTAATTAAATAGTAGAAAGACACCTGGGGGACTCAATCTAAAAACGGGTGTGGAAATCACAATGAAAAAGTAATCCGGCCTTATTTCTCTGATGCAAGCAACCCACCAAATTCATGCCTGAATAGATATAGCTTGGCCAAATCTCTTACAGGAGAAATGCATTGTGCTTCCAGCTGGCTTTCTGGATATCTTCCTGAATGGGGTGGTATTCAAGGGTAGTACAGCATGGCAGAGATTGAACTACAGGGTCCACTGGTACTGGAAGTTATTTACGCTGCAAGAGATGAAATATCTCTTGATAAATGAATTAAAATTCAAACAAGAGGGCATGACATGAGAATTAAGGAACAGAAGTTTAGGGGTAACATGAGGGGGAACTTCTTTACTCAGAGAGTGGTGGCTGTGTGGAATGATCTTCCTGCAGAAGTGGTGGAGGCAGGATCGATTTTAACATTTAAAAGTAAAGTGGATAGGTATATGGACGGGAAGGGAATGGAGGGGTATGGTCTGAGTGCAGGTAGATGGGACTAGGGAAAAATAAATGGTCGGCACGGACTGCAAGGGCCGAGAAGGCCCGTTTCCGTGCTGTAATTGTTATATGGTTATATGTAGGGGATATTCCCTTCCTCTGGTGACAAATGTATCTGGCTTCAAGGATCAGGACCTGACTGCAGTTAAATGACCTTACTGGCACAGTAAAAGGCAATGAGTGATACATCAAAGCCCACCCCTCCACAACTAGCCTCCATTACTGTTGAAGGCCCTGCACATCCAACATTCACTGCTTATAGAAACATAGAAATTAGGTGCAAGAGTAGGCCATTCGGCCCTTCGAGCCTGCACCGCCATTCAATATGATCATGGCTGATCATTCAACTCAATATCCCGTACCTGCCTTCTCTCCATACCCCATGATCCTTTTAGCCACAAAGGCCACATCTAATTCCCTCTTAAATATAGCCAATGAACTGGCCTCAACTACCTTCTGTGGCAGAGAATTGCAGAGACTCACCACATTGTGTGAACATTTTTTTCCTCATCTCGGTCCTAAAGGAATTCCCCCTTATCCTTAAACTGTGACCCCTTGTTCTGGACCTCCCCAACATCGGGAACAATCTTCCTGCATCTAGCCTGTCCAACCCCTTAAAAAGTTTCTATAAGATCCCCCCTCAATCTTCTAAATTCTAGCGAGTACAAGCCGAGTCTATCCAGTCCTTCCTCATATGAAAGTCCTGACATCCCAGGAATCAGTCTGGTGAACCTTCTCTGTACCCCCTCTATGGCAAGAATGTATTTCCTCAGTTTTGGAGACCAGAACTGTACGCAGCACTCCAGGTGTGGTCTCACCAAAACCCTGTACAACTGCAGTAGAAACTCCCTGCTCCTATACCCAAATCCTTTTGCTATGAATGCTAACATACTATTCACTTTCTTCACAGCCTGCTGCACCTGCATGCCTACTTTCAATGACTGGTGTACCATGACACCCAGGTCTCGTTGCATCTCCCCTTTTCCTAATCGGCCACCATTCAGATAATAGTCTACCTTACTGTTTTTGCCACCAAAGTGGATAACCTCACATTTATCCACATTATACTGCATCTCCAATGCATTTTCCCACTCACCCAGCCTATCCAAGTCACCTTGCAGCCTCCTAGCATCCTCCTCACACCTAACACTGTACCCCAGTTTCGTGTCATCCGCAAACTTGGAGATGTTGCATTCAATTCCCTCGTCCAAATCATTAATATATACTGTAAATAGCTGGGGTCCCAGCACTGAGCCTTGCGGTACCCCACTGGTCACTGCCTGCCATTCTGAAAAGGGTCTGTTTACTCCTACTCTTTGCTTCCTGTCTGCCAGCCAGTTCTCTATCCACAACAATACTGAACCCCCAATACCGTGCGCTTTAAGTTTGTATACTAATCTATTATGTGGGACCTTGTCGAAAGCCTTTTGGAAGTCCAGATATAATACATCCACTGGTTCTCCCTTATCCACGCTACTAGTTTCATCCTCGAAAAATTCTATAAGATTCGTCAGACGTGATTTACCTTTCGTAAATCCATGCTGACTTTGTACAACGATTTCACCATTCCAAATGTGCTGCTATCCCATCTTTAATAACTGACTCTAGCAGTTCCCCCCCCCCCCCTTCCCCGTTTTCTCTCTCCCTCCTTTTTTTAAAAAGTGGGGTTACATTTGCTGCCCTCCAATCCTCAGGAACTACTCCAGAATTTCAAGAGTTTTGAAAAATTATCACTAATGCATCCATATTTCTGTCCTGATTATCAATCGTTCTCATCAGGTAACCAAGAGTTCCATTTTTACAAATGTTGATTTTTGGCAAAAAGTAAGAAAATACACAAAAATCATTCCATATGTCAAGTCAAAGTCAAACAAACTTTATTGTCATTTAGAAATACATTGATATATGCAGTTCCAAACGAAATTACGTTGCATTTGGCTCCCTGTGCAACACAATAAATTAACAGAAGGATAGGCATGGATGAAAAGGATAAAAGGATAAATAGACAACGGTGGCAGCCCATTACATGGCATTCAGGAGTCTGATGGCTCATGGGAAGAAGCTGTTGCAGAACCTTGATGTTCTGCTCCTTATGCTGCGATATCTTTTTCCCGAGGGCAGCAGAGTGAACAGACCGTGATGGAGATGTGTGGGGTCTTTTGCTCCCCACACATCTGATAACCATATCTCCACAGTGCAGTCCTGAATGGTATAACACTGACAATAAAGAACTAAGTGGAGAGAGAGAGAGAGTAAACTAGTTCTGCCATTCATAGGAACAAACATTTGTAGGCACTTATGAATGTAATAATATTAAGGGAGCTAATCTGTAGATTTTGACATCCATAAGCCAGGCTTTCATAACCTGGGGATGTCATGTAGATGAATTATGCCTAATGTTTGAATGCTACACAGCTTTAAGATTCATCCCCACATTTGAAGCATGCATACATTGACAGCTTTTCAACCATGACAAACATATAATATAAACGCGTCTCAAAACTTGTTCCATGCCATGTGGCCTTTGCCAATTCCTCCAGTCAGACTGCACTGGGAGAGTGCCCGTGGGTTTATTTAAGTTGCGGTGGAAGAGTTCTCCCAATAATCATTGGTAAAAAGAGGTCATAGATGCATGCACTTGCCCCAAGACAAAAAGAATGCACTCAAATTCCCTTCCAAAATTAAGTAAATGTAAATTTCCGAGCATGCACTGAGAACAAGCAAAGCTAGATTGTCCAGAAACTCCGAAGTCCAGACCAGGTCTTTCAGCACTAAACATTCTGCTCCCATTGAATTTAGCATGTTCAAGGAACACCTGAAAGCACTAAACATTTGTCGAATCAAACACTGTGTAGTAGTCAATGAATGATTTGCTGATGAACTGTTTAAGTATAGCCATTTGGAGTCCTTCCTGTACAACATAGCACAAGGAAAAGTACAGCACTGGAATAGGCCCTTCAGCCCACAATGTCTATTCAGAACATAATGCCGAGATAAACTAATCTCAAATGCATACACGGGATCCATGCCCCTCCAGATCCAGAGAATTGAAGCCGGATACTAACTATTGTAGTTGCAAAACACTTCACACTCATGCCCATCTCAATGTAATGGCTGGTGTGCCTGTGTCACATGTCTACAAGTATGGAATTGATGTGTTATTGGAGTTGATTTACTACCCATGGCATAAAGTAATGGGAACCGTGAATCTGAATCTTGTGATGTGAGACTCTGCCACTTCACCAATGAGGGAGAAGAAAAATGAGCAGGTCAATAGTGATGGCATAGATCATACTTCAAAAATGTTACAGTAAAATGTTATGGCTGAAAGTTCATGATATACTGATGTTGGACTGCTAAGAAACTCCAACATAATCCTAGGAGAATTTGTGACTCATGGTTTGGGAACAGCTCCATCCATGACCACAAGATATTGCAGAAAATTTGTGGACTTAGCCAGACCACCATGCAAACCAACATCTCTTCCATGGACTCCATCTATACTATACTTCACATTGCCTTGGCAAGACCACCAGCATAATCAAGGACCAGTCTCAACCTGGACATCCATTTTCACCCTCTCCCATCAGGCAAGAGGAACAGAAGTTGAAAACGTATACCTCCAGGTTCAGGGATAGTTTCTTCCCAGCGGTTATCAGGCAACTGAATCGTCCTCTCACCAGCTGGAGTGCGGTGCTGACCTCCCATCTACCTCATTGATTACATTTGAACTATCTTTTAATTGGACTTTATTGTACTCTATCTCGCACTAAATGATATACTCTATTTTGTACATACGTACTTTATTGTCACTTACACTTCGGTATACGTGACAATAATAAACTAGACTAAATTAAACTAAATAAGACATTAGTGGGAGAGTGCCATTTTACGACAGAATGGGTCCTCTGATTCCCACAGCAACCAGGAAATCAGATGTCATTGATCTTTATTGATGAGTCCCAAAGATGTGAAGGTTTGTAGGTTAATTGGCCTTGGTAAATTGCCCCTTGTGAAATGGAGTGGATATAAAAGTGAGATAACATTGAACTAGTATGAATAGCAATTGATGTTTGGCACGTGCTCAGTGAGCCAAAGGGCTTGTTTCCATGCTGCATCTCTAAACTAAATGAGTTGCCCACTCCCCAGCCTGAAATTGAGCTGTTGAAAACAAAACTAGTGCAGATGCTGGACATTTGAAACTGAAAATGTTAGAATTATTCAGTAGATCAGGCAGCATCTATGAAGAGAGAAATCTTCGATAAAGAGTTCTGATGAAAAGTCAGTAACCTGGAAGATTATCTCTGTTCCTTTCTCCAGAGATGATCTGCTGATGTTCTTAGGCATTTTCTGTTTTATTTCAAATACCATTTTGTTTGTTTCTCTTTCCTGTATTAGCGGGCAGAACTTTCCTTCTTTAAAATAAGAAGTAAATTTCTTCAGTAACCTCGCCTGCATCCCAAAGATGATTCTTGGTTCACACACAGGACGAGACACCATTATCCCACAAGGAAATCGTTCTTCACTGATATGTTAAATTCAGATGAACCCAGAAGAATGGGAACTCCTAGTGTAGGAAGAAGCTTCACTGATCAACAGTTACCCTGTCAGGGGAGCATGGAAGTTCCACTCTTTCAAAGCAAAGAGGAAACATGCAGACAATGAACAGAATCTAGTTGTAAACTTGGTTCAGATTGTCTCCCACCAGAACAATGATGAATCTCTCACTAGAATAACTGTAACCCCTGAAGAATTTCAGTCCCGTCTTCAGCAGTGCAAAACAGTGGCCGTCTTCAGCAGTGCAAAACAGTGGCACAATTTGTAAAGCCGCTGCCTCACAGCGCCAGAGAATTGAGTTAAATCGTGACCTTGGGATCTCTCTGCGTGGAGTTTGCAAGTTCTCCCTGTGACCACGTGTCTTTCCTGTGGGTGCTCTGGTTTTCAAACACCCCTCCCCCACATCCCAAAGACGTGCAGGTTGGTGGGGCAGGGGGGAGAATTAATGACTATATGGAGAGAATAAATTTGGAATAGATGCATGTAAGATTAATGTAAATGGGTGGATGATGGTCAGCATGGACTCAATGGAACAAAGGGCCTGTTTCCATGCTATAATTCTCCATGTTAACATTCCATGGGTGAACTGCTAGGCTAGAGAACACAGCCAAAAATATGACAAATGTCACAGATAGTGTCCAATTCATGGGAACTAAGGTAAATGAAGGATAAATGACAAAACATGTAGACTGTATATCTATATATGTCCAAAAACCATGTTTCGTCTCAAATCCTTTTTGTGATTTTTTTTAAGTCCCCTTCCTGAAGGAAGAAATTAATTCCTCTAGCCTACCTGAGAACTGTTCAACATGGAGATGCAGAAGGCCAAATGAATGCTACGTATCTTGAAACATGAATCTGGCAAATCACCAAAATGTATTCAAATAAAATAACCCTAGAATCATGGAAAGTATATCGTGGAAAAAGGCCCTTCAGCCAACAGAGTCTGTACTGACCATCAAACACACATTTTCTTCACTAATCCAATCCTAATCCATTTTATTTTCCCTACATTTCCATCAGCCTCTCCCCAGCTTTCATTACTCATTCAAGAGTCAAGAGTGCCCAGGGTCAATTTATAGTGGTCCATTAATTTACCTACCTGCTCATTATTTGGGGAATTTAGAAGGGAGAGGATACCAGTGATCCACGCAGTCACAGGGAGAACCCGCAAACCATACTCGGCTGCTTAGGCCAGGGTTGAACCTGGGTCGCTGTTCTCTTTCGGAATACTTCAATTAAGATGGTTTAGATGAGCACAGCAAGAGAATTACGATGTGCCCAAGTTGAGAATGCATTAGAAGCCTTTCCATGACCCCTAGGCACTGCAAAGAACTATGACGTATATCACCAGCTGCTCTGCACAAACAGAGCATTCAACAACTATACAAAAATAAAAGATTTGTGAGGCACAGGTTTTAGTATGAGCACTAATGCATTTTCAATTTACCCTTTTTCATTCAATGACTGCATAAAATAAAATAACTCTGATGGTGACCGACTTTGGCAGTGCTCATTTCTGGCCTTGACAATAATGCAATATTTGAGTTCTGTAAGAAGATAGTTTCCAATAATTTAGAAATTGATTTGTCCGTTTCCTTCTCTCTGCAGTCTCAGCTAATTTTTTCTTTGTCGCCACATGAATCAATGATTGCTGCCATTTGGGTTGATTGATGTGCTGGCTGCTCTTATTGTCCATGCTCTCTGGCCTGCAAACCATCTAGTCACCAGTATAGATGCTGCTCCAATTGTGGACCTGATGCTGCAAATTGAATGAACGTTGCATTTCTTCCTTTGCTCCTTCTACAGAGATGCTGTCTCAGAGCACCAGTGACCCATGTTCAATTCTGACCTCGGGTTCTGTCTGTGTAGATTTTGCTCATTCTCTCTCAGACCCTCGTAGGTATCTTTTGGGTGCTCCATTTTCCTCCCATCTCCCATGACATTCAGAGCTGCTGGTTATTGATTTCTGTAAAATTGCTTCTCATGTGCAGGCACTGGACTAGTGTTAATGGGTAATCAATGATTGGCGTGGACAATGGACCAAGTTGTTATCTAAACTAAGCTACAAAATGAAGCATGACATCTGAGAAATCCATGGGATAATGGCATGTTGGCAACTGTAAGCAAATCGAAGCTGAGAATGGATCGTGAAAAGAGGATCAGGTCAGGGATGGGGGATAGTTAGTGATCAGGAACAGGGCCTGTGGGATTGTTGACCATCATTCTGGGGGCTGGGAGTAGAGTTAGCAATTATGGTCATATTCTGTTTGTGGGAGGTGGTGTGGAGCTAATAATCAGGATTTGGGAGGACTGGGTTTGGTAGGTAGATTGCAGTGCCAGGTGGAGATAGGGGCACTGAGACATTAGGACTACTGGAAGGTAGGAGAACCAGGGCCTAGGCTAATTGTGGGTTGTGGGAAAGGGGGCATAGTATGAAAGGGAAGAGCAGGTCTCATCTTCATCGGGCTCCAGACTGGTGCCGAGCACTGAAAGTCTGCAGACCATGGAGATCGCTGAAGAACGTTGCATGGGAAACGTTGAGATTTGATCCATCCCAGATGTTGGCCGTGGCAGAGACCCAAATGCAATTCACACCAAAAAAATTCCAATCAAAATTGCCCGACTGAAAATGACTTGAAAATGGTAATTTGCAACTCGCTCGTCCCAAAATGCAAATTCAAAAAATGTGAACTGAATCAAACAATCAAAGTTCCAGATTGGAAAATGCACATTGTTTTACAAAAGGGGGGGAATATATTCTGTTCCGCTCATGCAGAAACAGCCCTGGATCATTTTCAATTTGAAAAGCTATACTCTGAAGTGAAATGAAAGAGAAATCTTTTGTAAATTGACTAAAGTAACTGCAGTGACTCATTTGGAGCTGGATTTATCAGAGCACAACAGGGTTTGTGGCCCGAGTCTCTTATTTTGAAGAAATAGTGACAGATAATTACAGACTTAAACCAGAAGAAGCAGAGATCTGCTTACAATTGCAGCCCACACCTATAAAGACTCTGCAGTATCTACTGGACCAAAGATCCAGTTAATTTTTTTCACAATGTATATCGAAGTCAAATGACCTTAGAATGGCCCAGAATAAATTATATATATTTTATTAATGAAAGATTTTATCTAATAACTGCAACAAACCAGGGAGCTCACTAGTCTTCAATCATACAGACTAACATATCTTTACCTATGTATCTGTGGTTGATTTATATCGCCGCTGCTTGAAGATTACCTTCATGCAAACAAGATACACATAGCCTGGTTAGGCTGGCATGTAATTATCATACCGAGGGAGCACTGTGCTGTCAGATATGTTTAACTGTACTTCTATCTGTCTGCTCTAATAAACACAAAATACCTCAGCCTAGAAATTCAATCTGATTGTTCAATGCAAACGTGTGCTGCATGATATAACCTTACTGGAAAACCGATTGTTGAAAGCAATTGGGTATCTTACTGGGTGATTTAGAAGGTTGTCAAATAGCTTTTGAGGTGTGTGTGTGTGTGTGTGTGTTGTGTGTGTGCGTGCGTAGCACGGAGATGTCTTAGATATAAATGGTGATAAAATGCAATGTGCGTTTGGTTGCTACTTCCACCAGAGTCTGTGGCGTCTGTGTGGAGGTAGCAACCAGGGTATTCTTGCAGAAGCAGTCTCTGCAAAAGCATGTGATCCCTGCATCAGCAAGGCTTCAATGCATATTTGCTGGAAAACCTGTATTGTTTTCTCTGGAGCATTGGAGGTTGAAGGGGGCACTGCTAGAAATATATAAAATTATGAGAAATTGTGGTTTATAAAATTATGGGAGGCACATGATACGGTAGACAGTCAGAACCCTTTTCCCTAGAGAGGAAATGTCAAAGACTGGTAGGAGTAGATTTAAGGTGGGAGGAGTAAAATGTAAAGGAGACTGGACCAAGTACAGACCCGGTGGCTCTGCTCCCACAACGCGAGATTCCACCACTCACCCGTTCCCCCAATGCAAGATTCCACCACTCATCCGTTCCCCCAATGCATTATTGCACCATTCACACATAGCCCCCAACTGTGCAGGCGCGGTTCATTTCTCCTCATCCTCCAGCACTCCCTCCTCCTCTTCACAGGTATGTTACAAAACTTGCCTTCGGCGGCACTGCAGTTCTGTCACTGGCCGTGTGCGCGACTTTGGCGCCTTTGAGGGGGGGGGGGGGGGGACACGGGGTTAAAATGAGGTTTTCCCCTTGCCTTCCAGAGTTATATTTTCTCGGAGTACGAGCTTTTCTGAAGATTCGTTCCGACTGCCGGTATGCGAATTAATTAGCTACAATTGGGTAACTAATTAATTATGTTTTAATTTCAGGTCATCCAAGTAAGATTGTTTCATTTTTGCTTCAGAATGCTTCAAATTATAATAACTGAAAATTTCTTTCAGTTCTCTTAATTTTTAAGAAAGTTATGGGCTTTTGACTGTCCTTGATCGCAACTTTTGTGTCAAGCCAATGGAAAGGCAATGGGGAACAAGATGCTAATTTCGAGTATGAAAACGGCCATAACATTTTTAATACTGAAGATATGAAAGTGAATTAGGTGTCAAATGAAACTTCTTTTTATGTTTTATCTGATGGGATAAATTGCAGACTTGATTTTTAAAATCTCAAAATTATGAAACATTGCTACTCTTCACCCTCTCTCTTCAATCTCTAGAGAGGGAGGGGGCAGAGAGGGAGGGGCAGAGAGGGAGGGGGCGGGGAGGGGGCGGGGGGGGAGGGGGCAGAGGGGGCGGAGGGGGCGGAGGGGGCGGAGGGGGCGGGGGGGCGGAGGGGGAGGGGGGGGCGGAGAGGGAGGGGGGGCGGAGAGGGAGGGGGGGCGGAGAGGGAGGGGGGGCGGAGAGGGAGGGGGGGCGGAGAGGGAGGGGGGGCGGAGGGGGAGGGGGGGCGGAGGGGGAGGGGGGGCGGAGGGGGAGGGGGGGCGGAGAGGGAGGGGGGGCGGGGAGGGAGGGGGGGCGGGGAGGGAGGGGGGGCGGGGAGGGAGGGGGGGCGGGGAGGGAGGGGGGGCGGAGAGGGAGGGGGGGCGGAGACGGAGGGGGGGCGGAGAGGGAGGGGGGGCGGAGAGGGAGGGGGGGCGGAGAGGGAGGGGGGGCGGAGAGGGAGGGGGGGCGGAGAGGGAGGGGGGGCGGAGAGGGAGGGGGGGCGGAGAGGGAGGGGGGGCGGAGAGGGAGGGGGGGCGGAGAGGGAGGGGGGGCGGAGAGGGAGGGGGGGCGGAGAGGGAGGGGGGGCGGAGAGGGAGGGGGGGCGGAGAGGGAGGGGGGCGGAGAGGGAGGGGGGCGGAGAGGGAGGGGGGCGGAGAGGGAGGGGGGGCGGAGAGGGAGGGGGGGCGGAGAGGGAGGGGGGGCGGAGAGGGAGGGGGGGCGGAGAGGGAGGGGGGGCGGAGAGGGAGGGGGGGCGGAGAGGGAGGGGGGGCGGAGAGGGAGGGGGGGCGGAGAGGGAGGGGGAGCGGAGAGGGAGGGGGAGCGGAGAGGGAGGGGGAGGGGGCAGAGAGGGAGGGGGAGGGGGCAGAGAGGGAGGGGGAGGGGGCAGAGAGGGAGGGGGAGGGGGCAGAGAGGGAGGGGGAGGGGGCAGAGAGGGAGGGGGAGGGGGCAGAGAGGGAGGGGGAGGGGGCAGAGAGGGAGGGGGAGGGGGCAGAGAGGGAGGGGGAGGGGGCAGAGAGGGAGGGGGAGGGGGCAGAGAGGGAGGGGGAGGGGGCAGAGAGGGAGGGGGAGGGGGCAGAGAGGGAGGGGGAGGGGGCAGAGAGGGAGGGGGAGGGGGCAGAGAGGGAGGGGGAGGGGGCAGAGAGGGAGGGGGAGGGGGCAGAGAGGGAGGGGGAGGGGGCAGAGAGGGAGGGGGAGGGGGCAGAGAGGGAGGGGGAGGGGGCAGAGAGGGAGGGGGAGGGGGCAGAGAGGGAGGGGGAGGGGGCAGAGAGGGAGGGGGAGGGGGCAGAGAGGGAGGGGGAGGGGGCGGAGAGGGAGGGGGAGGGGGCGGAGAGGGAGGGGGAGGGGGCGGAGAGGGAGGGGGAGGGGGCGGAGAGGGAGGGGGAGGGGGCGGAGAGGGAGGGGGAGGGGGCGGAGAGGGAGGGGGAGGGGGCGGAGAGGGAGGGGGAGGGGGCGGAGAGGGAGGGGGAGGGGGCGGAGAGGGAGGGGGAGGGGGCGGAGAGGGAGGGGGAGGGGGCGGAGAGGGAGGGGGAGGGGGCGGAGAGGGAGGGGGAGGGGGCGGAGAGGGAGGGGGAGGGGGCGGAGAGGGAGGGGGAGGGGGCGGAGAGGGAGGGGGAGGGGGCGGAGAGGGAGGGGGAGGGGGCGGAGAGGGAGGGGGAGGGGGCAGAGAGGGAGGGGGAGGGGGCAGAGAGGGAGGGGGAGGGGGCAGAGAGGGAGGGGGAGGGGGCAGAGAGGGAGGGGGAGGGGGCAGAGAGGGAGGGGGAGGGGGCAGAGAGGGAGGGGGAGGGGGCAGAGAGGGAGGGGGAGGGGGCAGAGAGGGAGGGGGAGGGGGCAGAGAGGGAGGGGGAGGGGGCAGAGAGGGAGGGGGAGGGGGCAGAGAGGGAGGGGGAGGGGGCAGAGAGGGAGGGGGAGGGGGCAGAGAGGGAGGGGGAGGGGGCAGAGAGGGGGGGGGAGGGGGCAGAGAGGGAGGGGGAGGGGGCAGAGAGGGAGGGGGAGGGGGCAGAGAGGGAGGGGGAGGGGGCAGAGAGGGAGGGGGAGGGGGCAGAGAGGGAGGGGGAGGGGGCAGAGAGGGAGGGGGAGGGGGCAGAGAGGGAGGGGGAGGGGGCAGAGTGGGAGGGGGAGGGGGCAGAGTGGGAGGGGGAGGGGGCAGAGTGGGAGGGGGAGGGGGCAGAGTGGGAGGGGGAGGGGGCAGAGTGGGAGGGGGAGGGGGCAGAGTGGGAGGGGGAGGGGGCAGAGTGGGAGGGGGAGGGGGCAGAGTGGGAGGGGGAGGGGGCAGAGTGGGAGGGGGAGGGGGCAGAGTGGGAGGGGGAGGGGGCAGAGAGGGAGGGGGAGGGGGCAGAGAGGGAGGGGGAGGGGGCAGAGAGGGAGGGGGAGGGGGCAGAGAGGGAGGGGGAGGGGGCAGAGAGGGAGGGGGAGGGGGCAGAGAGGGAGGGGGAGGGGGCAGAGAGGGAGGGGAGGGGGCAGAGAGGGAGGGGAGGGGGCAGAGAGGGAGGGGGAGGGGGCAGAGAGGGAGGGGGAGGGGGCAGAGAGGGAGGGGGAGGGGGCAGAGAGGGAGGGGGAGGGGGCAGAGAGGGAGGGGGAGGGGGCAGAGAGGGAGGGGGAGGGGGCAGAGAGGGAGGGGGAGGGGGCAGAGAGGGAGGGGGAGGGGGCAGAGAGGGAGGGGGAGGGGGCAGAGAGGGAGGGGGAGGGGGCAGAGAGGGAGGGGGAGGGGGCAGAGAGGGAGGGGGAGGGGGCAGAGAGGGAGGGGGAGGGGGCAGAGAGGGAGGGGGAGGGGGCAGAGAGGGAGGGGGAGGGGGCAGAGAGGGAGGGGGAGGGGGCAGAGAGGGAGGGGGAGGGGGCAGAGAGGGAGGGGGCAGAGAGGGAGGGGGCAGAGAGGGAGGGGGAGGGGGCAGAGAGGGAGGGGGAGGGGGCAGAGAGGGAGGGGGAGGGGGCAGAGAGGGAGGGGGAGGGGGCAGAGAGGGAGGGGGAGGGGGCAGAGAGGGAGGGGGAGGGGGCAGAGAGGGAGGGGGAGGGGGCAGAGAGGGAGGGGGAGGGGGCAGAGAGGGAGGGGGAGGGGGCAGAGAGGGAGGGGGAGGGGGCAGAGAGGGAGGGGGAGGGGGCAGAGAGGGAGGGGGAGGGGGCAGAGAGGGAGGGGGAGGGGGCAGAGAGGGAGGGGGAGGGGGCAGAGAGGGAGGGGGAGGGGGAGGGGGCAGAGAGGGAGGGGGAGGGGGAGGGGGCAGAGAGGGAGGGGGAGGGAGGGAAGATTGGGAGGGGGCATGACCCTCGTCCACCCTTCCCCATCTCCCTCCTCCACCCCACTCCCCATCCCCTCACTCCCATAGGACGCATCCAGGTTGTAGAGCAGCACCAGGGCCTGGCACTCGGCCTGGTTCTTGTACTCGGCCCTGGTTGTAGACTCCAGCCATCAGCTCGGCCACCGCCTGGGCTCCAGTGCAGGAATTTGGCATGATGCATGCATGGACAGTGTGCCAAAGGGGTTGTTCCTGTGCTGTACTGTTTTATGTTCTTAAAGGTGACCTACCTGTCCATCTCCAAGGTTGCAGAGTTACTACCTATGGATAGGTTCCATTAAGTTATGCTCACTTCAGATCTCCTTCAGGCACCACTAAAAACTTCACTCCTACCGCCCTTCCACCACTCCATCTTTGCCCAATGGTGACGCCAAATACCTTCCAGTTAGAGATTTGCATCCTGCCATTATACAATTGTGATCCAATCTCCATTTGGAACATTAGCCATCATCCCTTACACCACCCTCTGAGTGAAAACATTGACTAATCTTCTGGAATTTTTTTGAGGATGTAACTAGGAAAATGGACAAGTAAGATGTAGTGTACCTGGACTTTCAGAAGGCATTTGATAAGGTCCCACATCGGAGATTAGTGGGTGAAATTATGGCACATGCTAATGGGGGCGAGTGCTGACATGGATAGAAAATTGGGTGGCAGACAGGGATTAACGGGTCCCTTTCAGAATGGCAAGCAGTGACTAGTGGGGTACCGCAAGGCTCGGTACAGCTATCTACAATATATAATAATGATTTAGATGAAGGGATTACAAGTAACATTGGCAAATTTGTTGATGACACAAAGCTGGGTGGCAGTGTGAACTGTGAGGAGGGTGCTATGAGAATGCAGGGTGACTTGGACAGGTTGGGTGAGTGGGCAGATGCATGTCAGATGCAGTTTAATGTGGATAATGTGAGGTTATCCACTTTGGTAGCAAAAACAGGAAGGCAGATTATTATCTAAATGGTGTCAAGTTGGTAAAAGGGGAAGTACAACGGGATCTGGGGGTCCTTGTTCATCAGTCAATGAAAGTAAGCATGCAGGTACAGCAGGCAGTGAAGAAAATGAATGGCATGTTGGCCTTCATAACAAGAGGAGTTAAGTATAGGAGCAAAGAGGTCCTACTGCAGTTGTACAGGGCCCTAGTGAAACCATACCTGGAATATTGTGTGCAGTTTTGGTCTCCAAATTAGAGGAAGAACATTTGCGCTATTGAGGGAGTGCAGCGTAGGTTCACAAGGTTAAGAGAATAGAGTGGATGGGCTTGTATACTCTCGAGTTGAGAAGGATGAGAGGGAATCTTATTGAAACATAAGATTATTAAGGGTGTGGACATGCTTGAGACAGGAAACATGTTCTCGATGTTGGGGAAGTCCAGAACCAGGGGCCACAGTTTAAGAATAAGGGGCAAGCCATTTGGAACGGAGATGAGGAAACACTTTTTCACACAGAGTTGTGAGTCTGTAGAATTCTCTGCCTCAGAGGGCGGTGGAGGCCGGTTCTCTGGATACTTTCACGAGAGAGCTAGATAGGGATCTTAAGGATAACGGAGTCAGGGGATATGGGAAAAGGTAGGAACGGGTTACTGATTGTGGATGATCAGCCATGATCACATTGAATGGCGGTGCTGGCTCGAAGGGCCGAATGGCCTACTCCTGCACCTATTGTCTATTGCCCTTCAGGTTTGTATTAAATCCCGTCCCTCTCACCTTAACCATATGTCCCACACAGTGTAACGTACGCTGTGAATTCACCCAATCTATTCCCCTTGTGATTTCATGGACCTCTTAACGATCACTGCCCAGCCTCCTGTGCCCCAATGAATACAATTATAGCCAGGTTTGGATTGAATTAAGGAATCATAGGAAGTGTGGTCAGCTGGCAGCACTCTCAGATAACACCATCATGGCAGAGTATTTGTGTGTTTGACAATAGCATCTGGCACCTGTAAAATGTAAGAGCCACATACTGCTTTATAGGATCAGCAAAAAAATTTGAACACTGAACCACATAAAAAGGCATTTGAGCAAGATGTAAAATGAGTTGCGTTTACAGAATTATGATTAGGGAGCAGAGGGGGTTTGGATTAAGAAGGAAATTTTGACTTGCTGCCATGGGAGGTGAAGGCATGGATGGAGTGCAGGAAATTGGCAATGTGTAAGAACCTGCAACCGGGATAATGTAGAGGTCTTGGAGTGTTATAGACTGGATGATGTTACAAAGATAGGGAAGTATAATTATTTTAAATCTGAGGAACTGTTGGACTGGAAAATTCATCCATATTTTTGAGGTCTTGTGTGTAAATTTGTTTCCTGTATAAATTGTCATATTTCATGAGCTGTAAAGTTCTTTGAAGCTAGATAATGCAAGTTCTTCAGTCTTCTCCTGTATGCATCCTGTTTCAAAGAGAATTATTTGGCCTATATTTTAAAGATTGCTTGATAAGTATTGCAGATGACAAGTACTGTGTGTATTGTCAAATATTGAAACGCAAAGCCTCACAGGCAAACTTTGATTCTTTGAACTATTTTGAACATCAGTTTTGTCTAATTGTAGACGTTTCCTATTGACCTTGTGTTTGATTTTGATTTTAGTTTGGACTTCAAAGGGAAGAATGTCATATATATTTGTATTTCCTCTTGACATCAACAGGCCTGGGCAAAGGGATAATTCTGTGAACTGTAGAAACAAGGAACTGCAGTTGCTGGTTTACAAATAAAGAGGCAAAGTGCTGGAGTAACTCAGCGGGTCAAGCAGCATTTCTGGAGAACAAGAAAAAGATTTAAAAAGTGAGAGGAGTAAAAAAAAAAAAGGGTTTTTTAATTTATTTTAAAATTAGTTTTATTAGAAGCAATTGTACATGAATAAAACATTCGGCATGTAAAATTATACAATTATTTTACAGCTTCAATTTTGATCTTTTAACCTGAAAATTAGGGAAAAGGAGAAAGAACAAGTGGGGAAAAAAGTGAAAAGTGAAAAGATAGGACCTCTAGACTACCAAAGTTGTGTGGCCAAAGAGTGAATAAAGATATAAGAGAGGAAAAAATAAATAAATAAGTGGAGATTTACCACATTTAATTCCCTCTTCAATATAGCCAATGAGCTGGCCACAACTACCTCTGTGGCTGAGAATTCCACAGATTCACCACTCTGTGTGAAAAATGTTTTTCTCATCTCAGTCCTAAAAGACTTCCCCCTTATCCTTCAACTGTGACCCCTTGTTCTGGACTTCCCCAACATTGGGAACAATCTTCCTGCATCTAGCCTGTCCAACCCCGTAAGAATTTTGTAAGTTTCTATAAGTTCCCACCTCAATCTTCCAAATTCTAGCGAGTACAAGCTGAGTCTATCCAGTCTTTCTTCATATGAATGTCCTGCCATCCCAGAAATCAGTCTGGTGAACCTTCCCTGTACTCCCTCTATGGCAAGAATGTCTTTCTTCAGATTAGGAGACCAAAACTGTGCACAATACTCCAGGTGTGGTCTCACCAAGGCCCTGTACAACTGCAGTAGAACCTCCCTGCTCCTATACTCAAATCCTTTTGATATGAATGTTAACATACCATTTGCTTTCTTCACTGCCAGATACTGCCAGGCTCTCCCGAGCCTTGCTCTAGGGAGGTATCACCCAGCCCTAAACAAGGTGCATGCTTACTTTCAATGACTGGTGTACCATGACACCCAGGTCTCGTTGCATCTCCCCTTTTCCTAATCGGCCACCATTCAGATAATAGTCTACCTTCCTGTTCTTGCCACCAAAGTGAATAACCTCACATTTATCCACATTATACTGCATCTGCCATGCATTTGCCCACTCATCCAATCTATCCAAGTCACCTTGCAGCCTCCTGACAGCGGCGTGAAATCACAGTAACTACAGTTGAAGTGATACAGTAAGACTCAGAAGACTAGAACTACCAGATGATCTTTGCAATTATGAGGGTCGGGAACGGAGGGCACGTAATCCCTCATCATAACTCCTCATAAAATAAAGATCAAACTTCAAACTGGTAAGTTCTCATTTAATCTTACTATTTACTATTCGGAGTCACATGAGTGATTCCATGAAGATTTCAAAGCTCTGCGATTTCATGCCGTAGATCCAGTTCCATACGACACACTGCTTCGGTTGACACAGGATTGAACAAATAATGTATTGACCATTGTTTAAATTATACAAAATAATGTATTGACCATTGTTTAAATTATACGATGAACATTTTAATAATAAAAAGAACAGTAATAACCCCTCTATGCCAGGGGGAAATTACAAATGAAAATTACAAATGAAATCAAACAGAACCCAAATCAGCATGCCCAAAACTTTGCACTGCCAGGACAGGTTTGTCATAGAATCATGAAAAACTTGATTCACTAGACCATCCTGCGGTCCTGAGGATTTGATCTAGAGGCACGTCCTGTGCCTTCGCTGCGGATGTTAACGCCGCCCTGGTGGAGTAGGATTTAAACACATCTATGTGTACTCCAGCACAATCCAAAACCTGCTTCAACCACCTAGAAATAGTTTGTACTGACACCTTTCTATGTAGTTTTTTTTTGTGACTGATGAGCTTCGCCGTTTCAGAGCCTCTGAGACTCTTGGTTATCTCGATATATTAACTCGGGTGCCTTAGGGCAACGGGGTATGCTTTAAAGCTTATTTTGGTTCCAGCCATCCCTGGCCTGCTTTGTTTGATTAAATCATATACATAAAACGTATTATTATCTACAGAAGAACGCATGCTATCCAGCCGTAGCTTTTGCAATGTCTGGACCCGTTGCGCTGATACTTGCGCCATGAACATTGCCACTTTAAATGGTGATGTTATGGATGCAGTGGAGTTCAAAGTGAGCATTGCACAGCAGGGCTAACATGTCCTGCTGTGTACGTGACATCGATGTTCCTTGGACCATTCGCCCAAACATTGTTATCCCTGCATACACAATTCGATAGGCCTTCCTCCCGACAGGATTGGCCACTGCGCCCCGAGGCACCGGAGTTGTTGGAATCAGCTGAACTGCCGGCGGTTCTGTAGTCGGCGTCTTTGGAACCGGCGTTACTGAAGCCGTTGTTTCCCTAGCCGACCTGCGCTCACTAACTGCGGTCCCGCGGGTAAGTATTTTGCTCCGAACGGCAGCAGCCTTTTTAAATTTTTTTTTCCATTTTTAATTTTCTCCCGCTGGCTCCTGTAACCAGCCTTACGGAGTTCAAGTAACCGCAGAGAGTTGTTTAAAACCACTTACCTGCTGGTTTATTACTTACCGCTGATGGAGCTGCGTTCTCCAGCCTATCGGTGCGCCATACGTCTGACGGAATGACGCGCATGCGCCTGGCGGGGCTTCTTCGCAGAATCGCTCATGTGACTCCAAAGTAAAATGTAAATAGCTGGGGTCCCAGCACTGAGCCTTGCGGTACCCCACTACTCACTGCCTGCCATTCTGAAAAGGATCCGTTTACTCCAACTCTTTGCTTCCTGTCCGCCAGCCAGTTCTCTATCCACATCAATACTGAACCCCTAAATACCATGTGCTTTAAGTTTGCATACTAATCTCTAATGCAGGACCTTGTTGAAAGCCTTCTGAAAGTCCAGATACAACACATCCACTGGTCCCCCCTTATCCACTCTACTAGTTACATCCTCAAAAAATTCTATAAGATTCGTCAGACATGATTTACCTTTCATAAATCCATGCTGACTTTGTTCAATAATTTCACCACTTTCCAAATGTGCTGCTATCCCATCTTTAATAACTGAATCTAGCATTTTCCACACTACCGATGTTCGACTAACTGGTCTGTAATTCCCCGTTTTCTCTCTCCCTCCCTTTTTAAAATTCAGTTTAGACTTTGAATAATAAAGTCTATGCAGTATTAACGAATGCCTAACGTTAAGAGAACAGTTATGTATATTTAGAAGGCTTTCCTCCCACCTATCTTTTAAAATTGTTAGGGCCAATTCATCTTCCCAAGCTTGCTTAATTATTTCCGAGGGTATTTAATATATTTAAAAGGGTACTATAAAGGTACGATATCAACATGTATTAGTCTAGTATGTCTGGAACCATATATTGACAGTCTTGGGTATGTGATTTCAGATAGTCTCGTATTTGAAGTTATCTAAAGTATTGGCTACCTTTCAGATGATATTTCCACTGTAATTCTTGAAATGAGAGGAGAGTCCCCATCTCATAAAGATTTCCCAGTTTTTGAATTCCTAATCTTTCCCATTGTATGAAAGCCTCGTCAAAAGTAGACGGCTTAAACGAGGGATTGTTGGCGATTGGTGAGAGAAGAGATAAATTTCTCAATTTAAGGGTTGACTTCACTTGTTTCCAGATTCGTAAGGTACTATGGATTATCGGCTTTTCCTCATATACTAATTTCTTCAGATTTAATGGAGAGAGAAGAATCGTGCCTATATTAAAAGGCGAACAATCTTCTCTCTCCATTATTAGCCAGTTTACCTGTTGGCATGTGTTGTCCATCCAATAGATAACATTTTTAATATTCATTGCCCAGTAATAGTAAAATAAATTAGGGAGAGCCAGTCCGCCAATTTCTTTGGGTTTACATAAATGGCGTTTATGGATTCTGTGAGTTTTATAATCCCAAATAAAGTTTGTGATCACAGAAACGAGTTTAAAAAAAAAAATTAGGGTGAAAAATCGGTATTGATTGAAATAGGTATAGGATTTGTGGAAGGAAGATCTTTATGGCGTTTATTCTACCTATGAAGGAAATTGGAAGAGTTTTCCAAAATTGAAAAAAGGCATTTATCGTGTAATATTTTTTTATTTGAAGTAAACCGTTTACAATGTAAAGCTTACTTTATAAACTAACACCTTAATTCAATATTACTACAAATAACATATCAATACTTAATATCTTCTATTTTTTGGAAATAAAGAAAAAGATATATAAAAGAGAAAAGAAAAAAGAGTAAATAAAAAAGAATAAAAAATTCTTCCCACATACTTCAATCGTAAATAAAAAGAAAATAAAAAGGGAAAATTTGAAAAACAAAAATATTACATATATATAAACAAAAACTAAAGTCATTATACGAAATACTATTTCATTCAGAAATATCTCTAATAAATGCACAATAATATCAATTATAAGTAAGTTATTCGCATCGGATCCATAGGGTGTCCGTCGAGCCGTGATTCCAAGAATAGCTACTTTTCTAAATACTGTATATATGGAGACCATATCGATTCAAAAGAATTATACCTGTCCAAAAGGACAAATCTAATTCTTTCCAAATTCAACGTCTCCAACATCTCTGCTTTCCACATTTTAATTGTTGGAGATAATGTTCCCTTCCAAAATTTAAGTATCATTTTTTTCCCTATTATTAAACAGTAATCAAAAAAATTTCTTTGATTAACCGTGAGTACCAAATTTGGCTCCGGGATTCCGAATATTATTAATTTTGGGTCTGGGTCGAGTTCAACCTTAAGAACTTCCGAAATAACTTTAAAAATTTCAATCCAATAATAATTCAACCGTGGACACGTTACCAAACTATGTATTAAATTTGCTTCAAGATTCTTACATTTATCACAAATAGAGGAGAGACTAGGAAAAATACTTTTTAATTTGGTTTTCGAGTAGTGTAATCTATATATAACTTTAAATTGTATCAGTGTATGTCTGGCATTCAAAGAACACCAATGTATTCTTTGTAAGCATTCTTCCCAAGTTTCTTTTGTTATAGGTAATCCGATTTCATTTTCCCATGCTTGACGATATGTTTCAGTTGTTGGGTTCTCTTTATCTAAAATAATATTGTATATATAAGCTATAAGCTTATCCGTATTTGGATGTAAATTAAACAGCTCATCTAATAAGCCTGGTTCTTTTTTTTTATAGTCTTGTGTGTTACATTTAATAAAATCTCTAATTTGTAAATACCTAAAATGGTGTTGTGAAGGTAATCCAAAAATATCTTGTAACTCTTCAAATAATAAAAAATTTCCATTTCTATAAAGGTGTCCTATCCTTTTAATTCCTAAATCCTCCCACAGTCTAAACCCCGCATCTAAGATTGAGGGTTTAAACAGTGGGTTATTCCTAATTGGTAACCTAAAAGAAAGATTATCCAGATATAGGGTCTTAACTATCTGTTTCCAAATACGCCTATTATTATGAATTATAGGGTTGTCCCTATAAGTCTTTTTTTGTACTTCCTTAGGTGCGAAAATAATCGACTCTATATTGAAAGGTAAACAGTCTTCCTTTTCCATTTTTAACCACATTGGTTCAACATCCATATTTACCCACCAAAAATTCATATTCTTAATCTGGACTGCCCAAAAGTAATATAGAAAATTTGGAAGTGCCAGCCCTCCATTTATCTTAGACTTACATAAGTGTTTTTTACTTATTCTATGACTTTTATAATCCCAGACAAAATTATTAACTATAGTATCAATTTTAAAAAAAAAACTTTTTGGGAGAAAAAAAGGAATTGCCTGAAATAAATATAACAATTGTGGTAAAAAAATCATCTTTATAGCATTAATCCTACCGATCATAGATATAGGGAGTGTTTTCCAATATAAAATGTTTTTTTTAAGTTTCTCTAATAATTGATAATAATTAGCTTTAATTAATAATTTATAGGATTTAGACACATTGATTCCTAAATATTTAAATTTATCTGTAACTATTTTTAGTGGGTATTTTTGTAATATATTTACATTTATACCAGTTATAGGCATAATGTCACTTTTATTCCAATTAATCCTATATCCTGAAAATACGCTAAATTCATTTATAACATTAAATAACTTGGGAATACTACATTCCGGCTTAGTAATATAAATCAGAATATCATCTGCATATAAAGATATCTTATTATTTGTTGTGTCAGTATTATACCCATATATTTCGGGTTCTGATCTGATTCTTTCGGCCAGAGGTTCTATCACCAAAGCAAATAATAAAGGGGATAACGGACATCCCTGTCTGCATCCCCTAAAAAGTCTAAATTTAGGTGATAGTATTTGATTGGTTAAAATTCTTGCTGTAGGGTTAGAATATAATATTCTTACCCATTTACAAAATCCATCCCCCAATTGATACTTTTCCATTATATTAAATAAATATGACCATTCCACCTGGTCGAATGCTTTTTCAGCATCCAACGATATAACTGCTAATTCAATATCTCTCCTTCTTCTCGAGTATATAATGTTAAACAAGCGTCTAAGATTATGTGATGAATAACGTTTTGGAATAAAACCTGTTTGATCATAATGTATTATTTTGGAAATCACTAAGCTTAGCCTCCGAGACAGTACTTTAGTTAATATTTTTTGATCAGTATTTAAAAGGGCAATCGCTCGATATGATCCAGGATCTTCCAGATCCTTATCTAATTTAGGAATTAATGTAATTGTAGATTCATTTAAAGACTCTGGTAACTTTCCTAACTCATAGGTGTGTCTATACACTGTTTGTAATCTTGATGAAAGTAGATCATGAAATTTTTTATAAAATTCTGCACTCAGGCCATCGGGGCCCGCTGTTTTACCATTTTTTAACGATCCAATTGATTCTTCGATATCTATTACCGATATTTCAGCATTTAATAATTGCCTACTCTCAAAATCTAGCTTATTAAAATGACATTTTTCTAAAAATGTTTCCATTTCATCTGTTTGCCCTGTTAATTTAGATGAATAAAGATTTTGATAATATTGTAAAAATGTGTCATTAATGTCTTTTGGTATAGTCAATGTATTTCCCTGTACCGATCTAATACTATGTATAGTTTTTTCATCGTCTAATCTTCTGAGTTGTCGTGCTAATAATTTTTGAGGTTTATCACCAAATTCAAAATGAACTTGTTTAGTTTGTTGATATAGTTTTATCACTTGATCAGAGTAAATTTTATTTAATCTATATTTTAATATAGCAATTTTATTACTCAACTCTTTAGAAGGATGTATTATATTTTCACTATCTAATTGTTTTATCTCTTTTTCTAACTTTTGCTCCATTTTTCGATTTACTTTGTTAAAATGAGCTTGTGCTGATATTATTGCACCACGCATAAATGCTTTAAATGTATCCCATAATAATAATGGGGAAATCTCAGATTTATCGTTAGTTTCAAAAAATAATTTAATCTGTTTCTCCACATAGTTACAGCAATCTTTATCCTTTAATATCTGTGTTGAATCTCCAAATATTAGTTTTATTAACTATATCTTTTAATTTTATCTTAAATGTTAATGGAGCATGATCTGAGATAATAATATTATGATACTTTGCATCATACGTAAAGGGGAGTAATTTTGAGTCGACTAAGAAATAATCTATCCTCGAGTAGGTTCCGAATACCGGCGAGAAAAATGAATATTCCCGTCCGGTTGGATTATCCAATCTCCAAATATCTTTAACATTCGATGTCTTAATAAAAGAATTTATAAGCTTACTTGATTTAGAAAGAGCCTTACTTTTTGTAGAAGATCTGTCCAAATAATTATCTAAAGTACAGTTTAAATCACCTCCAATTATTAAATTATATTGGGTGGATATAGGAATACTATTAAATATTTTCTTAAAAAATAGTGGATTATCAAAATTAGGTGCGTATATATTCATAAGAATTACTTTTTTTAAATATAGTTTCCCTGTAATTATTAAATATCTACCCTCCTTATCCTCTATTATCGAATTAAGTTTAAAAGGTATACCTTTACGAATAATTATTGCAACCCCTCTAGATTTGTGTATAAACGAAGAATGATATACTTTTGAAATCCATTTAGCTGTTAATCTATATTGAGCATCTTTTTTAAGATGTGTTTCCTGAAGAAACGTAACTCCAGATTTCAATCTATTCAGCTGAGCTAATACCTTTCCCCTTTTAATTGGTTCATTGATTCCTTTAACATTCCAACTACAGAAGGTGATTCCATCACCCCCATTCCTTACATTCATATCTTGCATTTTATTGTTAGGGTGGCTTTTTTTGGAGTAGCCTTCTTGGCTCCTCCAGCCCAACATTACACCCCAACTTCAATCCGATGCGAATTTCCAATTCCATTAAACCATATCCATTTAATCTGATTATATAAAATAGATAGAAGTCATGATTATATAATATATAATATAAAATCAAGTATGTGTTATACAAAAAATAATAACGAGTGTAAATATAAAAAAAGTAAAGGGTGATAAAAAGGTGATCAGAAAAAAAAGAGACTACACTTTTATAGTGTGTAGTGTGCACAGGTGAAAGCCACACTAACATGGCTACTAATCTAGCGACTTCCGTTTTCTAAAAAAAAAGATGTTAAATATTCCAGCTCTTATTTGGAATACTGTATATATTGGGGTGGGGGTGCTAACTTTATATTCTTAATAACTTTTTCTATTATTCATATTAATAGTTTTTAGTTGTTAATTTCAACTATAATTAGTATCATAATTAGTAATACTATATAAGTGGAGTAAGGGAAATCAAACTAATTAGTGATTAGCAATTAATAATTACAAATTAGTATTTATTAATTAATTAGTAAGCAATATAATACTACAATTCAATGTCCGTTATTTCGCCTTTTTCTCAGTGAGTGGTTCATAACCGCAGGTCCATAAAGTTCATTCATCAATTACTCCTGTCGGGTCTGCTCCTTCTTCCTCTGCTTCTCCTTCTTCTACCTTCTTCTGTATTTTCCGAGCGAATTCCAGTGCCGATGTATGCTTGGTGAAACGAAGATCCTTCTTCTCGTAGGTAACTCTAAGTATTGCCGGGTACACCAGACCATATCTGATCTCCTTTTTTCCTTTTATATCTCTCAAGATGCGTCTTGTTTCTGTGAATAGAGCTCTTCTTTTAGCCACTTCGGCCGGGTAGTCTGAAGATACTGATGTTATCTCCTTCGTATTTCAGATTTCTTTTTCTTATTATTATCTTCATCATATCTTCAAAGACGCTGCCATAAACCACCTTTACAATTACTTGTCTTGGTGGTGCACCACTCCTAGAAGCCGGTCTTAAAGCCCTGTGGGCTCGGCCCAACAGGGGTTCTTCATCCAGATCCAAAACGTCCTTCAGGAGTTTAGCAAAGAATTTACGTGGGTCATGGTTTCCTTCGCGTCCCTCAGGCAAACCTACTATGCGCAAATTCTTACGTCTTTGCCGCCCCTCCAAATCAATACATTTCTCATTTATTTTACGTACTAATTCAGAGAGGCGTTTGTTCTCTTCGTTTATCTTCTCATTCTCCCTTGCAGTTGTCAGAGCGGCATCAGTTAATTCTTTAATCGTATCATTTTGTTGATCCAGTACAGTTGACATAGGGCTTAACCTCGCCTCTATTTTTGCATCCATCATCTCTTCCATCATTCGCTCCATCCCAGCAATTTTATCAGTTACCTCAATCATTTGAGTATGTATCTCCTCCTCCTGTTCCGTTTTCCATTCATTCATCATGATTTTTACCATTTCTTTAACTTCTCTCATTAATTCTTCTTTGATTTTTCGAATATCCGTTTTTAAGGCTTTCATTTCATCCTTAATTTCTTTATAATCTTTCTTCACTTCTTTTTGTGTTTCTGTTTGTGTTTCCTTCAGCATTTTCCTCATATCAGCCAGCAGAGATTTTTTAAGATCTTCCATCTCAGCTTTTCTTAGTGAAATCTCTTCTTGGGAGGCAGCCAGTCCCGAGCCTGAAGCTTTGGTGGGGCCTGCCTCCCTTCTGGAACCTTTCTTCGGCTGTATGGGGGAGGAGGGATTCATTTTAAATTTCTTACCGGAGTCGCTAAAGTCGCGCGCCTGATGACGTCACGCAGCTTACAATCGCACCCGGAGCCGTTTAAAATCGATCTCCTACGGTAAGTAGTGTTAGCAGCCTCCTCTAACCCCATTTTTTTTCCAGATTTTTTAAGAGCTGGTCTGGCGCTGTTCTCTCCTAGAACATGGCGCCACCGGAAGTCCGAAAAAGGGCATTTAGTTTGGAAATTAATGGTGGAAAATTTGCTTGGAATAAAGAAGTGTATTTTCTAGTTACATAAACTCCAAGATATTTAAATTTTTCCGTAGCAATTCTAAAAGGAAATTTTAGAATGCGTGTCGGATCTTGAGGTTTTATTGACATAATTTCACTTTTGTTCCAGTTTATTCTATATCCTGAGAAGGAACCGAATTCCTCCATAAGATTTAGTATGTTTGGAATACTAACTTGGGAATTGGTAATATATAGTAGTACATCATCTGCATACAACGATATTTGATTATTCGAATATTTAGTATTATAGCCAGTATTTAGAATATTTAGTATTATAGCCATAAAATAAAATGTCATCATGTATATTTGTATTTCGTCTTGACGTCAATAGGCCTGGGCAAGATGATCATTCTGTGAACTGCAGAAACAAGGAACTGCAGCAGCTGGTTTACAAATAAAGACGCAAAGTGCTGGTGGAACTCAGCGGGTCAGGCAACATTTCTGGAGAACATAAAAAAGATTTTAAAAGTGAGGAGTAAAAAAAGTTTGAGGGTGAGGTCAAGTTCCTCCAGGCAGAGGAGAGTGTTAGTAGAGGGAAATTGATTGGGTCTCTGTTCAAGGAAGAACTGGAGGACCTTTTGGGGGATGGAGGTGCAAAGGGACTGGATGTCCATGGTAAATGAATGTCCAGTCTGAAGAAGGGAAACGTCACCACCTGAAACGTCACCTACCCATGTTCTCCCAAGATGCTACCAGACCTGCTGAGTTACTCCAACACTTTGTGTCATCCCGTAAACTGTCCAGTTTACATAAAATCTCTCAGTTGCAGGTATCTAATTTTAAATTAAGATGTTTTTGAGATCAGATAAGGTTTCAATGTGTATTCATTTGAAATATTTTCTCTAAATGAGGTAAAATGGTAATTGACTGTGATTTTCGGATTTAATTGTTTCTTATTAATTCTACTTAAGAAAGTTTATTTACTCAAACATAATTCTAGTTTGTGGCAAATTTGTTCATTGACAGTCAATAAGAAAAATCAAGTATTTGTGAGTTAAAATATTATTTTTCACAGATTAACCGCCTAACGTAATGATTTGGCTGCTTTCCACACCTAATCTCTTAAAACGGTGTTCACCAGGATCAAAGGAAGCAGTTTGGTCCACATGTTTCCACTGTGCCATTGGAAACAATTGATCCAGATTTTTGTCATTGACAGATTCTGCTTTACTGCCAAGCTGCTGCCCTGACTAATTGTCATCAACAACATATTTTACTCTGTGCTCTGCTCCCTTTGAATCATCATCTATGCTTCTAATCTCTTCTTTGGGTGGCCTAACAGTGCCAGACGCGGGATTGATCCCGACTTTGGATGTTGTCTGTAAGATAGACACAAAATGCTGGAGTAACTCAGCGGGACAGGCAGCATCTCTGGAGAGAAGGAATGGGAGATGTTTAGGGTCGAGACCCTTCATCTGCAGTTCTTTCCTACACATGCTTTCTGTACGGAGTTTGTATGTTCTACCTGTGATGCGTGGGTTTTCTCTGGGTGCTCCATTTTCTTGCACAGACAAACAGGTTTGTAGATTAATTGGCTTCTGAATACTGGCATCAACTGGGTGAGCCAATGGCCTATTTCCACAATGTATGTTGAAACTTAAGCAAATCAGGAGATAAGACATCTTAGACAAGCTATGGCTTAACCTGGCAGAACCACAGACCCACTTCAAGCAGATCTATTTTCTTTTCTTCAAATGTTGATAAAAAATATAAATAAATACGATGAATTCAACAATGTGTCTGTAGTTTAGGATTACACGAGCTAAAATCTCCACATTAAAAGTTGTGGCAGGATATCACTTTATTTTCTGCACACATTAAAAGTGTAAACCCTACATTAATGTAGCATTGGTGCAAGAGATAGGTCACATTTTATCCATATTAATGAGGTTGACGAGAAATTTCCATTTAATCCTTTCTTGATTGTCATCTTAATTGTTAGTAAAATACCATCTGCAATTATATAATGGTAAAAGCTTTGCATTTGACATAAACTTCTGCTTTCCCATTTGGCCAGCTATTAATAGCTTGCAATTCATGCTTCTAATTAAAAACATGCTCATCACCTTAATTGTTTGTTTAATCCATTGGCTCAAAAGTTGCAGGGAGTATTTTTTGTTTCAATATCTAGAAGGTACTGGTGGAATCAAATGGGAAAGATCTTTAAAGAGCATTTTGTAAAACAATAATCTATACATGAAGCTCTAAGAAGAAATGCATCAGTGAAAGATGGAAGATCTCAGTGGTCAAGCAGCATCTGTGGGGGGAAAAGGAATTTCTCACATTCTTCCAGCAGGTTAATTGTTGCTTCAGATTCCAGCATCTGCAGTGTCTTGTTTCCATGAATCCATATTATTTGGATAAAATGAAACATTTATGGATCTGAGGACATTACCTCATGACAATCTAACACATTAAATGACACAATTATACCCTTACTATGCCGCCTAATTTTTTGGGTTGTAATTTTTGCCAGTCATGGTTTCTTGCTTGGACACAAAATGCTGGAGCAACTCAACGGGTCAGGCAGCATCTCTGGAGAAAATAAATAGGTGATGGAAGAAGGATCTCAACCACTTATCCCTTTTCTCCAGAGATGCTGCCTGACCTGCTGAGTTACTCCAGCATTTTGTGTCTATCTTCGGTATAAACCAGCATCTGCACTTCCTTTCTACACATGGTTTCTGCCATGTTATCTTCCATTTTGCTAAATAAATGGGTGTAAAATTGAATAGAAGCTGACAGAGATCAGTGGGATTGTGATTTCTGATCTCGCATCAGTAACGCAACTTAGATTTACGTAGTGTTTGATGTAGGAAAAATGTCATAAGCCAAGTTACAAGGAAAACTAAACAGGCAATTTTAGAAAGAGCAACTTAAAGGCTGGAGGTAGTTACCTCTGAAAAGGGAAGAGAAATTGAGAGGCAGTGAAGCTTAAGGAAAGGATTCCAGAATTGAATGCATAGACAATCAAAATACTAAATACCACCCAGAACATGGGAAATGCAATGCTAGAGTTTATTTCGAAAAGTCTAGAATCTTTAAAACAGGGATGTTTTAAGAATAAGGGATAGGCCATTTAGAACTGAGATGAGGAAATCTTTTTCACACAGAAAGTTGTGAATCTGCGGAATTCTCTGCCACAGAAATCAGTTGAGGCCAATTCACTGGATGTTTTCAAGAGAGAGTTAGATTTAGTTCTTAGGCCTGAAGGAATCAAGGAATATGGGGAAAAAGCAGGAAAGAGGTATCGATTTTAGATGATCAGCCATGATCATATTGAATGGCAAAAACAGGAAGGCAGATTATTAACTGAATGGTGTCAAGTTGGAAAAAGGAGAAATACAGCGAGATCTGGGGGTCCTTGTTCAAAGTAAGCATGCAGGTACAGCAGGAAGTGAAGAAACCAAATGGCATGTTGGCCTTCATAACAAGAGGAGTTGAATAATTGAGACAAGATGTCCTTCTGCAGTTGTGCATGGCCCAAGTGAGACTACACCTGGAGTATTGTGTGCAGTTTTGGTCTCCAAATTTGAGGAAGGACATTCTTGATATTGAGGGAGTGCAGCGTAGGTTCACGAGGTTAATTACTGGGATTGGGGGTCTGTCATATGTTGACAGAATAAAGCAGATGTATACTCTGGCTTGTATACTCTGGAATTTAGGATGAGAGGGGATCCTATTGAAACATAAGATTATTAAGGGTTTAGACACACTAGAGGCAGGTAACATGTTCCCGATGTTGGGAGAGCCCAGAACCAGGGCCAAGGATAAGTGATAAGCCATTTTGAACGGAGATGAGGAAAACACGGAGAGTTGGGAATCTGTGTAATTCTCTGCCTCAGAAGGCAGTGGGGGCCAATTCTCTGGAGGCTTTCAAGAGAGAGAGTTAAATAGAGCTCTTAAAGATAGCGGAGTCAAGGGATATGGGGAGAAGGAAGGAATGAGGTACTGATTGTGGATGATCAGCCATGATCACAGTGAATGGCGGTGCTGACTCAAAGGGCTGAATTGGCCTACTCCTGCACCTATTGTCTATTGGCTCGAAGAGCCAAATGGCCTACTCCTGCACCTATTTTTCTATGTTTCTACATTTTTATGTAATGCTGAGGCTTTATAAGGCGCTGGTCAGAGTGCATGTGGAATATTGTGTGGTTTTGGGCCCCATATCTGAGGAAAGATGTGCTGGCATTGGAGAGGATCCAGAGGAGGTTTACAGTGTGAAACATATACATATTCTAGATGCTCTGGGATGTGACCTGGCATCATCGGGTGTTTCGGGTCTCACAACCTCGCCCAGGCGATCCAGCCGGTGTTGATCAGGCCCCGACTTGCGTCCCAGCAGCAACTGCCCATGGATCAGCCATCTTAATAACTACTCTGCAGGGGTTGGGAGACTCTAGTGCATGGAGGGACTGGGCTCTGTGGGGCGAGTCCTGGCCGTGCTCCTCCTGTGTCTTACCAGGTTCAAGGCCTGTGTGCTGCACCCCTTTCTCCTCCGAGCATTGCATTCTCGCCTGATGGGTTTTTAGGCCATGGTGGTTCATTAGGCCTTTCCGTAGCTTTATTGGGTGTCTTTCTCACGAAAGACACAGACTGGGGTGCTAACCCAGCCTGTCCCGGGTACCGACTTTCCGTGCCGTCAACTGTCTCCAGTAGTCACCAAACAAGAATAATCCCAGCAATGATTGGGGTAACATATGGTGAGCCAACATATATTTGGTTAACATATGATGTAACGACATTGGGCCTCTATCCACTGGAGTTTGGAAGGATGGTGGGGAACTTACTGAAAAGGGAAAAGAATGGAAGTGGAGAGGATGTTTCAGGATGTATAGTGGGAGAGTCTAGGACCAGAGGCCATAGCCTCAGGATAAAAGGATATACCTTTACAAAGGAGATGAGGAGGAATTTCTTTAGGTGGTGGTAATCTATGGATTTCATTGCGACAGACACCCGTGGAGGCCATATCATTGTGTATTTTTAAGGTGCAGATTGACAGATGCTTGATTAGTAATGGTGTCAAGGGTTATGGGGAGAAGGCAGGAGAATGATGTTGAGCGGGAAAGAAAGATCATCCATAATTGAATGATCGAGTAGACTCAAGGGGCTGAATGGCCTAATTCTGCATGTATAATTTATGAACGTATGAACAAACATCCTACCCATTTGTGTGCGGATTGATGCGACTGTGTTCAATGAATATAATTTGGTTTCGAATGGATATTGCCTGCATTGTACACATGCTTTTATAGATCCAAAGTTTGTCACAGTCTTGGCGCTTCCAATGACTGTCATCATCATAACTATTCTTTCAACCATGCAAATGAAATAACTGCAAACTGATTTGCACTTAGTATTAAGTAGTTCCCCAAAATGTATGACTGGTTGATAGCACTAATGCACTATATCTTCATATCAGCATAGTGTACTCTTCTTCCGAAATCAATTACTACATTTTGAGGTAGAGCAGAAGGCGCTGATAGTAAAATTAAACAAGAACTTACCAGTTTGAAGTTTGATCTTATTTTATGAGGAGTCCAGTTGAGGAACTACGTGAAGAACCCCGCACAGCCGTTCGTGCATCAATCTTCAAAGCAACGGTGTGAAATCACAGCTAATAGTGACTGAAGCATAATGGCAAGATAACAAAGACTAGAACTACCAGATGAAATCTATGAGGGCTGGGAGTGGAGGGCATGTTGTCCCTCAACTCGACTCCTCATAAAATCAAGATCAAACTTCAAACTAGTAAGTTCTCGTTTAATCTTATTATTTTACTTCGGAGTCACGTGAGTGACTACGTGAAGACTTCAAAGCACTGTGATTTCATGCCATGTGAAACGAGTATACACAACCACAGCTGCTTCATTGACAAATTAAGGGAAAACATTCATAATGCATACAGTCATAACATAGATGTAAAACATGCTGATGCTGTTTAAATGAAACAATAATATTTCTATCTCTCACCCATGTGGAAAATATAACCAGAACATAGAGTTAACAAATACTCCTGGTTCATTACAGATGTTTGGAGATTCGTTTGATGGACCATGCTCCAGCCGTAACAATGCGACCCAGCGGAACATAAATACCCTTGCTGCTGATGTTGTAGCAGCCCTGGTGGAATGAGATCTGGAAACAGAATCCATTAGTACATAACACAACTCAGTTTTTCTCATCTGGAATGGCCTGAACAATAAGTTCTCCCAAATTCTTTGTGACTAACATTGCTAGTCCAGAACTCCAAGGCTCTTGATGACCTTGACATATTGTTGCATATATGTGTGCTTACCTTATCAAAGGTCCTCTGGTATGCCTGTGACTTTTTTGAGACCTGACCCCCTTCTATGTCTGCTCAAGTATTCATAGCATATTATAATTTACAGACATTATCCTGTACCATCACAATTATTTAGCGACTGAACCTGCTGCACTAAACCAGTGCCAGAAGGATAACTGCCTTATAAACTCCAGCCAGATTTAAGGATGTAGCTGCAGCCTCCTGGTGAAATAGTGTTTACAAATGCCAACATCGCATATGGCATTATACTAGTCCTGGGACCCAAGTTGAAGATATCCTACCCCTTGATAATCGGTGTGGACCCGACAAAGTGAGTCTGTTTGCTACAGCCAACTCAATGAGGAAGCTCATCAAGCCAATTAATGGCCATATAACTCCATAATTAACAGACGATCATTTAGCATGAACTCGAAACATTACCAATCAATACCATTTTCCATGGAACATAAAGCATACAAACTCTTTCATCTCCTGGAAAAGAAAATTCTGCAGTTTGGTGCTATGCAAACACTTTGAACACATAGAAAGATAGATGTAACAACCCAAATCTTAGGGCAGTTTGTTAAACCTGCAGAACATAATTTGAGTTTATCATGCAACATCTGATTTCCGAAGCCTCAGGCTGAACAAGCAAATTTACGTTTAAAATAACCAATAAGGTTATATTATTATTCGCAACAAATCAGGAATTAATTTGCATAATCACACAATAGGAACTTAAAGCCTCTTAATGACTTTATTTGAAGCCTTGCTTGATGAGACAAAATGGAGGTAGCCATAAAAGACCCTCCTTCTCCTTTTGGCAAGAATGTATCTTTCGCCACTGCTATGCCAAATATTTTGCAACCAGTGAAATAAACATGAAACCAACACCCACACTTGATGGCTCCTGTGGTAACAACATTATGTAACCATTCCAGCGGTCTTTAACTGATTGCACCCTCGTGACTAACATATGCCATTATCACAATGCATCAACCTGAACATGAGCATGACAATATGCTTATTTGTCCAATCTATAACCCATACAATGCCCGTAGAGTCTGTAGATAGTTGATACTAATAACAGAAAATTTTGGCAAGTTATGCAAATCTGTTCCATCTCCAAACTCAAGATGATATTTGAGCTACTTGGTAACTACCTTAAACTGTGGCCCGATTTCCGAGCCAGTCTTGTAAGACAATCTTGGTCCTTATACTGAACCTGCCCAATTCGAACCTGCTTGAAAAGCTAATATTGTACATTTACCGTTCAAAGTAGCTGATGTCTCAATCATTTGTAATGTATAACTAATTATACGCCTTACCAAATTGCAAGTGGCCCCTTAATTGTAGAGTAGCACTGGTACAGTGCGTGGAACCTCTGGCCAGCTTTCATGCTGCCAGCAACTTCAGTGAACTGCTACTGCCAATAAAGACATGGGATGCATTGTCGCCAAAACTATGAAACCTTGCTCGTTCCAATAGCTTGTGCTTCGCCCTCCATGTTTCACCTATGGAAAAGTCTTACCTGAATAGACGATTCGGCAGCCAACTGTAATGTCCCCCTGAGAGCAATGTTCACTGTATATGTGTTTGGGATGGTAACTTTATTGCCAGGCATAGACCTCTGGCACATGCCCTGATCCCTTGGGCATGCTCTATGGCTATACCCTCAGACTCGGCGTTAAAATATACCAATCCCACATGCTCTCCTCTTACATGAGGGAGCCATAAAGCAGGCCTGCTACAAAGCCCTGCTGACACAATTTCCCATTTAGGGCCATTAGCACCAATTTACAATATAATGAAAGATTCACCTAACAACTACTGGAGCAATAATGAAAACTGTTTGTCCATCATCATGACTTTATTCATTTCAGCTGGTGTTAACAATGACCTAGATGGCACTTAATAATTAACCATTTAACAAAATAACTGTTGCTCTACTTATACAGCTGAATTGCATCTGTACAATTAACAGTTAGTCTAACGACTAGAACTGTTTTATAACAACTGTTACCAAAGTCTTATTGACTGCAATCTGTTGTCCAGGCCGGCATCATGGCCAATTGAATACCTAAAAGTAAATCCTAACATCCTACAAGTCTATTTGATAGGAACTTAATCTAACTGGATAGAGGAGCCCAATTTCTCAAATATAGTTTGAGACTTAACAGTGGATTTTAGCACATATATAACCAGCGTTTTTTAAAAATGTGAATAGATTTCTTTGAATGCTTTTTTGTCATCATTCTGTTATATTGCCTTATCCTAACAATGTGTCCTCATCCCCCATGATATCACTGTAAATGGGAATACCCTACTAAACTGCTATTCCCATAAAGCAGCCCTAACAAGGTACCGCTGGCGTCCATGAAGCAGCCCTGAACAAAGGTGCTGCTGGTGTGGCCTTTCCCCATAGGCCAGTATTTGCCATAGATTTGGCGTTCTCATGAAGCAGCCCTGAGCAAAGGTGCTGCTGGCATAACCTCTCCAATAGGCTAGCCTGCCATAGCTTGACATCCCCATGAGCAGTCCTGAGCAAAGGTACTGCTGGCACAGCCTCTCCAACAGGCTAGCCTGCCATAGCTTGGCATCCCCATGAGCAGTCCTAAACAAAGGTACTGCTGGCACAGCCTTTCCCATAGGCTGGCACTGCCAAAACTTGGCATTCCCATGAAGCAGCCCTAACAAGGTACTGCTGGCGCCCATGAAGCAGCCTTAAACAAAGGTGCTGCTGGTGCAGCCTTTCCCCATAGGCCAGTATTTGCCATAGATTTGGCGTTCTCATTAAGCAGCCCTGAGAAAAGGTGCTGCTGGCATAACCTCTCCAATATGCTAGCCTACCATAACTTGGCATTCACCTGGAGCAGTCCTGAGCAAAGGTACTGCTGGCACCGCCTCTGCAATAGGCTTGCCTGCCATAGTTTGGCATCCCTATGAGCAGCCCTGAGCAAAGGTGCTGCTGGCACAGCCTCTCCAATAGGCTAGCCTGCCATAGCTTGGCATCCCCATGCAGTCCTGAGCAAAGGTACTGCTGGCACAGCCTCTCCAACAGGCTAGCCTGCCATAGCTTGGCATCCCCATGAGCAGTCCTAAATAAATGTACTGCTGGCACAGCCTTTCCCATAGGCTGGCACTGCCATAACTTGGCATTCCCATGAAGCAGCCCTACCCAAAGGTGCTGCTCTCTAAATTAATTCCCAGAGGTGAAACCTCCCAACTTTCCTAATTGTACTGACTATTTTTGTCAGTTGTCCCCACATCCTGGGGATTATTGTAGTTTGGGAACCCCATAGGTGAATTTCCCCTCCCCGGGAATCCATATAAATATATTATATATATATATATATATATATATAGATATATACCCGCGGTACCCTCCTGGCACGCAGGCTAATCATTTATGTGAGTTAACCCCATTTCCTGAGGGCTACTGCGGTCTGGGAACTGCATATACTTGGGTTTCCCCTGCACCAGGAACCCAGCCTAACCATTTAGGTTTGTTTTAACCCCATGTGCTGCGGACTACTGCGATGTAAAACCGCATATACTTGGGTTTCCCCTGCACCGGGAACCCAGCCTAACCGTTTAGATTAGTTTTAACCCCATGTCCTGGGGACTACTGCGGTCTAGAACCGCATATACTTGGATTTCCCCTCCACTCGGAACCCAGGCTGACCGTTAAGGTCCGTTAAGCCCCATCCCCTAGGGACTACTGCAGTCTAGAACCACACTATTCTCGGGTATCCCCTCCCCGGGAACCCAACGTGTGGAGTCACTGACCGTGTTATCAGTGACTCCGATCGCTAACCCGACATTCCCAGCTCTTCGCTTCCGCGGTCGAACCAGGGTTTCCCCCAAAGCCCTAGGCTGGTTCCCTCGTCGGCCATCGCGAACATTCCGCAAAAACCCCGGAGGTTCCTGCAGGACACCTAGAACAGGTAAGAAATAGCACTTACCTGAAACTTTTTTAGCCTTACCATTGGAGGAGCGGCGCTGCTCCACAGTCATCTGCACGAAAGTGTCTGACGCAATGATGCATGAACGGCTGTACGGGGTTCTTCACGTAGTCACTCACGTGACTCCAAAGTAAAATCAAATATGTTGTGTGTTAAGTACTGCTGTCCTGAGATGTCCTGAGATTAATTTCTAGTCGAACGTTTACATACAGGACCTATTTTATAATGGTGACCGCATTCAAAAGCACTTCATTGTTTGTAAAAGGAATTTGAAGGACAATATTTTATTGCAAGTCTTTCTTCTGATACATAAAGTAATGGACTGATATTCTGTTTGTTTAACCAATCAATTCTTGTTGATAGATAATTTAAAAAGGAACATGAAAATAATGAAAAATTATATCAAGGGACAAGTCAGTTGAAGGTTCAGAATTTTAAAACGTGGGATGATCTGATGAAAGCAGAATAATTCAGGTGGTATGAAATCTAGAATAAGGGAACAGATAAACACACAAGATTTATGTGGGATTTTAGTTTTTACTTGAGAGTTTACTTGAGAGTTTGATGGAATGCATCAACATTAAAAAATATTTTACTTCACAAATTTACATGCAATAAATATTTGTTAAAACCTGCAGACACAGAAAATTTGAAACGAAAACTGAAAATTAGAAAGCATTCAGCAGGTCAAGCAGGCAGACACAAAATGCTGGAGTAACTCAGTGGGACAGGCAGCATCTCTGGAGAGAAGGAATGGATGACGTTTCGGGTCGAGATTCTTCTTCAGACCTCAGACTTCCTCAGACTTCAGAGTGACAAAGTATGATCTTATAGAGGTGTATAAAATCATGAGGTCAATAGATAGGGTGAATACACATTTTTTTCCCCCAGGGGAATCAAGAACTAGAGGGCATAGATTTAAGGTGAGAGGGAAAAATTTAATAAGAACCTGAAGGACAACATTTTCACACAGAGGGTGTTGGGTATATGGAATGAGCTGCCAAAGGAAGTAGTCAAAGCAGGTACAAAATCAACATTTAAAAGATATTTGGAGAGGTACAAATCTAGAGCGACAGGGGCCAGGCGAGGACAAATTTCACTAACGTGGATGCGGTCTTTTCTCCTGTCACTCCGCGGGATGGTCCGCCCCTTCCTGCACCATCGCGTCTTTACTGGAGCTGTGGGAGGCGCTGCATGGCTGGCGGGGGTGTCGAACCACACACAATTTTCAGAGGGACCGGAAGCGGCCCAGACGGGTCGGAGACAGAGGTGTTGCCAAACGGAAAACGGAGACTCTAATCCCAGCGCAGGAGAACGTCCAGTGACCAGCGCCCGCTGTGATTCCACATCGCCCGCTGTGAGTCCCCCAGCCCCTTCCCCTCTGGTCCTTCATTTTATCCATGTGCATTGTAATTGCAAGAAAAAAAATTCAGAAGATTTTGGATACATTTTCAGATACCTAATAAATAGTTATGTTATATCAACAACTGAAAATGCACAACTGAAAAAAGTATTTAAGCCATTAGAAAGTATAAGGATTAATTACAAATCCCCCCCTTCCCTTTGCTGATTGGGAGAATCCTTTAATAGACACAAAGTGGGTCAGGCAGCACCTCTGGAAAAAAGGAATATATGACGTTTCGGGTCAAGACCCTTCTTCTGAGAATCCTTTAATTTGATTGGCTGCTAAGCCAGCTTGATGACATCATAGCCACAGTCATCAAAAAGGTGACTCTCACCACAAAGACTATATGATCTTTGAAGTGACGCCGAGCATAAAAGCAGGACCTCCAGGGTTGTTATCTCCGGTTTGCTTCAAATTCCTCGTGCTGGCAAGGGCAGGAACAGGGAGATACGGGACCTGAATGTGTGGCTGAATAACTGGTGCAGTGGGCAGGGATTTAGATTCTTAGATCACTGGGATCTGTTTTGGAGTAAGGGGGAACTGTACAAAAGGGACGGATTGGATCTTAACTGGTGGGGGACCAGCATTCTGGCAGGCAGGTTTGAATAAGGGGGGTGGGGTGTCAAATGACATAGTCGACGATAGAGTTAAAGGGAAAGAGAATAAAGCGATGGTTAATGACCCCAGAATTAATGGGAAAGGAAGCTCGCAAAGGGATAGGAGAGTATGGCCAAGTGTAATAGGGATCGATGGGAAAGGTGAGATGCGTAAGGAATTAAAAGTATTGTATATGAATGCGCGAAGTATAAGAAATAAAGTAGATGAGCTTGAGGCTCAGTTAGAGGTTGGTAGATATGACATTGTGGGGATTACTGAGACGTGGCTGCAGGAGGATCGGGCATGGGAACTTAATATTCAGGGTTATACATCCTATACAAAGGACAGGCAGGTGGGCAGAGGAGGGGGGGGGGGGGGGGTAGCTCTGCTGGTGAGGGATGAAATTCATTCCCTTGCGAGGGAAGACATACGGACTGACGAGGTAGAGTCACTGTGGATTGAGTTAAGGAATTGTAAAGGCAAGAAGACACTAATTGGTGTTATTTACTGACCCCCAAATAGTAGCCCGGATGTAGTGTGTAGGTTGCAGCAGGAGTTAAAACTGGCATGTAACAAAGGTAATGCCACTGTGGTGATGGGGGATTTCAATATGCAGGTAGACTGGGAAAATTAGGTTGGTTCAGGACCCCAAGAAAGAGAGTTTGTAGAATGCCTCTGAGATGGATTCTTGGAGCAGCTTGTAATGGAGCCGACCAGAGAAAAGGCAATTCTGGATTTAGTGTTGTCCAATGAACCAGATATGATAAGAGAACTCGAGGTAAAGGAACCGCTTGGAGGTAGTGATCATAATATGATTAGTTTTAATCTGCAATTTGAGAAGGAGAACGTTAAATCGGAAGTGGCATGAGAGGGCAGATGGCCAAAGTAGACTGGAAAGGGATCCTAGCAGGAATGATGGTGGAACAGCAATGGCAGGAATTTCTGGGCATTATCCGGAAGACGCAGGATCATTTCATTCCAAAAAGGAAGAAAGATTCTAAGGGGAGTAGGAGGCAACCGTGGCTGACAAGATAAGTTAGGGATAGAATAAAACTAAAAGAAAAGATGTATAACACAGCAAAGAGTAGCAGGAAGCCAGAGGATTGGGAAACTTTCATAAGACAACAGAAGGAAATAAAACGGGCAATACGGGCTGAAAAGATGAAGTGCGAGGGGAAGCTGGCCAGGGATATAAAGAAGGACAGTAAAAGCTTCTTTAGATATGTTAAGGGAAAAAGAGTAGCAAAGTCAAATGTGGGTCCCTTGAAGGCAGACACGGGTGAAATTATTACGGGCAACAAGGAAATGGCAGACGAGTTGAAAAGGTACTTCGGATCTGTCTTCACTAAGGAGGACACAAACAATCTCCCAGATGTACTGGAGGACAGAAGACCTAAGGGGGTAGAGGAACTGAAAGACATTTTCATTAGGCGAGAAATATTATTCGGTAGGCTAATGGAACTGAAGGATGATAAATCCCCTGGGCCTGATGGTCTGCATCCCAGGGTCCTCAGGGAGGTGGCTCTAGAAATAGTGGACGCATTGGTGATCATTTTCCAATGTTCAATTGATTCAGGATCAGTTCCTGTGGATTGGAGGATAGCTAATGTTATCCCACTTTTCAAGAAAGGAGCGAGAGAGAAAACAGGGAATTACAGACCAGTTAGCCTGACTTCGGTGGTGGGAAAGAGGTTATAATGGAGCATTTGGATAGCAGTAAAAGGATTAGTACAAGTCAACATGGATTTATGAAAGGGAAGTCATGCTTGACTAATCTTCTGGAATTTTTGAGGATGTGACAAGTAAAATGGATGGGGTGCCAGTGGATCTAGTGTATCTAGACTTTCAGAAAGCCTTTGATAAGGTCCCGCACGGGAGACTGGTGACTAAATTTAGAGCACATGGTATTGGGGGTAGGGTGTTGACATGGATAGAAAATTGGACCGGAAGCAAAGAGTAGGAGTGAACGGGTCCTTTTCAGAATGGCAGGCAGTGGCAAGTGGAGTGCCGCAAGGCTCGGTGTTGGGGCCGCAACTGTTTACCATATATATTAATGATTTGGAAAAGGGCATTAGGAGCAACACTAGCAAGTTTGCGGATGACACAAAGCTGGGTGGCAGTGTGAACTGTGAAGAGGATGTTAGGAGGTTGCAGGGGGACCTGGACATGTTGAGTGAGTGGGCAGATGCGTGGCAGATGCAGTATAATATAGATAAATGTGTGGTTATCCACTTTGGCGGCAAAAACAAGGGGGCAGATTATTATCTCAATGGGGTTAGGTTAGGTAAGGGGGAGGTACAGCGAGACCTGCGTGTCCTTGTACACCAGTCACTGAAAGTTGGCGTGCAGGTACAGCAGGCAGTGAAGAAAGCTAATGGAATGTTGGCCTTCATAACAAGAGGATTTCAATACAGGAGTAAAGAGTTCTGCAGTTGTATAGGGCTCTGGTGAGGCCACATCTGGAGTATTGTGTACAGTTTTGGTCTCCTAATTTGAGGAAGGACATCCTTGTGATTGAGGCAGTGCAGTGTAGGTTCACGAGATTGATCCCTGGGATGGCGGGACTGTCATATGAGAAAAGATTGAAAAGACTAGGCTTGTATTCACTGGAGTTTAGAAGGATGAGGGGGCATCTTATAGAAACATATAAAATTATATAAGGACTGGACAAGCTAGATGCAGGAAAAATGTTCCCAATGTTGGGTGAGTCCAGAACCAGGGGCCACAGTCTTAGAATAATGGGGAGGTCATTGAAGACTGAGCTGAGAAAAACAATTTTTACCCAGAGAGTTGTGAATTTATGGAATTCCCTGCCACATTGATAGCGGACCATCGGCCATGATCACAGTGAATGGCGGTGCTAGCTCGAAGGGCTGAATGGCCTCCTCCTGCACCTATTTTCTATGTTTCTATAGTTGCTTTGTTTATCTTATATTCAAAATGGTTATTCCCTCAGTGAAGAGAACATCTCTGGTTGTTTAAATGTGATCCCAGCTCTATTCATATATTGATTTTTAGAGTTAGATTTCCACATTGCCGGCCTACAGAAAACTTTTTTCTCTCTAGGGAATATGCTGAAGAAACCGTCGATGATCAGAAAATATTCTATGAAATGTCAGTCTCTTAATTCCATGAGACTAATAGAGTTAGGCAAAAGTGTTGAGATTTTAGAGATACAGCATGGAATCAGGTGTTTCAGCCCATTGAGTTCACACCAACCATCGATCAGTTGTCCACACTAGTTCTATGTCCTACACACTAGGGGCAATTTAAAGAAGCCAATTAACCTAGGAACTCGCATGTCTTTGGGATGAAACCAAAGGGGGAATATAGAAATCCACACAGACAGGACGTGTGGTCAACGGTCAGAGGGGGGATGTAGAAATCCACACCGACAAGACATGTAGTCAGGATCAAACCCGGGTCTCTGGTGCTGTAAGGCAGCAGCTCTGCCACTGCATATGCTGATCTTTATGCAGAAGAATAAAGATAAGGGTGCGTTTGTGACTCTAACCATGGGGAAAACGTTTACCATATAAACGTTAATATGGAAATATTATGACAAATGTACATTCTTGACTTGTCTAATAGTTTGTTAGATGTATCCATAAATTAAAATGCATTTTTTAAAAATAGATTAGTTGTTTATTGAGCCGAGCAGTTAAATTTTGAACTATAGATGCTGATAGTTCATAGTGGTTTTCATGAACTGGCAGACATACATTGAGTGTTGCAACTGAAATATCTTTATTCAAGTAAATGAACAGATTATTATTACTTGTCAGATCATTGAGAAAATAAAACTATAAATGCACAAGATGCATTCACAGATTGACAGGCCAATAATAAACTGAATTTATTTTTGATCGCCTTTCACCTTCTGAGATGACTCTTGGAAAACACATCAAATTATTGACCTTTTGGTTCAATAGTGTGGGTAGCTTTATGAAACAGTTGTTATTTCAGAGAAAAAATATTTATAACATCTTTTTAAACTTCTGCTTGAAAGTATATACATAATAAGATGAATTACATTAAAAATATTTAACCCTTGTTAACCCTTGCTGTCTCCTCCCCTTCCCACTTCTCCCCCAGCCCTCGGGCTCCTCCTCCTCCTTTTTCCTTTCTTTCCCCCCCCCCCCCCCCCCCCCCCCCCCCCCCCCCCACCCCCACCTCCCATCAGTCTGAAGAAGGGTTTTGGCTCGAAACGTTGCCTATCTCCTTCGCTCCTTAGATGCTGCTGCACCCGCTGAGTTTCTCCAGCCTTTTGTGTACCCTACATTAAAAAAATAATTGGTTTCACCTAACTTTTCTCTTTCTGCGAATAAAAAAAAAAATCTAAATCTGCTGATCATTAAATCATTGGGAAATATTGATGATAAATGAAGAGTTTGGCAAAAAGTAGCATAAAAATAATAGCAATTTCAGTTGATGTATTCTCCTAATGACCCAGTGGATAAACGCATGTGACATTACACTGTGAACTTGGTTGTTTTTTACTTTACATTAGCAGGTATTAAACAAAGTCCTGTATGTGGCCTCTTCAGATTTCTGGCAGAAAAAAATAAGACAGGCTTCCATTTCCTATCACCATTACTTGTGCAGCCCAAGCTGGAATGCTTTGGTAAAAGTAATTGCTGTATATTGTGTGTGGGAGAAAGATAAAATAAGCTATGTTGGGCCCAGGGTTGAATAAGCTTCCAATGCTCCAACAGTTTGTATTCCAACATGAAGAATGGTTATTAGTTAAATACTGGAGGCAGGCGGATTCCTGAAGAATAAATGTCAGCAGCAGTTAGTAGCTTTGGGGAAAGTGAGAAGGAAACTGAAAGAAACAATTGACTCAGGAGGATCCATTGTTCGTCACCTTGAAATGGTGAAAAATCTTATGATTTAAATGAAATCTGTATTTTAGGAATCACATCCATATATAATAAATCTTTGAATCAGATATGATAGTGGCATTTAAGAGGTTTTTAGATAGGCACATGGATTATGCAGGGAATAGAAGGATATGGATCACATATAGGCAGAGGAGATTACTTGTGGGCTGAAGGGCCTGTTCCTGTGCTGTACTGTTATATGTTCTAATTCTGTATCCCCCTGGACCCCTCTCTCCAATCTCTGGCACAAAATTAATTAAGTTATGATATTTATGAACCAGAAGCAGGCTTTCTGTTATTATGTCTGTGCTAGACAAAATTAGACTGTGTTAGTCTAATCCCATTTTTCAGCTTTTGAACCATAACCTTGGTCATGAGGTCAAATTAAATGTGACGAGGGCTATTACAAGCATTGTACCATGATATATCATTACACAGTGGTATGAAGCCAGAGTTGCATAAAGTGGGAAAATAAATCAAAGGTAAAAGGACAGATCATAAATGGCAGACCATAAAGAAGACATTTCATAAATCAGTAAGAAAATAAAGATCAATGAGAACTTGGATTTTAAACTTGGATTGTTTTCTCGAGAACTTTGGAGAATGAGGGGAGACCTTGATAGAAGTATTTAAAATTCTGAGAAGCACAGATTGGGTACACAGTCAGAAGTCAGAAGATGTGTGGGTAAGGTTTTTAACAGAGTATAGTGGGTACCTGGAATATGCCTTGGAACATGCTGCCGAAGGGCCTGCTTCTGCACTGTATCTCTAGACTAAACTAAACTAAAAGATGATGGCAAACTCAAGAACAAGAGGACAGGGGCTTACGATTCGGGAAGGAAGAGAGCAATAAAAATTGGATCTAACCACGTGAAGAGATGAACACTAACTGGAGTTGCCTGAGATATAGTAATGGAGGCACTGTGGAACGTTTGAAGGGAGAATTGGGCAGATATTTGAAGGAACAAATGATTCTGAAGAATTTGATCAAAAGTATGGGTTGTGTTCTTCTCGTCGTCTGATAACTTTAGCTTAAAGATATAATACGGAAACAGGTCCTATGGCTCACCAAGTCCATGCCGACCATACCGCATATTTTAATGTCATATTCAAATGTAATCATGCCTTGTTCATTCTCGTCCAAATCGTTGTTATTGACAACAAACAGCAATGAACCCAGCACCGAACTCCCAGGCACCCCATGAGTCACTGGCCCCCAGTCCGAAAACAACATTCCAACACCACCCTCGGTTTCCTGCCGTAAAGCCAATTCTGTGTCCATTCAGCTAGATCTCCGTGGAACAGCTTGTTATCCGAAACTTTTTCAAGGCCTTGACAAAGATGGGAGATAGGACAGGGAAATGAGTACAGACGTCGGGATACTATGGTGAGGCCAAACTTGTGAATCTTCTCTGCACTCTTTCCAGCTTAACAACATCCTACCAAAGCAGCATGACCAAAACTGAACACAAATGCAGCCTCAACAACGTTTTGTGCAATATGCGGCTGCACCAACATCTTGTACTTGTGTTGCTCTTTCCCATTAGCCTGGTTGATAGATATCTTGCCAATGATAGAACCTCTCAATGTCCTCAACTTAGTGCTTCACTAGTGGAGCAGGAGTTGGTCCAAGAATTTTATAGCTGTTAAGATAATTAAAAGCATGATTCAAACAATTTGAATAATCCTTTAATTAGAAAAAGAATACATGTACAGAAATAAGGAATAAAAATGACAAAGTGGAGTAAAATTGCAGAGTCCATTAAGGAATCTTCCCTGTATTCTGTAATTGTCTTTGTGACAAGTGGAAGTGGTGCAATTGTGAAAGGTGTATTAAATGACTTTGGGTGATTCAATTACTTGAGAAACGAGGAGATTAGGTGCTTTTATTTATCTCAAATTGAATCAATTTACCATTATCAACTTGGTAGTTCTTTTTACATTGCACTTTTGTGTGACAAAATATGGTAAATAACAATCAATGGATATTTTATTTGACAATGAGTGTTATCCAACGTGCCACTGGCATTCATCACCACTGACTAATTAAAAATAAACTGGAAGCCATCACACCATTCAACATATAACATTTAGGAAGCTTAAAAATATTTTAAAAACAGCAGTATTAGTGCACAGATACACACATACATCAAAAACAATATTATATCAATGTGAAAATAAAACTCTTGTTGCTGCCACTTCACTGCTCATTAATGCTATTTCAATAGTTGTCACACTGCAATAAGTGACTGATTAATTTTTAAGTTAATGCAGGAGATAAATATAGACTCACTTGCATGTCATCAGGATCAGATTTTTATTTATATGCAATATCTTATTAAAATGCAAAACAACAATTGGTCTCATCATCTCCGTTCCTTACCTCTCTTTGTTGCTTGGTTGAACTCCCTCATGACTAGTCCCTGTAGAGAATTTCTAGGTTATTGTTAGCTCCTGCTCAGCAACTATTGCCATGATTTCTGGCAGTAAATGTCATGCAGAACCATGTATTGGGAGAAGTTCACAACTGACATTTGTGACAAGTTGCACCATGTTAGTGAGACAAATATTCTTGATTTGGCTCTATTCAGTGGTCCGAAGATCTAGGCGGTGACAGTCTCTTCACCTTTTATGAAGCATGGATAGTCATTGAGTCATACAGCATGGAAGGGGTGAAAGATTGAAACCTTCATGTGGTCCGCCCTGTTTTGACTAATGCAATCAACTCGACATGCACAAACGGAAGATCAAATAGAACAAGTTGTCCAACAAGTTTAGGCTGTGCACGCCACACGAAAGAAGAAGAAGACAGCTCGGAAACTGGCCCTTCAGCCCTCTTGTCCAGGCCAACCAATGTACAGTGATCTCCAGTATCACTGTGGACTACTTTTGAAAAAAATGTTCAATGTGAGAGCAATATTCATTGTGAAATAAACATGTTACTTACGACTTCTTAATAATGCAAATTTAAAGCAATTTGTAAGTAAAACTATTTTTTCTTGTACTATAAAATAATACATTTCTTATACAAATCATTACACTTCTCATTAGAACATTATCTGGAATTTAAAAAGGCCAAAGGGACACAGAGCAAGTTTTGTAGTCATGTACAGTTTGTCCTTTGGCCCATCATGTTCATGCTATCTCTCGAATACCTAATTCCATTCATTCCCACTTATTCCATAGCCTCCTATGGAGTAAACGGGTCATTTTCAGAATGGCAGGCAGTGACTATGGGGTACCGCAAGGCTCAGTGCTGGGACGCCAGCTACTTACAATATATATTAATGATTTGGACAAGGGAATTGAATGCAACATCTCCAAGTTTGCAGATGACACAAAGCTGGGGCAGTGTTTGCTGTGAGGAGGATGCAAGGAGGCTGCAAGGTGACTTGGATAGGTTGGGTGAGTGGGCAAATGCATGGCAGATGCAGTATAATGTGGATAAATGTGAGGTTATCCACTTTGGTGGCAAAAACAGGAAAGTAGACGATTATTTGAATGGTGGCTGATTAGGAAAAGGGGAGATGCAACGAGACCTGGGTGTCATGGTACACCAGTCATTGAAAGTAGACACACAGGTGCAGTAGGCAGTGAAGAAAACAAATGCTATGTTAGCATTCGTAGCAAAAGGTTTTGAGTATAGGAGCAGGGAGGTTCTACTGCAGTTGTACAGGGTCTTGGTGAGACCACACCTGAAGTATTGCATACAGTTTTGGTCTCCTAATCTGAGGAAAGACATTCTTGCCATAGAGGGAGTACAGAGAAGGTTCGCCGGACTGATTCCTGGGAATGGCAGGACTTTCACATGAAGAAAGATTGGGTAGACTCGGCATGTACTGGCTAGAATTTAGAAGATTGAGGGGGGATCTTATAGAAACTTACAAAATTCTTAAGGGGTTGGATAGGCTAGATGCAGGAAGATTGTTCCCGATGTTGGGGAAGTCCAGAACGAGGGGTCACAGTTTAAGCATAAGGGGGAAGTCTTGTAGGACCGAGATGAGAAAAAACAATTTCACACAGAGAGTGGTGAATCTCTGGAATTCTCTGCCGCAGAAGGTAGTTGAGGCCAGTTCATTGGTTATATTTAAGAGGAAGTTAGATGTGGCCCTTGTGGCTAAGGGGATCAGGGGGTATGGAGAGAAGGCAGGGACGGGATACTGAGTTGGATGATCAGCCATGATCATATTGAATGGTGGTGCAGGCTCGAAGGGCCGAATGGCCTACTCCTGCACCTATTTTCTATGTTTCTATGTTTCTATGCCTTTGCGATTTAAATACGCCTAGTTAGTACTTAAATGCTGTGTAAGTATCTGCCTCCACTCAAGCAGTGCCTTCTAGACTCCAATCACATTTTGAGTGAAAAAAAATCCTCAGATCTCCTCTGAACCTTTTACCCTAAACTGTGTTTTCTAGTTTAACATATCTTTGGGGAAATCTTTCTTGCTTTATACCCTCTACATGCCCCTCATAATTTTGTATAACTCAATTAGATTGTCCCTCAGCCTGCTCCGTTCCACGGAAAACAAACCCAGCATATTGATTCTCTCATCGTATCTGAACTGCTGCATCTCAGGTGACATCCTGGCGACTCTCCTTCACACCCTCTTCAATGCATCATATCCATTCAAGTTGTCCAGAGCTGCAGACAGTACTCCAGCTGTGGGCTTAACCAATGTTTTATATAGTTGTACCATAACTTTCCTTCCCTCTACCACCATCCTTTGCACACATTTGTTGATCTCTTTCCTTAAACCCTTACAATCCTTCCCTCCTTCCTCACAAGGTAACATCACCAGCCCCATTCCCATTCATGCTCCAGCTCCCGATCCCCCACTCCCAAATGGAGGTGAGAGGGAAAAGATTTAATAGGAACCTGAGGAGCAACCTTTTCACTTAGAGTCTAATGGATATATGGCCTGTCCCACTTACGTGTCTTGGCAGAGGAGGTAGTTGAGGCAGGTACAACAACAACAACAGGTAAAAGGCACTTGGACAGATACGAGGATAGGGAAGGTTTAGATGCATAAGGGCCTAATGCAGCAAAATAGGACTCTCTTATCTGGGTTGGCATGGACAAGTTGGACTGAAGGGACTGTTTCCACGCTGTATGAATCTGTACCTCTATGAAACTAACTATGAACAAAATTACGCAGGCATATGGTTACAGGTATAAGGCAAAAATGCATTACACATTTCAAGCCCTAAAACACTCATGTGTGAAAGTAATGTGGAGATTTCAAATTAACCTTGTGGTAATATATGAAGTGCTTTTATAAAATGTGTAAATTGGTAAATGTTCTAAATCAGAATGTGTTGATTAAAGCGTCCTCAGCGTAAAGATGCCAGACTCATTTTCGATGACAATGTGGCCAATGTGAGTACAAACAGTTCTAAATAATTGCCCACAATTAAAATGCCCTTTAAAGATGACCTCGGGCCCATTTTATGCCACAACATATACTTGCCATTTGAATTACTCAGTGTGTTGCAGGGCTCAAATGTTACATAAACCCAAAAGTATTTAATATTGTTCTAAAATAGCTCATATTTTCCAATTCTATTTGGGTTTCTTGGTGAAGGAATTGTTTGGAACTATTGATGAGTTATAGAATTGTGTGGGTTGCAGGCATTAATGCAAATGAGAATGTGAATTACATTAGCCCACAAAAGTGTCTCAGTTACAATGTGCTCCCATTGAGAGAAGAGGGAACCAGCTTTTGCCCTACTGCACCCTCAAAGTTGACCACGGGAGGGGCGCTGGGGCGGGCGAGTAGAGGATGTTAGTTCGCTGCTCAATCCACATGTCTAAGGAAGGGGATGGCTGAAGGCCCATTGAAGCCTGGGGCTTGCCTGGACTGGGCATCGCTCATAACAGTTAGAGTGCGGATTGGTCTTTGAACATCTTATTGGGGTGCATATGATCATGAGGGCAATAGAAAGGGTACTTATACAGAATGTTTTTACCCAGAGTAGGGGACAGAACCAGAAGACATAGTTTTAAAGTGAGAGGGAAAATATTTAACAGGTGGTGGGTACATTAAATGAGCTGCCAGCAGAGGTGGTTGAGGCAGGTACTATCATAACATTTAAAAAACATTTGGAAATGTACATGGATAACTAAGGTTTATAAGGATATGTGCCAGATGCAGGCAGGTGTGACCAGTGTAGATGGGACATGTTGGTCAACATGGGCAAGTTGGGCCGAAGTTTCCATGCTGTATGACTCTATTACTATGACATAGACATTATCAACACCATTGAGATTTGTAGATGGTAATGAAGAATAAGGTGGCACATAAGAAGAACAACAGAGGATAACAAAAGAGGGAAGGCTTCAATAGGCTACGTCCCTACAAGGAACTGTTTCATGGACAATGAAATGTCCCAACCCAAAACATAACAAGTCCATGTTTCCTTGTTCTCTAGAGATACCCCCTGACCCGTTGAGATAAGAGCCTGTCCCACTTATGTGTCCTTGGCATGCAAATTACGCATCCTCGTGGTCGCACTGAGAAGCCCGGAAGGCTATCTAGTTGTGCACGACATCGCGCAGGGCTCTGAAACTTTTGTAGCGAACAAAATCTTCGCACGCCAATGGCCTCTCGCGGAACTGACGGCCAAAGTGGGACAGGCCCAAGACCCTGGCACGACGCAACGTCTCACCTCTAACAGTAGCAGAAGCAGGCAAACGATCGCCGAGCTCGGCCTGGGGCTCACAGCCATTGTGGTCCGTATCCGCCCCCAGTTCTACTCCCAGAGCGGGGCCAAGAAAATTGAAGATAGACAGAAAATGCTGGAGTAACTCAGCGGGACCGGCAGCATCTCTGGAGAGAAGGGATGGATGACTGAAGAAGGGTCTCGACCCAAAACATCACCCATTGCTTCTCTCCAAAGATGCTGCCGGTCCTGTTGAGTTACTCCGGAATTTTGAGTCCATCTTCATCACGCGCTCCAGACGGCTGTGCGTACGCATTAAATCGCGCGCGACCTTCGCAGAACCGTCGTGGCTCAACGCGACCACAAAGTCGTGTAATTTGCGTGCCAAGACACATAAGTGGGACAGGCCCTTTACTCCAGCATTTTGTGTCTTCACTTCAGCACTACTCCAGCACTTCTCTGCCACAGAAGGCAGTGGAGACCAATTCTCTAGATGTTTTCAAGAGAGAGTTAGATTTAGCTCTTAGGGTTAACGGAATCAAGGGATATGGGGAAAAAGCAGGAACGGGGTACTGATTTTGGATGGTCAACCATGATCATATTGAATGGCGGTGATGGCTCAAAGGGCCAAATGGCTTACTCCTGCACCTATTTTTCTATGTTTCTATGGGGTTTTTTGATATTGTAATAAGTCTGCCTTTAGGCGAACGTTTTTGCAGGAACAGAAGGTACTTTCCAGGCACGTGTTGCCAGGCAGCCAAAGGAAAAAGTTCAAGGATGTAAGCAAAATCTCCTTGAAATGCAACACTCCGACTTCTGGGAGTTTGGGGGCAGATGATATTGGGAATCTCAAGGCAATGCACTGGAAGCACACAGAGGCCCCGCAGAAGAGGCACACCAGCTCTCTAACTATTTTTCCACACCATCTCTCACCTACTTCTCCAACTGCGGAAATGTGGTTGCCATTTTTCCCTCTTCAACCCCTCAAAACCCAAGAAACTGGAGTGAAAACGTCATCTTTAATTCCATGGGACTGCTTACAAAGAAGAAGAGTGGTTGCTACATACCCCGGGAAGAAATAACAGAGATTATATACCCAAATTAAAGGAAAGGGTCTTTTTTAGCTAACAGTTAAATGGCAGAAAGTCTCAGCTGTGAATCTGGTTACCAAATTCAGGACATTTTATTGTATTGTTTCTTCCTGGCAGCGTATTAAGTGTCTGCTGCCACTGAGACAGCTACAAGAATTACTGAGTTGGATGCCAGTTGGCAGTAGGTGAACTGGTGAATATGGCTGATGGATTACTCTGTCCCAGGTTGTTGATGTGAGGCAGAATTGCAACAGGGATCAATACCAGTAGCATACACCATGAACACCATGCCTCTGAGGAGCTGACTCATTTAAGGAGTTCCGTAGAACCTTTCGGTATCAAAACTAAAGTCCTCCTGGCAAGTAAAAAAAATGTTGGTATTATCCTGCACTGGAATTATCAACCATCTTCATTATCTGCAAAGTCACTTTTGTATCATCTGCAAACTTGCTAATCTTGCCATGTATGATCTCGTCCAAATCATTGATATAGATGACAAACAGTAACGGGCCCAGCACCGATCCCTAAGGCACACCATTACTCACAGGCCTCCAGTCTGAGAAGCAACCTTCTACCATCACTCTCTGCTTCCTTCCATAAAGCCAAGTATGAGGTGTAGCATTTTGGAAGGTTAAATGTAAGGAGAAAGTATATAGTTAATGGCAAGATCCTTAACTGCGTTGATGTACAGAAAGATCTTGGGGTCCAAGACCATAGCTCCCTGAAAGTGGCAACATAGGAAGTCATATGCAAGTCATCTGGTTTGCTTGCCTTCATTGGTCAGGGCATTAAGTATAAGAGTCAGGCAGACATAATGCATCTTTATAAAACTTTGGTTAGCCCGCATTTTGAATATTGGGTGCAGTTGTGGTTGCCCCATCGCAAGATGGATGTGGATGCATTGGAGAGGGTGCAGAAATGGTTTCATAAAAATGCTGCCTGGATTGGAGGGGAATTAGCAGTAAAGAGAGGTTGGACAAGCTTGGACTATTTTCTCTGGAGTGTCGGAGTTGAGGGAAGACCTGATAGAAGTATATAAATTTATCAGAGGCATAGATAGGATAGACAGTAGGAATATTTTTCACAGGGTGAAATATCAAAAACTACATAATAGCATTGTCAAAGCAGGAAGGTTTCAAGGAGACGTGCAGGGTGAGTTATTTTACACAGAGAATGGTGGAGTGCCTGTCAGGGGTGTTGGTGGATAGTGGCATTTAAGAGGCCTTTAGATAAGCATGTAGATGTGCGGGGATGGAGAGGTATGGATCAGGTGCAACTGGAGGAGATTGGTTTACCTGTAACTTTCCTCATGTTCGACCTTGTGGGTTGAGGGGCTTGTTCCTGTGCTGTACTGTTCTATGTTCTATGCTCCTGTACTTTAAAATGCTTATGGTCAAAGGTTGCTGCACCATTCAAATGGGCAAATGATTTTGCTAGCCAAGAGTTGGTTAGCCAGATGCAAAATTCACCAAAGGCTGATAGAAAAATGTTGTTTCTTAACAGTAATAAGCTCCCAGTAGTCTTTGAAGGACAGGTATCTATTCTAGAGTGATCTGAAAATCAGTTATCTTGATGTGAGAGAGAAGCTGCCAGCAGAGTAGAATTATATAATTGGACCTAAATAATGGCAGCATCTAGCTCAGCTAATAATACTTCAGAGTGAATCGTCCAGAGCGAACAGGTTGGAAAGACATTTGCACAATATATAATTGGGTGTGATACCAATGCCAGGAGTATCTGTGAAGCAATTGTTAAACAACGTTGATGGGAAGATGAGGAGGTCGATGAGGAAGAGAGGGGAGGCATTTGATAGAAAAGAGGGAAAAAATTGTAACATGTTTTCTTGCTGAACTAATTTTATTCTAAAGCATTTAAGAATAAAAGCTCTCTGCAATATTTCTGGACAATTCTCTTCAAATAATTGAATGATATCAGCTGTTATGGCAATGAGCCACACAGATTAAACAAGAATGCATGTTCAGCACTGCTGACACCATGCTGTTTGAAGAAGCAATTAGATTGTTGCAAAATCCCACTGGCACCCAGATCAAAAGGAAACAGTGAACTGAATGCTTCTGTCACTGGGTGGCCATTGTAAATTGGCAAAGCTGAGTGTTCCTACAAGGTGGCCCTAGAAGCTCATGATTAATGAAGGTGGGATTATCCAACCCTTGACCAGGTCCAGTAAATAGAAGAAAAATCAATAAAGACAAAATTCACACGGGATCCAGAGGTTACCCAATCCATTTGGAATGGTAGGGAGTTTAGTTTAGTTATTTAATTTTGAGATATTGCACGGAAACAGGCCCTTTGGCCCACTGAATCCACGCTGACCAGAGATCCCGCACATTAACACTAATCTACAAATACTAGGGCCAATTTACAATGATACCCCGCTAATTAACCTATAAACCTATACGACTTTTGAGTGTGCAAGGAAACTGGAGATCCCGGAGAAAACCTACGTAGGTCATCGGGAGAACGTACAAACTCCATACAGGCAAGCACCTGTAGTCAGGATTGAACCCGGGTCTCTGGCACTGTAAGGGAGCAACTCTACCACTGCACCACGGTGTCACACCGAGTTCTCTGGAGCACCTCTCCTGATGTGTTCTCCAGCCTGCAAAGCCAGCTACAATTTCCCATTGTATTTTAAATGCACAATCTTACATCATTATGCTTCTGAGTGCGATGTCAGTGTGGAGTCACTGCAAAGTAATCAGGATCAAAACCTTTAGCCATGTTAGAATAATATAGAATAGAATATAATACTTTATTGTCACATATGACAAGTCACAGTGAAATTATTTTGCTTGCAGCAGTGAAGAATTGATAACAGTCTATGTTCTAACAGTTGTATACAATATATGGACTGCAAATTATGAAACACTGATGTGCGCTGGAGTTCAGAAGGATAAAGGGGACCTCATTGAAACTTACTGAATAGTGAAAGGCCTGGATCGAGTGGATATGGAGAGAATGTTTCCACCGATGGGAGAGTCTAGGGCCAGAGAGCATAACTTCAGAATAAAGGGGGTGCTTCTTCTTGAACTGTTGGGGTACCCGGAGGAATCCTGACATTGTATGCAAAACTGGTAATGTACAAATTCATTCTTTGCATTCCCACGGTATGCAAATATTCGCCACATAAAGGGCACCTATAAAGTTACAAAGTATCCTGCTCCAGGTCCTCCTTTGTTCTATCCCCCTCCCCCTCATGGCAGTAGCCCCACACCGGACCCTCCTTTGTTCCTGGTGGCGCATCCCAGAAAGATTGGAAAGGGATCTGCGGCAAAATATTGCACCCCAATGGCAGTGGATCTTTGGGATTTACTGTCTGAAAGGATGGATGATGTCAAAACATGGTCTGGGTGAGGACTTGATGCGCTTTAATGTAAGTATAAGGCTATGCACTCTTAAAACGCTGATTTTGAGATTGGACTGGTTAGTGATCTTTGGCAGCTATGAACAGACATGACATTCTGTGCTGTAAATCTCCTTGAGTAATTTCTACGATTCTGTAACACTTAGACAAAGGTGACAACAATAATGTACTTTATATCAAGGCTAATTAGCAAGGCTAATGACTGCTCATCTCATTATCATCATTCCGTGAAATTGTCAGCAAATTCTGGTGCCCAGGTAACTAAATATTCTAATTGTAACCATAGAAACGTATGGAGATTACTACTATCTCACATGTTCTAAATATTATCCCACCAAATTGTAGAAATCCACAAGTAGTACCTTGCACCTCCACAGGGTATGCTGTCTCACACTCTCCCATTATGTGCAGTATAAAATAGTAAGATTAAACGAGAACTTACCAGTTTGAAGTTTGATCTTTATTTTATGAGGAGTTGCGATGAGGGATTTCGTGAAGAACCCGCCAGCACGCATGCGCGACATACTTCAAAGCCGCGGTGTGGAATCACAGAAAAACCAAGCCAAGAAATGACTTGTTATAGTAAGATTAAAGAGACTCTAGTTACCAGTTGACTTTATGATCGAGGGTTGGGAGCGGAGGGCACGAAATCCCTCATCGCAACTCCTCATAAAATAAAGATCAAACTTCAAACTGGTAAGTTCTCGTTTAATCTTACTATTTCATTTCGGAGTCACGTGAGTGACTTCGTGAAGACTTCAAAGCTTCTGTGATTTCACGCCCTGGACAACGTCCATGCTATCACACACGCTACTGAAAAGGTGGACAGCAGTAATCAATTTCCGTCACTGTTTCTCTGAAAAAATAATAATATTTATTAATAACAACAAGAAAGGACCCCTCACTGAGGGGGAACTGCATGTTCTCGGCCTGCATCCAGCACGGCTCCTGCGAACATTCCAGGTATGGTGACGGGTTTATTGTAAAACCGTTGAAAAGTGGCTTCACTGGCCCATCCCGCTGTGGCAAGTATCTGGTCCATGGGCACCTCCATGGCCTTTGCCGCCGATGTTGATGCTGCCCTGGTGGAATGGGATTTAAAAACATCAGTGTCAATACCTGCTTTGTTCAAGACGATCCTGAGCCATCGGGATATCGTCTGCACCGTCACTCTATGGTGAGGTTTTTTGTGACTGATGAACAGGTATTGCTCCATTCCCCTTATTTTCCTCGTCACTTTGATATAGTGGCGGATATGGGTGGCTATGCATAGCCTAGCATCAGCGGGGTATGCTGGAAACTCCAGCTGCAGCCCTGTGAATCCAGGTCTATGCTGCTTGAGCAATTCATCAATGAAGAAAGTGACCCGTTCAGGGGTAGAGATCATTCTGTCGATCTTGGCCTTGTGAAGCGTTTGCACCCTTTGTGCTGAAGTAAGTGCCATCAACATCACCACCTTCAGGGTGAGTTTGTCCAATTCGAGCCCCGTCATGGGTGACCATGTTCTCAGCAGGGTCAGCACTTTGCCAATATCCCATGTGACGTTGTAACGGGGCCTCGGCGGGTTGGAATTAAATATCCCCCGCATAAGTTTGGAGACCAATTTATTGGATCCTACCTCAATATTGAGGTAGGACGAGAGCGCACTCCTGGCGCTATTGATGGCACTATAGCTGAGATGTTGATCATGGTGTAGCCCCGCAAGAAATTCCAGCACATCTGTGATGGAGACGGAGTCATATGCAACGTCCATGCGGCCACAATAGGATTCCCATTTCCTGATGTACGATAAGTACTGCCGTCTTGAGGACTCCCTGCATGATGCTCCCATGGTATCCATTGTCCTTGAAGATAGACCATACTGAAGTAGTGGCCTGTTCAGATCCTGCAAGCCAATAGATTCAAATGACTATGGCAGGGGTGTGGTTCCCCTGTGGCAGGGTTCGTCACCAATTGTGGGCAACCCTCCAAGAGGACCCATGGTTGACTTATCATTCCAAGGACCACCGGATACCATGATTGCGTAGGCCAGTCGGGTATAATGAGGATGCCCTTGGCAGCATCGAGCTGGATTTTCCGCAATACCCGACTGATGAGGCAGAATGGAGGAAAGGCATAGAAGAACCATTTCCCCCAGTCTAGCGAGAATGCGTCCATCGCCATTGCCCCAGGATCTGGCTCCCATGATACGTATGTTGGTACCTGATGGTTCAACCGTGACGCAAAAAGGTCAATATCCGGTTTACCAAATTTGGCTGTAATTTTGGTGAATATTTGGGGGTTCAACATCCACTCGATGTTGTCATTGAACTTCCGTGACCTGGTGTCCGCCACTGTATTGAGCTCACCTGGCAAGTAGGTAGCTGAGATCCAAATATTCCGTTGAATACACCAGAGCCAAATTGTGTTTGCCAATTCATTGCATGAAATTGACCTGGTACCGCCCATATGATTCAGATAAGCCACCGCAGTGGTATTGTCTATTTGGAGACGGACATGAGTGTTAGTCATGTTTGAACAATAGGCTCTAAGTCCGTGGAATGCTCCTAGCATCTCCAAATAGTTTATCCCTTGTGCTAACAACAAAGTAGCTTCAAGTGAATCCCATCTACCTCCACAACTGTTATTGTTGTCTGTAGCTCCCCGGCCATGGGAGCTTGCATCTGTTTGCAAGTATACCTTTGGACGAGGCACAATGATGGGTTTAAATGAGTTATGGATATTGCCAATCCACCATAGTAACTCAAGTTTTGCCTTAACCGGCAACTGCATGGGTCTATCATAATGTCCAGCATTTAATTTTAATGCTGTTATTTTTGACCTTTGTAAATTCTGATAATGTAAAGGTCCATATTGAGCAGCTGGAAATACTGCTACAATTTTGCCAATTACCCTGGCAGTTAATCTGATAGACGGTATACTGGCGCAGACCAGGTTCTTGCATGCTTGAAACACATCACCAACTTTGTTAGTTGGGATGGTGGTGATCATGCGATTGGAGTCTATTGTGAACCCCAAGTAGTCCATGATCTGTGCGGGGAGGAACTTTGATTTGTCTGGATGGATTATAAACCCCATTTGTTGAAAAATTTCCACTGTGGCTGAAACCGCCAACTCTGCGGATTCCAGAGTGTGCCCAATTATCAGAATGTCATCCAAATAAGCCATGACCGTATGATTTTGTCTCCGCAGTGTAGATAACACTGGCTTGAGTAGTTTGGTGAACAGTCTGGGGGCTGTAGTAAGCCCATTGGGCAATGCTTTGTATTGCCAAAGCTGATCCATCCAGGTAAACTTCAAGAACTTCCTATGATGTTTCCGAATGGATACTGAATAGTATGCATCTTTTAAATCAATGCATGCCATGAAGCAGCCCTCCGAAATCAAAGATTTGGCTGTTTCAAATGTGTCCATTTTGAAATGGGTGTATTTTACAAAGGTATTCAAGTGAGTTAAATCTATAATGACCCGGCATCCACCGTCTTTTTTAGTTTTAGTAAATATATTAGACACAAATTCAACTGGTTCATGTGTGGTTCGTTCTATCACACCTTTGTCTTGTAAACTCAAGATTTCAGCATAGCCTTCTGCCAATTCTTTTTTGGAAAGTGCAAATTTGCGATTCGGCATATGCTGGGGTGGAGGCAATTGGCCATGAATAAACTCAATTTCATAACCCTGAATACTTTGCAAGATAAACTCATCTGAAGTGATGGTTTCCCAAGCCTCCTTAAATCCCCGTAATCTGCCCCCAATTCGTGAGGTTAGACATGCAAGTGCATGGAACCCAGACCCCCTTACCTTCATGGTTATCGGCGGTCCCTGGGATTTTTGGTGGGACGTGGAGGCGCTGGGTTTCGTGGTTGGTGCGGAATCCGCATCTTCCATGCTGGCCGCTGAGGGCCTAGTCCTAAAAAAGGCCTGGGCTGATGAGGCTGTTGATATTGAGGAGGTGCCGGAACGTAGGTCCTTGTTGGCCTATCGGTCTGACCTCGTGGCCTGAAGTAAGGTGTCTTCTTGGCCGAAGGTCTGGCCACAAAATGTGGTCTCATCAGACCTATGGTTTTCGCATGGTCATCGAGCTCTTTGACCTGCTTTGGGAGGTCTTCCCCGAACAGCTGTCTAGGTGGGGGGGTAGGAGGTGCTCTGCATAGTCCCGCAAATTTGGGATTCAAGGAAGGTTTGATAATGCTCTTCCGGAAAGCGTTGATCTCGTACTGCGTATTGCAGAGCAGAGCTAGAGCATCCTCCTGTTCGGTGCTTAGATCAACCCCATCTACCGACTTTGCAAAAGCGGTGATCCCAGACGTAAGCAGTTTTAAAATCCTCTGCAGTTTCACTTCCTGCGCTCTGATGCCCGGGCTGATATTACCCCAGATTGGCATGTTCACAATTGGCACGTGGAGTGAATTGCAGTTCCCTGGGGCCTTGTGTCTCTCCATGGCCTTCGCAAGGACCTCCTCCTGCAATTGATGGTTGGTAAGATAATCTATGGTTGCGGCCAGTTTGATGTTGAGGGGTTGTCCTGATGATACGGGTAACCCGAATTTGGCTGCCACATCCAGCAGATCTTCCTGAGGGACCTCAGGTGCTGCTGGGGCATGTACCAGGATATCCTCCTCATCTGGTCTTATGTTGTCCATAGATGGGGACGGGGATATATCCATGAGTCCCCTGGAGCTGTGTGTGTCCTGTTTCTGATTGAGTAGAACTTGCTCCAATATCCTCTCCATACGATCCAAGCGCCCTTCATCGGGCGGGTGTGGGAGGTAAGAGGCCTCGTGCCCGAAGGAACTCCTGAGGCTTCGATCATCAGTCCGTACCTCGTCGAGGTAATATCGGTACTGTGATGATGTGTCGCTACCAGCCGCCTCGGCGAAGCTGAGCGATTCCCGCGCGGACCTGCTCGAGCGCCTCCTCTTCGCTGAGCTGGACCCGGCTGCCTCAAAGGGCATGGGTGGGGAGAGGTCGGCACCTGACGCCGCAGCGTGGTGACCCGACGTCCGCACGGGCTTGCCGACTGTCCTAAATCTGGACCCAGACGGCGTACGGTCCCGACCTGCCCCCAGCGGGGGAAGCGGTGACCTAGGCGAGGCTCCACCCTTGTGACTCCTCCTGGTCCCTCTGGGTGGTGAGTCGACACTGGCCCTTCTTGGTCTGCCAGTGGACTCGGGCCTGCCTGATTCACCAGACCACTTCCTAGTGGCTCCTGGTGAGACCTCAACCCGCGAAGGGCTAGGTAGTGGAATTGTATCCCTGCCTCCTTCAAGAGGGCTCAGGGAGAAGGGCCGTGCATCAGCACGCGAATCCCTTTTACTTGTCTCTGCAAACGACCCAGTGGGTGAGAGAGAGATGGAGTCAGGATGCACCTGCTCCGGCGCTGTACCGACTGATTGTTCTGCAGGTACCCCGCTAGGGCATAGCTGCGTCGGTGAACCGGATCCTGTGAATACAGGGCTCCCCGGCTTGCGCGCCTTTTTCCCGGCCCGTCCTCCTGCCGTGGAGGGGGGCTCCGGGTTGGGTTGCCGACAACTCCTTGCAGAAGTTTTACGGGCTTTACTTTTTCTACTGTCCATGTCTCTGTGGAAGAAAACACAATTATTCACACAGAACAACCAACTCAAGGTTGTTAGTACTTACCTGAGTGGCCCTTATGAAGGGCTGGTGATGAGCCGCGCTCCTCTCCAGCCGTCGACTGCAATGCGAGCGACGATATGTCGCGCATGCGTGCTGGCGGGTTCTTCACGAAGTCACTCACGTGACTCCGAAATGAAATCAGTGGTTTAATGTGAAGCTGAGCAGTTCAAAAAATATTCCTGTGGCAGAAAAGCATTAAAAAGGTAGCATCTTGTCATCTCATAATGTATAATTCAGATTTCATTGGTATCCTAAGACACTTTTTGATCAACCCAAGAAGGCTAATTTTGAATATGTATAATTTAATTCCTTTAGAAAAAATATTTCAAAATCTCATCTGCCCTAAAATAATAATTTCATTTTTAAAACAATGCTTATAGTGGTTCAATGTCTGTCATATATTAGAACATTAGAAGACACAAAGTGCTGGAGTAACAGTGGTTCAGGCAGCATCTCTGGAGGTGTCATTTTGGGTCGGCCCCCTTCTTCGGACCTCTCCAGAGATGCTGCCTGACTTGCTGCCTTACTCCAGCACTATGTGCTTTCTTTTGTAAACCAGCATCTGCAGTTTCTTGTTTCTACATTTTAAAATTGTCTGCTTTTGATAGCAACTCACGCCTGGAGAAGGGAAATCCACTTGATGACCCGAAGCGTGGGCAGTTTCCTTTGAAATCAGTTGCAGGAACGCTCCTTTTGATGCTGACCAGAAAATCCAGGCATGGTGCGATGCCTGCCTACCTGCTTTTCTGAATACCCCTTTCTTTCTTCCCTTTCCATCTTGCTGCTGTTCTCCCATTTATTTCACTTGCTTCTTGCCACATCTTCTATCACTGGCTCTGAACCGCTTGGTGTCCACTCATTCTATGTACCTAGTATCTTAGTGAAAGCTTAATATTACTACCCTGCATTTATAAAACAATAAATATGTTATGCCTATCTTATCTGTGTTCCCTCAGTTGATGTGCAATATATATCAGCAAAATAAAGAGTGATTTGGAAGGGGTTGGGACGAGTATATGCAATGCAAAGCTAGTTAAGATACAGGTTTATTATTGTCACAACTATCAAGGTACAGGAAAAGGCTTTACAACACTAGTCAGATTATTTCAACTGGATTTAAAATAAATATTTCTGATAATCTGCTTACATACCTGACTGCAATTCAAAGGACATATACAAATGGTGTACAGATGTTCCCTCTATTTAACAGTTACCACTCTTTTAAATACAATTCTTGCCTTATTGGTGCATGGGGTCCAGGAAGTCAATGAATAAAGGTGAGGGGGGAAAGATTTAATAGGATTCTGAAGGGTATCATTTTGGCACAAAGTGTCGTGGGTGTATGCAACAAACTGCCAGAGGAGGTATTTGGGGCAGGTAATATCACAATGTTTAAGAAATGTTTAAACAGGTACATAGATAGGATAGTTTTAGAGGGATATAGGCCAACCGCAGGAAGGTGGGTCTGATGTAGATGGGGCATGTTGGTTGGCATGGGCAAGTTGGGCCAAAGGGCCAGTTTCCAAGCTGTATTATTCTCCGACTATGAATTTCATTCTTTTATTCACCATTCTCAACCTCCCAAGAAATACAATAGGTCACACCGTAAGATATGATGTTTATTGAGTCCTTTATGAAGTCATTAATGTATACATTAGAAATTTAACTGTGCTTAAGTGTTGCCTCTTTAAAAATTGAAGATGCAACAGTGCAAATAAATAACAAATTAATCTGCAACATCCTTGAGAAGTTGCACCTGACGGAATAAATGATTTGCAGCTTGCTAATTAGCTGGCACTATATTAGAAATCAAGAGTAAGTATTATTTTTTTTTAAACGCCTGTATTGTTCTGAAGTTGATTCCTTGATGTGAGATTAAATTGTTTGCATTTGTTCAGTGATTTATTTTGTGCTGTTATTTTTACTCCTAAGTTTATCTCCTTCAAGCTCAGGATAGATTTTTTAAATTAACTCGATGGTAATTGCCATTATGTATCTGCATAGTATATCTGAATAAGATTACTTCACAATTTAAACCTGAATTTTAGCCTCAAGGGTTAATTTTGTTTTAATTTAAGCACAATACAGAAAACAATCCACAAATCAGACATCAATGTGATCTACAAACTTAATAGTTATGTATTAGAACTTAATAATCTATTTCTGATTGAAGATAGACACAAAAAGCTGGAGTAACTCAGGGGGACAGGCAGCATCTCTGGAGAGAATAACTCAAATTTCACTGTACCTTAATTAGTCAAGTGACAATAAACACAAACTTGAACTTGAACTTGAACTTGGGTGATTGGGTGACATTTCGGGTCAAAACCCTTCATTAGACTTCTTCTGAAGAAGAAGGGTCTCGTCCCGAAATGTCACCCATTCCTTCTCTTCAGAGATGCTGCCTGTCCCGCTGAGTTACTCCAGCGTTTTGTGTCTATCTTCGGTTTAAACCAGCATCTACGATTCGTTTGAACACAATTTATTTCTGATCATTTTGCTCAAATTTTCTTTGACCTGTACATTGCTGGAAGTGATTGCAGATCAAAGACCTTGGTGAATAATGGGACCTACCCATAACAGAGGGTATCTGGGACTTTAGTACATCATGGAACCAGCCCTTAATGGATGAAGTTTGAGAATTGAGAAATAAGCAGAAGAATAACTGGGAATCAGGGAGAATTAGAATACAGTGCATACAGAAAGTATTCAGGCCCCTTTGATCACTTTTTCCACATTTTGTTACGTTACAACCTTATTTTAAAATGATTAAATTATATATTTTTTAAATCATCAACATACACACAATACCCCAGATTAAAGAAGCAAAAACAAGTGTTTAGAAATTTTTGCAAAGTAATTAAAAATAAATAACTGAAATATCACATTGACATAAGTATTTAGACCCTTTGTTAAGACACTCAGAATTGAGCCTAGGTTTATCCTGTTTCCATTGATTATTCTTGAGATGTTTCTACAACTTGATTAGAATCCACCAGTGGTAAATTAAATTGATTGGACATGACTTGGAAAGGCACACACCTGTCTATTTAAGGTCCCAGAGTTGACAGGCTTGGTGGAGATTATTCCATGCTTTAATAGTGCGTGGAAAGAACAAATTGCTGTACACATCTGTCTTTGAGGCTGGGACCTCAAATTGGATTGAATGCCCTCGTCTGCTCCCAATTGGTTTGGGGTTGGTGTAGACCTTGTGATCTATGTCTAGCTGACCATTTAACATTTTGTAAAAACAGGTCAAATGGTGAGCTTCACGTCTGTCTTGGAGAGGGTTCCACCCCAGAGAATTCAGAAGTTTGGTGACACTCGCTTCTCTCTTGTAGGTGTTAGTAACAAATCGAGCGGCCTGTCTTTGGACACGTTCGATGGATGAAATGTTTTTATCTGTGTATGGGTCCCAAGCTGCAACTGCGTAGTTCAGATGAGGTCTAACGAGCGTGAAATACAACTTCTCCTTGACAGAAGCTGAACAATGATGGAAGTTGCGCCTCAGGAAGTTTAGGACACCTGTTGCTTTCACTGTTACATGATGAGTCTGACCATTCCAACGTAGATCATTCTGCAATTTAATGCCAAGATACTTGGTTTGTTTGGATTCTTTAAGGGTGACACCAAGTATGTTGTAAGATGTGACGCCTGGATTCCTCTTTCTGGTGACGCGCATGGTTTCACATTTGGAAGGGTTGAACTGCATGCCCCATTGTTGTGACCATGGTGTTTGCCAAAAGGCACCAAAAGGACTCTCAGACCATGAGAAACAAGATTCACTGGTCAGATGAAACAAAGATTGAACTTTTTGGCCTGAATGCCAAGCTTCACGTCTGGAGGAAACCAGGCACCGTTCATCACGGTGAAGCATGATTGTGGCAACATCATACTGTGAGGCCAAAGGACACAGGACATTTATTGTCACATACACCAATTGGTGCAGTGAAATTTGAGTTACCATGCAGCACACAAATAAGATAAACACAACACTATAGAATTTAACATTAAACATAAAAAACATCCCCCCACAATGGAATCAACGTTTCCCACTGTGAGGGAAGGCAACAAAGTTCAGTCATTTTCCTCTTGTTCACCCGTGGTCCGGGCCTATTGAGGCCGCAGTCGCTGCAATGGCGGCCCGATGTTTCAGGCCCTCTCGCCGGATGATGGAATTCCGGCGTCAGAAGAACGTTCTCAGTGGCTTGGAGTTCCAAATCGGCCGCTTCCTACTGGAGACCGCAGCTCCCGAAGTCCACAGGCCCAACTGGGCGGAGCTCCAACACTGGCGACCTCGACGAGAGATCCCAGGGCCCCGCGATGTTAAAGTCAGCGCCGCCTGCGGCTGGAAGCTCCGCAAACCACAGCTCCACGATGTTATAGTCGGCAGTCCCAACACTTCCAACATGGCGACCCTAGTTAGGCATCGCCCGCTCCGCGATGGAATCCGGTGCTGCGTCACTGCTGAAGCCGAAGCTCTGGCCGGTCTCCTGCAGGAAAGGCCGCACCAATCCAGATGGTGGAGGGGGCGAAGATGCAGCTCCGAGGAAAGACGCATCCTTAACCAGGTAGCGACTGTGAAAAACAGTTTCCTCCTTCCCCTCCCCCCCCCCATCCTCCATATAAAAAGACTAAAAGACCTCCAAAACAACACTTTTTGACAGACTAACATTTTTTTTTTAAAGATGATAGGACGAACAGCTGCAGGCGAGGCTGCCACACTCAATGGCATCATCGCTCGGATGTTTTTCAGTGGCAGATACTGGGAGACTAGTCAGGATCGAGGGAAAGATGAACGGAGTAAAGTACAGAGATCCTTGATGAAAACCTGCTCCAGAGCATTCTGGACCTCAGACTGGGGCGGAGGTTCACCTTCCAACAGGAAAATGACCCGAAGCACACAGCCAAGACAACGCAGGAGTGGCTCAGTGACAAGTCTGTGAATGTCCTTGAGTGAACCCAGCCAGATCCCGGACTTGAACCTGATTGAACATCTCTGAAGGGTCCTGAAAATAGCTGTGCATTGATGCTCCCCAACCAACCGTGAGTGGATCTTCAGAGAAGAGTGGGAGAAATGACCCAAATACAGGTGTGCCAAGCTTGTAGCCTCATACCCAAGAAGACTTGAGGCTGTAATCGCTGTACTCAACAAAGTACTGAGTAAAGGGTCTGAATACTTATGTAAATGTGATATTTCAGTTATTCCTTTTCAATTACTTTGCAAAAATGTCTAAATCCTGTTTTTGCTTTTTTATTATGGGGTATTGTGTGTAGATTGATGATTTAAAAAAAAAGAATTTATTCTACTTTAGAATAAAATGTGGACAAAATGAAGGGGTTTGAATACTTTCTGAATGCGCTGTAAATGAATTTGAGCACAACAGACACGGAATGGGAAACTAATGAGGTGGGAAGGAAAGACTAGATTAAAAAATAGAGAATAAGTAGGAGAAAGAAAAATGGAAATAAATATTTGAAATTTAAAGTTGACCCTTTCAGGTTTTTTAAAAATGATAGCATCTAACAATCTAAGAGGCCACTCAGCCCTCAGGGTTCATGCCCAGTGGAGTAATTCCATTAGTTTCTTCTTCTTCATTCGTGTGGCGTGCACAGCCTAAAGTTGTTGGACAACTTGTTCTATTTGATCTTCTGTTTGTGCACGTTGAGTTGATTGCATTAGTCGAAACAGGGCGGACCACGTGAAGGTTGCAATCTTCCACTGCTGTTTCATCGCTGCTCTATTTATTTCCTTTTGGGTTAATGGCAAAATGCATCAAAATGATAAGCGTCTGCAAGAAGAATTAGTTTCTGCCCCTGGAAATTCTTCTTCTTACAGACACTTATCATTTTGATGCATTTTGCCATTAACCCACACATTGAGGTGATCTACAGAGGCCAATTAACCTATCAAAACACCTTTGCATGTTGGGGGAAATCGGAGCACTTAGAGGAATCCCATGCGGTCACAGAGAGAATGTGCAAGCTCCAGACAGATGGCATCTTGGGTCAGATGGCATCTAAGACAGATGGCAACTAAGGTCATCGTGGAATCCCTGTCCCGTTGAGCTGTGAGCAGCAACACTAATTGCAGTGACTGCGCCTCCCTGAGTCATTCAATGTTGTGCCTGGTCAGGATTTAACATGTCTAAATTATGCTATTTGGATCATCCATCCCGTTCTGTTGAATGGGAGAGACATTCACTAACCATCTGCCATAGTACATCATGCCAATCTTCACCTTGCAGATAAGGATCGGCCGGTATCATTAGGCTCAGAGAATTGCACGAGCAGTCTGATTGTTCTGGCATCCATGTATCAGATATTCTCTTCTAAACATATCAGGGAAAATATCATTATGAAACACCACTGGTGCTTGTATTAGTAATGGGCAAAATCAGATTACAACAGCTAATGTAAAGCCTTCTGAGTGGATGAACAAATGCAAGTAAATATCGATATGATACGAAACAATACGATATGATAGAACTTTATTTAATCCAGGAGGGAAATTAGTCTGCCAACAGTCATAAAACACAACAAGGTACATGAAACATGAAATTAAAGTGACGAGTGGAAAGTCCAGGATTGGGGATATGCTAAGGAGGGGGGGAGGGGGAGGGGGAGGGGAAAATGGGGAAGGGAAGGGAAAGACATACCCCATGACAGAAGGAGGAGTTGTACATTTTGATAGCCACAGGGGAAAAGGATCGCCTGTGGCATTCTGTGCTGCATCTTGGTGGAACCAATCTGTTGCTGAAGGTGCTCCTCAGGTTGACCAGTGTGTCATGGAGGGGGTGAACTGTATCAATGACTAACATAAAATGACCATTACAAATTTTCACCCTGCTGTTCTGTGAGAACTGAAATAGCAAAGGATTAGAAATGGCAGTATTAATCGCTGCAAATACTGCTCACAATGAAGAAGAACAGAAGAAAATCCAAGCTAAAGATAAAGTAGTTTAATCTCAAAGAAAGTGTATTAATTCTTCAAACTAATACTTCAAACTAATTGGACTACAGCTGAATCTATAAAAAGGCCTCAAATCTGCATATACCTCTTTACAGCCACATATTTTAATGCAAAATGAGCAATCTTCATGCCAGATTAAGATGATTTAACAGTTCTGAATAGGCAACCATTGTGTTTTATTAACATTTGTTTTGCTACACTGGAACAACAAGTGCACAAATTAAATTCCAATACTTACATCAATTATAGGATTGCCCTAACATTACACTATTGGGAGGGGCAGGGGAGGAGGGGTAGTGCAGTTCAGGAGGACCATGGCTGGTGGAAAGTGAGGAGGTTTTTGTGCTTCTAACATTCTCCCATATTTTAATGCTCATCCATAACCATACAGAATAATATAAATGTAGCAATATTACAAAATTTTGAGATTTTAAAACTCAAGTCTGCAATTTATCCCATCTGATAAAGCATAAGAAGAAGTTTAATTTGACACCTAATTCACTTTCATATCTTCAGTATTAAGAAAGTTATGGCCATTTTCATACTCGGAAATTAGCATCTTGTTCCCCATTGCCTTTCAATTGACTTAACTCAAAAGCTGTGATCTGGAACAGTTAAAAGCCCATAACTTTCTTAAAAATTAAGAGAACTCAATGAAATTTTCAGTTATAATAGATTGAAGCATTCTGAAACAAATATGAAACAATCTTACTTGGATGACCTGAAATTAAAGCATATAATTAGTTAGTTATCTAATTGTAGCTAATTACAAAATTCAATGAGTAGATCTAAACATCTATCCATTTCTTAAGAAAAGATAAACTTTTTTTTAAATTGCCTAAGTGTCCAAATAACATTCACACAATAATCCACAATATAACATAATTTTTAAATCTAATTTTCATGAATTTCTGGGCCAAATGGAAGGAATTTAGTGTTTGATTCCTGTAAATTAATGGCCATTTAAATCAACTAGCAAGTGGATTTTAGTGGAATGCGGTGGATTGGAACGTTGCGGTTAGCGGTGAAGTCGGGAGGAAAAATACTGTTTGTTCATACATTTTTTTGGACCCCATTTCGCAACATGAAAATGTTATTAAAGCCTCCCGAAAAACCAACTTTTAATATAAAAATAAACTATTTACCTTTTTTTCTCCCCTACGCAAAATCCTTCCGGTTGTCGGTGCTCACGGCTTTTGAAGGTGATTTTTAAATTACTCTAGTTAATAAATAATTTAGAGTAATTTAAAAATACCTTCATTCATGAAATGTCGGAGCGATTTTTCTTCCGCAACGAAATCACCCGACATTCATCGATTATCCCTGCCTGTGGAAAAACGGCACTTTAAGCCCGCCCCCCTCTGAAAGGCGCCAAAGTCGCGCACACGGGGAGCGGCAGAACTGCAGCGCCGCTAAAGGTAAGTTTTGTAACATACCTAATAAATGAATATTGTAATAACTAATAACTATTAAAATGAGTTTTTTTCCTCCTTTGCAGCTAGTTTCCCAATGAATATATACGCAAATAAATGTGACATTTGTACCATCTTTTGGAATGGAATATGGAATACTTTATTGTCACATATGACTAGGCATAGTGAGATTATTTGCTGCATACCCAATGTATACAAATTATATGAATCATCTGCCCATTTCTATTGCTGTTCATGGATAGGAAGTAAACTCCCAGGTGAACAAACACAATTACTCACAGTTGAGGTAATTAATTGTGAATTGAGTTTTAAGATTGATAGTTTAATTATTAACAAACCAGTGTGATGCAGTATAGAAACATAGAAATTAAGTGCAGGAGTAGGCCATTCGGCCCTTCGGGCCTGCACCGCCATTCAATATGATCATGGCTGATCATCCAACTCAGTATCCCGTACCTGCCTTCTCTCCATACCCTCTGATACCAATGAACTGGCCTCAACTACCCTCTGTGGCAGAGAGTTCCAGAGACTAAACCACTCTCTGTGCGAAAAAAGTCTTTCTCATCTCGGCCTTAAAGGATTTCCCCCTTATCCTTAAGCTGTGACCCCTTGTCCTGGACTTCCCCAACATCGGGAACAATCTTCCTGCATCTAGCCTGTCCAACCCCTTAAGAATTTTGTAAGTTTCTATAAGATCCCCTCTCAATCTCCTAAATTCTAGAGAGTATAAACCAAGTCTATCCAGTCTTTCTTCATAAGACAGTCCTGACATCCCAGGAATCAGTCTGGTGAACCTTCTCTGCACTCTGTATTGAGGAGTATCAATTTCATCACCAGGTATGCACTCTTCATCCAAAAAACAGTGATTGGTAAAGGTTACAAATTAAGCTGTGTTTCAGATTTGATGATGGATTGGCACAACATAGCTGCAGTTAATGCTACTCCACTGCAGTCCCGGGGACCTGGCTTTCTGCCTGACCTCAGTTGCTGTCTATGTGGAGTTTGCACATTCTGTCTGTGACCATGTGGGTTTTCAATTAGAGCTCTCCCACATCCTGGAGACATGTTGATGGTTTAATTGGTTACTGTAAATACGGTAGGATGCAATATGATAGAATGTTATTTATCCCAGGACTGAATTTGATCTGCCAATAGCCATAAAACACAAGATATATTAAACATGAAATTAAAGTGATGAGTGGAAAGGATTTAGGATGTGCAAAGATTGGGGATGGGGGGGGGGGGGGGGGTGGTGGTCAGTGTACCCTATGACAGAGGGGAAGGAGTTGTACAATTTTATAGCCAAAGGGAAGAAGGATCGCCTGTGGCATTCTGTACTGCATCTGAACCAGTCTGTTGCTGAAGGTACTCCTCAGGTTGACCAGTGTGATCACAAAAACAACAGGCAACTTCCTAAAACTGAATGGTTGAACTATCATCTACCAAATGCCATGGATCAGGAGTTTCCATAATTTCTTTTGGGACTTCCATACACATGATGTGTAGATGCATGAAGAACCTAACGTGTGGAAGACAGCAGATATGCTCAGTGATGCAAATGATGCACAATACATACTTTGACATCATATGTACAAAAGTCATTTGTGCACTTGAAAAGCATAGGAGGCCCTTCTCACAAAAGGAATGATGTATAATTCAAAGGGGTTCAACCTTACTTGGTCTGGGACTGCTGAACCTGAGGGGTGAATCTATGCAGGTATGTTAACTTAATCTGGAACAAAAAGCCGAACCTGGAAGTACTCAAAGGGTCAAGCAGCATCCCTGTAAGCAAAATTTATATTAGAAACATAGAAACATAGAAATTAGGTGCAGGAGTAGGCCATTCGGCCCTTCGAGCCTGCACCGCCATTCAATATGATCATGCCTGATCATCCAACTCAGTATCCCGTACCTGCCTTCTCTCCATACCCTCTGATCCCCTTAGCCACAAGGGCCACATCTAACTCCCTCTTAAATATAGCCAATGAACTGGCCTCAACTACCCTCTGTGGCAGAGAGTTCCAGAGACCCACCATTCTCTGTGTGAAAAAAGTCCTTCTCATCTCGGTCCTAAAGGATTTCCCCCTTATCCTTAAGCTGTGACCCCTTGTCCTGGACCTCCCCAACATCGGGAACAATCTTCCTGCATCTAGCCTGTCCAACCCCTTAAGAATCTTGTAAGTTTCTATAAGATCCCCTCTCAATCTCCTAAATTCTAGAGAGTATAAACCGAGTCTATGCAGTCTTTGTTCATAAGACAGTCCCAGGAATCAGTCTGGTGAACCTTCGCTGCACTCCCTCTATGGCAATAATGTCCTTCCTCAGATTTGGAGACCAGAACTGTATGCAATACTCCAGGTGTGGCCTCACCAAGACCCTATACAACTAAAGTAGAACCTCCCTGCTCCTATACTCAAATCCTTTTGCTATGAAAGCTAACATACCATTGGCTTTCTTCACTGCCTGCTGTACCTGCATGCCTACTTTCAATGACTGGTGTACCATGACACCCAGGTCGCGCTGCATCTCCCCTTTTCCTAATCAGCCACCATTTAGATAGTAGTCGGTTTTCCTATTTTTGCCACCAAAGTGGATAACCTCACATTTATCCACATTATACTGCATCTGCCAAACATTTGCCCACTCACCCAGCCTATCCAAGTCACCCTGCATTCTCCTAGCATCCTCCTCACAGCTAACACTGTCCCCCAGCTTAGTGTCATCCGCAAACTTGGAGATATTGCCTTCAATTCCCTCATCCAGATCATTTATGTATATTGTAAATAGCTGGGGTTCCAGCACTGAGCCTTGCGGTACCCCACTAGTCACTGCCTGCCATTGTGAAAACGACCCGTTTACTCCTACTCTTTGCTTCCTGTTTGCCAGCCAGTTCTCTATCCACATCAATACTGAACCCCCAATGCCATATGCTTTAAGTTTATATACTAATCACTTATGTGGGACCTTGTCGAAAGCCTTCTGGAAGTCCAGGTACACCACATCACTGGTTCTCCCCCATCCACGCTACTAGTTACATCCTCGAAAAATTCCACAAGATTCGTCAGACATGATTTACCTTTCGTATACATATTCTGATGTTTACAAGCATGCATGAGGACAAACTTAATCTGAACCGATCAGAAATAACCTAATCTAAGAAATTTCCTTTGTTCTACCTGACACACTTCCCCGCCAAGATGCCATCTGCGTGTCATGGTGCCAGGGGTAAGAGGGCTCTGCCCGAGCCCGCTGCCTGCCCCTTTTCCGGGGTTACGTCCGCGCCCGGGTGGTACTAGAAAGGGACTACGCGCTGTCCACGGGCACCATGGGGGATTTCTGGGACCGTTGGGCACTTAGGGGGGTTGAATGTATCCTGGACAAGGATAGTAATATAGTTGTTTAGTAGTATATTTGTTTTGTCTTGTACTATGGTGGTGGGTTCTGTTTTGTTTTATTGTGTTGTAAATACTATTTTAATATTTGAATAAATATTTTTGATTTAAAAAAAAAAGGATGCCACCTTGATTAACCCAGGTCCCTCAACTAAAACATAGGCTGTTGCTTTTTTCACAGCTACTGCATGATCTGCCGAATTTTTCCATTTTCCGCTTTATATCACACTGGTCCAGTGTTTCTTTTCCAACTCATGCAGGTCTGGTCTACAGGGCAGATCCATAATCTAACCGTCAACAACAAATTACACAGATGAAGAAACCTCATTAAACCATAATTGACTGTACTATCACAGACAGTCTTTATGTTCTACACATCCCTCTGCCACCTCCTCTACTGAAAACTTATATATATATATCTCTTTTTGCCAGTTCTGAAGAGGGGTTATACATCTATTTCCCTTTCCATTGTGATTACCTGACCTGCTGAGTGGAGCCACCGTTTTATGTTTTCATTTCAGATTTTAAGTACCTGCAGTTTAAAAAAAATTTGTTGACACCAACTTCCCGGCCCATCCCTGATGTACTAACACAAGTTTTCAAGGTCAGTCTATTGTCACATACACCAATTAAGGTACAGTGAAATTTGAGTTACCATACAGCCATACTAAAGTGAAAAGGAACAAGACACACAGCCACATAAAATAAAAGTTGACATAAACATCCACCACAGCGGCTGCCATATTCCTCACAGTGATGGAAGGTAATAAAGTCCAATCTTCTCCATCTTTATTCTCCCACGGTCGGGGCTGTCGAACCATCCGCATTCGGGGCGATCAAAGCTCCTGCAACCGGCAATCCAAAGCCCTCGCATCGGGGTGATCGAAACTCCCGCCGCGGGATGGTTGAAACTCTCCACGGCTTGGAGCTCCTGAATCAGTCTCTAACCAGGGACAGCGGGCTCCACGATGTTAAAGTCCACAGGCCCACGGTTGGAGCTCTCCACAGTCGACCCCAGCAAAGGGATTGCAAGCTCCATGATGGTAAGTCCGCGCTGTGCCTGCAGTTGAAGCGCCGGGTCAGTCTCCAGGAAAGGCTGCGCCACTCCACAATGTTAGTCCGCAGTGGGGATGGATATACGATATGGAAAGAAATCGCTTCTCCGTCGAGGTAAGAGATTGAAAAAGGTTTCCCCCAGCCCCACCCCCCACATAAATCAAACCAAGGAACACTAAACCGACTCTTTAACGTGTAGTTAAAATAACAAAAACAGGAGAAAGGACAGACAGGCTGTTGCAACCTTTTGAATCCAGGTCTGAACCTCCTGAGTCCCCTGCACCTCTTGCTACTGCCCCTTTCCTTTATCATGCTCAAGCCTTGGGCCTCAAGTGCAGTGGAATATATTGATGCCAGGTGAGTATGGGTTTGCATGTTGTGACACGTTAATATGCCTGTTGTAATGCTGAAGAATCTCTATATCCTCATTAGGATGTTGCAATGCATATTGCAAGATCCCTCATAAAGGATTTACACTCAAACTTTCCCAGCTCTGCTTCAGCTATTAAGACAGATTGGAACAAGCAAGTGCTGATTGCATGGCATACTGATCATTCAAAGAGTAATTTATTTGTGGATTGTGAGCTCCCTGTTCAGCATGATTTATATTCTGGGACCTTGTTTAATCTGGCAGCTGAGATCTTAGGGTTGTGTGCTGCAGATATTGATAAGTGTCCGATATCACACCAGTTGCAAAGAATATTGTATGTTAGAAGCGCATTGGAAATTTGAGCAATAATTGTATTACAAATTATCATAAAATTTAATGATCAAAGTATTCTATGTAGAAACAGAAACAAAGAAAAATAGATGCAGGTGTAGGCCATTCGGCCCTTCGAGCCTACACCGCCATTCAATATGATCATGGCTGATCATCCAACTCAGTATCCGTACCTGCCTTCTCTCCATACCCCTGATCCCTTTAGCCACAAGAGCCACATCCAACTCCCTCTTGAATATAGCCAATGAACTGGCCTCAACGACCTTCTGTGACAGAGATTTCCAGAGACTCACCACTCTCTGTGTAAAGAATGTTTTCCTCATCTCGGTCCTAAAGGAATTCCCCCTTATCCTTAGACTGGGACCCTTTGTTCTGGACTCCCCCAACATCGGTAACAATCTTCCTGTATCTAGCTTGTCCAACCCCTTAAGAATTTTGTAAGTTTCTATAAGATCCCCCCTCAATCTTCTAAATTCCAGTGAGTACAAGCCGCATCTATCCAGTCTTTCTTCATATGAAAGTCCTGACATCCCAGGAATCAGTCTGGTGAACCTTCTCTGAACCCCCTCTACGGCAAGAATGTCTTTCCTCAGATTTGGAGACCAAAACTGTACGCAATACTCCAGGTGTGGTCTCACCAAAACCCTGTACAACTGCAGTAGAACCTCCCTGCTCCTATACTCAAATCCTTTCGCTATGAATGCTAACATACCATTTGCTTTCTTCACTGCCTGCTGCACCTGCATGCCTACTTTCAATGACTGGTGTACCATGACACTCATTGCATCTCCCCTTTTCCTAATCTGCCACCATTCAGATAATAGTCTACCCTCATGTTTTTGCCACCAAAGTGGATAACCTCACATTTATCCACATTATATTGCATCTGCCATGCATCTGCCCATTCACTCAGCCTATCCAAATCACCGTGCAGCCTCCTAGCATCCTCCACACACCTAACTATACCCCCCAGCTTGGTGTCATCTGCAAATTTGGAGATGTTGCATTCAATTCCCTCGTCCAAATCATTAATGTATATTTGTAAATAGCTGGGGTCCCAGCACTGAGCGTTGCGGTACCCCACTACTCACTGCCTGCCATTCTGAAAAGGACCCGTTTACTCCTACCCTTTGCTTCCTGTCTGCCAGCCAGTTCTCTATCCACATCAATATTGAACCCCCAATACCGTGTGCTTTAAGTTTATATACTAATCTCTTATGTGCGACCTTGTCGAAAGCCTTCTGAAAGTCCAGATATAACACATCCACTGGTTCTCCCTTATCCACTCTACTAGTTACCTCCTTGAAAAATTCTATAAGATTCGTCAGACATGATTTACCTTTTGTAAATCCATGCTGACTTTGTCCAATGCTTTCACCACTTTCCAAATGCACTGCTATCCCATCTTTAATAACTGACTCTAGCAGTTTCCCCACTACCGATGTTAGACTAACTGGTCTGTAATTCCTCGTCTGTAAGTTTTATAGAAATAATCATGGACCATAGGCAGCTTTGATGTAAGTGCATGTTTGAAAAATAATGTGGCCTTTAAATGGTGAGGATGGAAATGTTGTTCAGTTGCCTAATTAACCACTTATTTACCATCGATAGGTATATTTTAAAGAGATTTCCGATTTAGTAAGCAATAATATGTTAACACACACGTGCTATCCATGGGGGTGAAAGCTATGGAAAGAAAGGTAAAACCTCCCCTGTTACCTACCCTGCAACTGCATGAGATGCAAAGTTCCCTCCACCACTCTTTAGTTAACTCATCCCTTCCCAACCAAACCGCCACCTCCATAGGTACCTTCACCTGCAACTGCAGCAGATGCAACACATCCTCCCTCAACTCTGTCCTGTGACCCCGACAGTCCTTTCTGGTGAGACAGCTGTTCACTTGCACCACCTCCAATTTCATCGACTGTATCAACCTGCTGTTCCAGGTGTGGACTCCTATATATCGGCGAGACCAAGTGCAGACTGAACAATCATTTCTCTGAACACCTTCGCTCAGTCCACCTTGGCCTACGTCATCTCCTGGTTGCCAAACGCTTGAACTCCCACTCCCATACTGATATTTCAGTCCTGGGCCTCTTCTATTGTCAGAGAGAGGCTAAACGCAAATCGGAGGAACAGCACCCCATATTTCCCTTGGGCAGCTTACAACCCAGCCATATGAATATTGATTTCTCTAACTTCAAGTAATCCTTGCATCCCCTCTCTCTCCATCGCTCCCCCACCCTAGGCATTGTACTAGTTTCACTGTCTGTATAACTTGTTATCACCTAGCAATGGACCATTGTGGGCTCCACCTTTCCTTGATCATCATTGCTTTTTGCATATCTTTCATTCATCTGTTCTATGTACTGTCTATAATCTCTCATTTCTTTTTTCCCTGACTGTCTGAAGAAGAGTGAACAGGCCTGAAATGTCACCTATCCATTTTCTCCAGAGATGCTGCCTGACCTGCTGAGTTACTCCAGCTTTTTGAGTCTATCTTTGGTTATTTTCATGTTCACTAACTATTATTATGCTGATGTATAACCTATAATCCTTGCAGGGACTCATATTGACTCAAAAATCATAATAAATTCACACTGTTCAATTGTCTTAAAAGCCAACAGAAGCATCCTATCATTGACCTTTTCAGAATTTTGAGCAGTTGGTGATGATATTACTTGTTACTGTTAGAGTATTAGAGTGGAGTAGAGAACTATGAGAGTGAACCCAGCGTCAAGGTGCCCTATCGTGAGTGACTCACCTTCTGAATCCCAAAGTCACTATTCACGGACCACAAAATTCCATTAGGCTGTGGGCTAAGGAGCTTTTTCGTTCAAGTTCGTGACCAAACTTATGGAACTACCTGAATTTTTAACATATTGTGTAAAAATATTATATAAATCATACCTGAAACTCATCAAGACCAAAACCTGCACATATTTTTAAAATATGAGAAAAACCTCACATTTTCTGAGTAGTAATTGTCCAATCAATGCACGTTTGACATTCAGGTCGGACACCAATTGACCAATCACACACTTTGTTTTATGGTCGCTAGGCAGCGAAGAACCTGGGATCATGGCTGCCTCCTAATTACATCAAAACAATGGCAAGGTTTCCAAGGAAATTAAGGTAATGCTAACCTTGCTGATAATTTTGTTTTTCAATTGATTTATTTTTATGATTAAAGTTATGATGTGAACTGTTAAATATAAATGATAAATAACAAATGTAGAGCTAGGGTTAGGATTAGGGTCAGTCAGTCGGTCAGTCAGTCGATCGGTCAGTCGGTTATTCAGTCAGTCAATCAGTTATTCGGTCGGTCGGTCGGTCGGTCGGTCGGACGGTCGGTCGGACGGTCGGTCGGACGGTCGGTCGGTCAGTCAGTCGATCAGTCTCTTGGTCGGGCTGTCGGTAGGCCGATGGATGCTGTGAGGGGTCGGTCGGGCTGTCGGTAGGCCAGTGTTGCAACGAGTGAGAAGGCGGTCTGACGGAGCCGGCGCTATGGGGGTGCTGAAGGCAGCCCGGATGGCATGGAGGGCAGTGCTGCTCCCATCATCACCAAGATGATACAGAAGGGCATGCTGGCCGTGTTGGATGCACTGCGGGCCACACTTACGGAGCCAACAGCTGGTCTCAAAGCAGCTCCAGCTCCAGCCATGGGCAGCTCTGGAAGGGGGGCGAGTTAGGGTTGGGGTTAGGCATTTCCTGTCAGTGGAAGATGCCTTAGCCTTACCCCAGCCTGGCACTGCCCCAATCCCACTATGCCGTGACCCCCACTCTGCATACTGGCAGTCAGTGCAGTTCAGTAAACGGGGGGAACCCACAGGAACTGCCCTCACCCATTAATTAGGCTGGTTCAGGAGGTGGACCTCTGCGGCAGTCTCATTCAAAATACACACTCACAATTATATTCATTATATTATTTTTATATAATATAATTATACATAATTATATATGATTACAGTCATTTTCACGTCATATATATATATATAGTATAATAATATATGGTTTAAATAGACCAGAACGGAATTAAGCTCCCCATGGTGTAATATGGGCATTGGACACTAGATGGCGCTTACTTTTTCGATCTCATTTTCTAATTAGTTTAATTAATTAATGTGCAACTTTTGGCACTGACGAGTTATGACTTCATTCTCAATTATATTTTATCCAAATCTATGCAAAATTTCATGTAGTTCCGAGACATGGGTCACGAAAGTTAAATTCTAGACACATTTTCGATGCTCAGCCACAGCCTACATCTACCTGACTGAATACAGATCTGACAACATTCAAGAAGCTCTACGTTACCCTGGATAAACCACCAGCTTACTTTGCATCCATTTAACCATCTTAAACATTCAGCTCCTTAACTCTTGTGCTCTGTGGTCACGGGTTGTACCATCCATAAGATGTGTAGCAGCAACTCATCAAAGCTGCTTCAGGGCTGCTTCCCAAATCTCACACCCCTCGCATCTAGAAAACAAAGAAAGGTGTTTGGGAAGAGCATCATATGCAAGTTCCACTGTAAATTGTACTCCATTCTGGGTTAGAAATATAATGCTTTTCCTTCACTGTCATTGAGTCTGTATATTGGATCATTTTATTCATGTTCATAAATACATAGTGATAGGAGCAGAATTAGGCCATTCAGCCCATCGAGTCTACTCCACCTTTCAATCACTGCTGATCTATCTTTTCCTCTTAACCCCAGTCTCCTGCGTTCTCCCCATAACCCCATCATTGTTGATGTACTTTCACTACAATTCCTGCAACTGCTCATCTTGAAAAGATGGCCCAGTCAGGAATGTTCATGTCATGTAAGACAATTATTATGAATTATTCTCACTGTTATGAAAATGTAAATTTGCCTTTGCCTGTTGAAATTATATTAGCAGTAGGAACTAGATAAGAGTTCACGAAGAGAAGAGAACAAAATGAAGTAACTCATTAAAAAAAGCTGTTTAGCATATTTTTTGAACTTCAAAGTATAATTGGAGCTACAAACCAAAAAAAAAAAGAGACATAATGAGACTTGAACTGCACAAATGATATAACTGTCTCATCGGCTATGTTCACTCTGCACTCTGTGATGATGGACTGAGTAAAATTATATACTTTTTTAAGGTGGTTTGTCAATTCATAGCTAAGTTAAAGTGAATAAATTATGTCGCATTTCAGATGCAATCTGTCAGCTCCCCAAAATACCTGAAGAAACAGAAAGTAATCACTTGCCCTGATTGTATGTGAATTGGTGTGTTGGCATGAAGTGGAAATGAAAAGTCTTTATTCTTGCGTTTTTCATTTCATTTATGTCTACTTTTATCAGATAGAGCTGATAATTGCTGATAAATAGGAAAAAATATTATAAAAATGATATAACAGTTTGAGGCTAAAGGAGGTCAATATACAGTATATAGAAAACATTTCAAGGATTATTTGCTCTTTTGTTTTCACAGCAGTAGATCTGAAAATGGAAAAACAGTGATTATACGATTGAGAGAAAAGACTGAATATAATATGGACATATTAGATCTTTAATGGGCTATTTGCCCAACTGATTGATATAGGCAGATGCAAACTGTGCACAGGTATGATCCTGATTCAGAATAGGTGCCTGTGGGTCTCATGCCTCATCAGGACTCATTCAACCAAGATCATGAAATGCGAGTTCTCGTTCTGTATCCCCTGGTGGATAATCAGTGGTGTTGAAATTTAGATCAGTGTAAGACTGACACAATCCTTCACACTGGGAGAGTAGCATGGACAACTGGAAGGGTGGGGAAGGACAATTGAGCGAGGAGGTTGGCTGGCTGGGTAAGAGGGACGAAAAACAACTGGGAGCAGTCCGGGTGGAAGAAGCAACGGTCTTTGGCACTGCAATGACAATGCACACTGAACATTATTTTAATAAATGAGGGATGGCACGGTGATACAACGGTAGTGTTGCTGCCTTACAGCGCCAGAGACCCGGGTTTGATCCTGACTACGGGCGCGGTCTGTACAGAATTTGTACTTTCTCTCCGTGACTGTGTGGCTTTCCCCCAGGTGCTCCAGTTTCCTCACACACTGTGAAGAGGATGTTGGGAGGTTGCAGGGTGACCTGGACAGGTTGAGTGAGTGGGCAGATGCATGTCAGATGCAGTATAATATAGATAAATGTGAGGTTATCCACTTTGGTGGCAAAAACAAGGGGCAGATTATTATGTCAATGGGATTAGGTTAGGTAATGGGGAGGTACAGCGAGACCTGGGTGTCCTTGTACACCGGTCACTGAAAGTTGGCGTGCGGGTACAGCAGGCAGTGAAGAAAGCTAATGGAATGTTGGCCTTCATAACAAGAGGATTTCAGTACAGGAGTAGAGAGGTTCTTCTGCAGTTGTACAGAGCTCTGGTAAAACCACATCTGGAGTATTGTGTACAGTTTTGGTCTCCTAATTTGAGGAAGGACATGCTTGTGATTGAGGCAGTGCAGCGAAGGTTCACAAGATTAATCCCTGGGATGGCGGGACTGTCATATGAGAAAAGATTGAAAAGACTAGGTTTGTATTCACTGGAGTTTAGAAGGATGAGGGGGGTCTTAGAGAAACATATAAAATTATAAAATGACTGGACAAGTTTGATGCAGAAAAAATGTTCCCAATGTTGGGAGAGTCCAGAACCAGGGGCCACAGTCTTAGAATAAAGGGGAAGCCATTTATGACTGAGGTGAGAAAAATCTTTTTCACTCAGAGTTGGGAATTTGTGGAATTCACTGCCACAGAGGGCAGTGGAGGCCAAATCACTGGATGGATTTAAGAGATAGTTAGATAGAGCTCTAGGGGCCAGTGGAATCAAAGGATATGGGGAGAAGGAAGGCATGGGTTATTGATTAGGGACGATCAGCCATGATCACAATGAACGGCGGTGCTGGCTCAAAGGGGCGAATGAGGGCAAGGCTGATGAGGGCAAGGCTGTAGACATAGTCTATATGACCTTCCGCAAATGCCTCCATAAGATTCTACGTGACAGACTACTCTGGAAGGGTAGATCATATGGGATCCAGAGAGAGCTACACTGGATAGCGAATTGGCTTCATGGTAGGAAACAGAGAGACAGTTGATTCATGTACTGGAGGCTTGTGACTCGGTTTAAGTTGATTATTTTCACATGTATTGAGGTACAATGAAAAGCTATGTTTTGCATACCATACATAAATACAATCAAGTCAAAATCGAGTACAACATGATAGCACAAAGTGGAAGATACCGAGTGTAGAATATTGGTCTGAGCATTGTATTGCATCCATAGACAAAGTCCAATGTCCATAATGGGGTAGAGGTGAATCAGAATGGGGTAGAGGTGAAACATTCCCTAGCTTATGGAAGGATTATTGAGTCTGGTGGTGCGTGGTTTTGGAAGAAGGAATGACCAGGGTGGAACAAGTCATTCACATTTCCAGTGGCTCTTACAGACAGATGTGCCGAAGAGGCAGTTCTTCCCATCAGAACTGCCCCCTCCATCGACTCCTTTAAGTCGAGACTTAAAACTCATCTTTACTCTCAAGCCTTTCTTGACGTCCTCTGAGTGAGGGCTATATGTATGCATTTATGTATGTAATTAATCTATGAACCACTGTTGTATAATGTTAGTACCTCCACCAATGTAAAGCACTTTGGCCAATGAGAGTTGTTTTGTAAATGTGCTATATAAATAAAAGTGACGACGACTATCTGAGGAAGCATGGTGTAGATGAGGTCAATGATGGGAAGTCTGGTCTGTGTGATAGATTGGGCTACATCTACAACTCTCTGCAATTTTCTAGGGCAGAGCTATGATGCGATAGTATGCTCTCCAGGGTGCATCTATAGAAGTCTGTAAGAGCCACTGGAAATGCGGTATGCCTCAGTGATCAGCACTGGGTCCATTGCTGTTTGTTATCCATATCAATGATTTCAATGAGGATGTACACGGCATCACTAGTAAGTTTACAAATGAGACACTATACAAATAAGTAGAATTGTGGACAGTGAAGATGGTTGTCAAGAGTTACAGCAGGATCTTGTTTAGCTGGGCGAGTGGTCCCAGGGATTGTAAATGGTGTTTAATTCAGATATATGTGAAAGGTTGCATTTTGGGAAGTCAAACCAGGGCAAAACCTTCACAGTGAATCGTATGGATCTGGGGGGTACAGCAGAAGGATCTAAGAATGGAAGTACATAGTTCACTGAAAGTGCAGGTTGATAGGTTAGCGAAGAAGGCTTTTAACTCAATGGATTTATCAGTCAGGGAATTGTATAGAAATTGGGATGGTATGTTACAGTTGTACAAGAAGTTTGTGAGACGGCACTTGGAATATTGTGTTCAGGTTTGGTCATCCTGCTATAGTTGCTAAACTGGAAAGAGTGCAGATAAAGTTTACGAAGATGTTGCCAGGATTAGAGGCTAGAGGGAAAGGTTGTGCAAGATAGGACTTTATTCCTTGGAGCACAGGAGGCCGAGGGGTGATCTTATAGAGGTGTATAAAATCTTCAGAGAAATATATACGATGAATGCACAGTCTTTTACCCAGGGTAGGTGAATTAAGAACTAGAGGCATAAGTTTAAGTTGAGAGGGGAAAGATATAATAGGAGCATGAGGGGCAATGTTTTCACACACAGATTGATGGGTGTATGGAATGAGCTGCCTGAGGAAGTAGTTGAGGTAGATACAATAACACTTAAAGGCCACTGGGACAGGTACATGGATAGGAATGGTTCAGAGGGATATGGGCCAGGCTGAGCAAATGGGACTAGCTTGGATAAGGCATCTTGGTTGGCATGGAGAAGTTGGGTCTCTCATTGTGTTCTTTTTACAAATATATTCTAATATTGTTGTGATACACATAGCAGAGCACTGTTTCCACATAGCATTGTTTCTCCATGGCCAATGGTCCAAGAATTATATCCATTCACGGGGAAATACAAACACAATGAAGCACTCTGTCAGATACCAAAGATGACAATGTTGCCACAGCAGAGCCTGAACTAGGAGAAATGTGACGGGCCCAAAGCTGAACCATGGGGCTGGATTAAAGTCAGAGAGCAATCTGCACCGATCTCTTTATCAAATTAGCTGCAGAATGCAGCAGTTCTTGAAGCAGAGGCAGGATCAAATTTCAGGCCACCTGCCTCTATATTACTGGCCTCATAAAAGAGAGGAAAGGGGAAGGGGAAGGGGAAGGGGAAGGGGAAGGGGAAGGGGAAGGGGAAGGGGAAGGGGAAGGGGAAGGGGAAGGGGAAGGGGAAGGGGAAGGGGACAAAAACAAAAATGACAAAATCCTGCTGATTTAATGGTTGGTGCAGAGCTTCTGTGTCCATAGCAACAGACTTTAAAAATAATCTCACTCAGGACTTTGGAGAGGATAGGCATGGTCATTCACATGCAGGCCACAGACTGGCTGGTAAGTTCTGAGAGGTCCATTTATTCTCATTAACCCCACAGCTCGAGCCTAATATCCCAGAGGAGCACAGAAGCAGCCTATTCCTCTCTCACTAATGTAAGCAAGAGCTTGAGACTGATTCAGGTGCCACCAGCTCCATATTATAGACCAGGAAGGTAGAGAGAAAAATATTGTTCAAAGAAAGAAATGTTGTAAACCATTAAAATAAAGAATCTTTTAAAGTGGAATCTTGATCAGATGTCTCACAGGAGAAGAGCAGTTATCAGTTGACTGTCATCTGAAGCATTTATAGACGAACGGGTCAATCTAAGTTTGAGCTGAATTGGCGAATGTATGGCAATATATTAATCAAGACACTGCAATGGCTTTATTATCAATGACCATGGTGAAACTTGCCTTTTTTCTTATAATGTAATAATAAGGAACTTCAGATGCTGATTATATCAAAGATAGACACAAATTGTTGGAGTAACTCAGCAGGTTAGGCAGCATCTCTGGAAACAATGGACAGGTGGCATTTTGGTTTAGTCTAAAGATGGGTCTCAACCCGAAAAATCATCTATCCACTTTCTCTAGAGATGCAGCCTGACCTGCTGAGTTACCCAATATTTTGTGTCTATCTTTGCCTTTTTTCTTTGCTGATGTTACCACCTATGCTAGATGCCACCTCTTTGGACTTTGAGGTAAAAATCACGCAGGGTTAGTCAGTAAACCCTCAGTTGGAAAAGAACAAGCATGGAGATTAAATGAGGATTTTACTTCGGAGTCACATGTGACTACGTGAAGAACCCCGTCCAGTCGTTGGTGCGTCATTACGTCAGACGCATTGGTGCAGTCGGCCGGTTGGAGCAGCAGAGCTCCTCCAAGCGGTAAGTTTAAAACACAAGGTAAGTTTCAAACTTTCTTGCGTTCACTTTCTGTTTTAGTGGTAGGGTGTATACCATAAAAATGTTACAGAAAGAGAAGAAGGTGTCGGCGAGGCGATCTGCAGGGAAAAGGTTCGAGGACCGTGATAGTATTGTTAGCGGATGCCCGCCTAGGTCACCAAGTCCGACGCCAGCAATGAAGCTAGTGACACCGGACCCGCTGCCTGTGAGCAGCGTAGCCTCGCCGGTAGGGCGTAAGGCTGCTGCAAAATCAAATAGGCCCATGGCCCCAGAGTCAGGCCTGGATGTTTTACCCTCACAAGGAGAGACCGTTTGCTCACGGCTCTCCCAGGTCGAGGTCTTATTACAAAAGATGCTCGACAGGGACGAACTCCGTGAGGAGAAGTGGTGCCCTCGCTAGGCTAGTGGAGAGCCTGTGCTAGCAGCGCCTATAATAGGGCTGCAAGAATTATAACTTTTGAGGAGGAGTGCAACAGTTTACCGATGCCGAATCAGTGGCTGGTGATGGGCCACAAGAGAGTGGAACTTGAAGTTATTCCGAATATAGCGGAGAAATTTGCAGTCCAGAGAGAGGCAGGAGAGCCATTAGGGGAAGAATTGGCATCAGCCATCCAATAAATGCTCTCTTATCAACTGCAAGAATTGGCAATGGATGAGGCAGCTAAAAAGTACGAAGCCCCTATCAATTGCGGTTTACTAAAAGTACCAATGGTAAACCATCTCATATGGACACAGTTGGGGGTGTCAGGAAGATCCCAAGAAATAAAATTTCAAAAAGTATTGAAATTACTTTCAGCAGGGCTTACGGCATTTGCTATTATGGTAGACAGGGGGCATATGTCGGAAGCTCACCAGGATGCACTGGGACTTCTCAGTAGTGCCTATTTTGAAATTAACAATATAAGAAGAAGTGCTATTTGGCCAATTATAAATCCTAATCTGGCATCATTGTGTAAGCCGCCCAGCGTACAACTGCCTAATCTTTTGTTTTGTGGGGATCTCGCCAAGCGAGTTAAAGAACTCCATGAGGACGCTTGAACTATGGGCCTCATCAAGCCAGGTGGCAAACTAGGGAAAAGGGTTTTTCCTTACCGGCGTGGTACCATTACAGACGTTGTGGAAGGGACCAGCCACTAAGCTTCGCAATCTCGGAGCTGGCATCCTGCCACAAGCGTGAGGGGAAGGATGACTTTCCCAACAAAGGGCCGGGGGCAACAAGGGCAGCCAGGACGTATGTAGGTGAGAAATGTTCCTCCTAAAGAATATAAATCAAGTGAAATAGATGTTCAAATTGGGGGCAGATTACACTTGTTTCTCAAACAATGGCAGGAGATAACATCAGATTAATTTATACTGAGCAGTATAAAGGGGGTTAAAATTGAATTTTACTCGACCATGTGTCCACCTAATCAGCATGTTCCAAGTCGGAAACTTATATTTTCAGAAGACGAGAATGTGCACATACAAGCAGAACTTAACACCTTACACAAAAAAGGGGTTATTGAGAAGTCAGTTTGTCAAAACCGTCAGTTTGTGTCAAGTATTTTTCCTAGGTCTAAAATGACTGGGGGATGGAAAATCATTCTGGACCTGACAAGCTTGGACGCCTTTGTTTGCTATAGGCATTTCAAAATGGAAACTTTTTCTACAGCTAACCACCTGGTTTCCAAAGTGTGTTATATGGCCAGCATTGATTTAAAGGATGCATATTACTCAGTGTCTATTCATTGTGATGATAGGAGGCATTTAAAATAGTAAGATTAAATGAGAACTTACCAGTTTGAAGTTTGATATTTATTTTATGAGGAGTTACGATGAGGGATTACGTGAAGACCCCGCCAGCACACATGCGCGACATTCTTCAAAGCAGTGGTGTGAAATCACAGATAGCAACGTAGACTAATATAGTAAGATAAGAGAGAACTTTCATACCAGTTGAACTTTATAATAGAGGGTTTTGGGAGCGGAGGGCACGTAATCCCTCATCGTAACTCCTCATAAAATAAAGATCAAACTTCAAACTGGTAAATTCTCATTTAATCTTACTATTTTACTTCGGAGTCACGTGAGTAACTACGTGAAGATTTCAAAGCTCTGTGATTTCATGCCCTGGAAACGAGTCCATGCTCACACACTGCCATGCTGGGATAAGAGGATGAACGTATTTCAGACATGACACTGGCTGAAAAACAAAATAGGTATTTATTCATACCAAAACAAAATATATCCCATATAGGGTAACTATTTTGCAGAACTCAAAATATTCCCTGCAAAAGTGTCAGGAGAGGCAATGGGTTTGTTATGGAAGCGTTGGAATGTCTTCTCATTGCTCCAACCCGCTGTGGCCAGGATGTGGTCCATCGGTACTTCCATCATCCTAGCCGCCGAAGTAGATGCAGCCCTGGTGGAGTGAGATTTGAAGACATTAGTGTCCACCCCCGCTGCATCTATCACCACCCTTAACCATCTTGATATGGTTTGCACCGTGACTTTGTGATGGAGCCGTTTATGGCTTATAAGCAAAGCTTTCTCCGTGCCTCTTAGAGTCTTAGTGACTGTGATATATTGTAATAACAGTGTAACGATGCCGAGTCGACTATCTGCAGGATAAGCTTGAAACTCTAATGTTTGTCCAGACGAACCGGGTCAGTCTTGTTTTAACAGCCCCTGTATAAGAAAAGTTATTTTGCCATTGGAGATTGTCATGGCGTCCATACTTAACTTGTGTAGGACGCCATGACATGTAATAATAATGCAAGCCATGTAGTACCTTTCAGATATTAGCTGTCTAGCCGTGACAAAAGTGTCCATTTTAAAATGAACATACTGAACGGAAGTATTTAGTTCGGTCAGGTCTATGATAATGCGGCACCCGCCATCTTTTTTATTTTTGGTAAATATATTCAATACGAACTCCTGAGATTCTCTGATAGTCTTCTCAATTACCCCTTTGTTAATTAGTCTAGATAGTTCAGCATGGCCTGCCGTTCTTTCTTTCTGTGAAAGTATAAACTTTCGGCTAGGCGAATGCTGAACTGGGGTAGGGAGTTCGTGAATAAACTCAATTTTATAACCCTGAATACTTCCGAGTATGTAAGGATCAGAGGTAAAGGTGCGCCATACTTCATGAAACAAGTGCAACCGTCCCCCCACATTAGATGAATTTAGACATGCAATGTTCCTGAGGGAACCAGACCCACCTACCTCCATGGTTACTGCCGGTGTTGCGGTCTCTGCCCTTGCTTCTTTTGTTGCTGTGTTGCTGAGCTGTAGGGATGGCGCATTTTCCAAGAAGGCCGGGCTGGGCCATGGCCTAAAAAAGACCGTTGTGCAGGTGGGCCGGCCTTCGAGCTTTCACCACCGGACGGTCTGTTGTAATATCGCTGTCCGGTGGGTGTGTAGGGGTGCTGCCGCTGCTGATAGTGGGGTTTGGAGGTACCAGGTACCTTAATCAGGCCTATAGCCTTGGCTTCCTCATCCAGGTCTTTCACCTGTTTTGGAAGGTTATCCCCAAACAGCAGATTAGGTGGTTGCAAGTTACCTGACCTGCATAACCCTGCAAATTTGGGATTAAGTGCAGGTTTGATGATGCTCTTCCGATAGCTATTTATTTCAAACTGTGTGTTACACAGCAAAGCCAGAGCACCTTGCAGTTCTTCTGGTAACTCCACCCCTACAACAGTCCTGGCCACTGCTGTAATCCCGGCGGCCAATAGTTTCAGAATCCTCTGAAGCTTGATTTCTTGCCCTTTGATAGTAGGGCTCATGTTCCCCCATATAGGGTTATTCACTGCAGGAACATTCAAAGAGTTACAATTCTCAGGAGCGAGATACTTCTCAGCTGTTGCATTAACGGCTTGCTCCTGAAGCTGGTTGGTAGCCATATAGTTAATGCTGGCTGCCAGCTTCTGGTGAATAGGCAGTCCTTTCTGTGTAGGAACAGCATGTTTGTTCACCATATCCAGTAACTCTTCCTGCACCCCTGACACTGCTGGTTGTTCAGCCAAATCCCCCTCTTCAGGGTCAGCCCAGTTCTGACCCCTAATGCTCCCCTGCGAAGACGGTGAGACATTTGGCAGTCCATGGTAGGATTCTGCCGTGGGCCTGCGAAGAGGCCCACTGTGACTCTGCCCTTGCAAAAGCAGGTCACGCTGGAGCAACTGCTCCATCATCCGCTCCATGCGGGAAAGACGCCCGCCGTCGCTATCAGCGAACGGGGTGTCTTCGGGTCCAGACCCAGCTGAGTCAACGGCCCCGTCCGACTTCCGGGTGGTTTTGCCGCCCGACCGCGGCGTACCTGCGGTCCTCATCGGCGAAAAGTCGGGAGCTGCCAGTAACAGCTGCAGCTCAGGAGTAGCGGCATGCTGCTGGCTGCTCCCCACAGCAGCGGATTTTGCCGCTGCTCTTTTTGATTTTCGCGACTCCATGTTGGGTTTTCTCCTGTAAGAAAGAAAAACACCGAGTCGCCACGCTCACCACTACAGGTGAGACTTACCTTCCGTAAGTTTTTAAACTTACGCTGGAGGAGCGACGCTTCTCCCGACTGTCGCTTCCGCAATGCGTTCGACGATATGTCGCGCATGCGTGCTGGCGGGGTCTTCACGTAGTCACTCACGTGACTCCGAAGTAAAATTGACCTGGATGAGTCAGTTGTGGGAATTCAAAGCATTGCCTAATGGGTTAACTTCAGCTCCTAGATTATTTACTAAATTGTTAAAACCTGTTCTAGGATTACTCCAAGCTGAGGGGCATGTTCTAATGGCCTATTTAGACGATATTGTAATTATCGGGAAGACTCAGGCCACAGCTGAATCATCTGCTTCAATTGTTAAACTCATTTTTGAACAATTATGGTTTGTCATTCATCCAGATAAATCCAAATTATCACCAGTTCAAATCATTGATTATTTGGGCTTTAGTATTAATTCGAATCACATGTTAGTGACTTTGCCCAGGGACAAATGGAAGCAGTTAATTGAGGATTGTGTTAATCTCCTTAGTGAGCACTGACCCTTAATTAGACAAGTAGCCAGTTTAATTGGTAAATTGGTGGCTGCTTTTCCAGCTGTGCTGTTTGAACCTCTGCATTATCAATAATTACAATGAGCAAAAGAACAGGCACTGAGGACACATGGGGATCATTTTGATAGGCCTATCCAATTGTCAGCTGGGGCAATTTCAGACATTCAATGGTAGATCATAAATGTCTCAAAAAGCTCCAGGGAGGTTTTGGATGAACCACCTTCCCTAATATTACAGACGGGTGTCAGTGTGCTAGGTTGAGGTGCTACAGATATGTCTTCCAGTTGTGGAGGTAGATGGAATACTGATGAGACATCCCTTCTTCAACTGAGAGGGATAAATTATTTGGAGCTTTTGGGAACCTGGTATGGGCTTAAAGCTTATTGCTGTGCCAGGAGTGACTTGCATGTGCAGGTTCAGATTGACAACATTACAGCAGTGGCGTATGTAAACCACATGGGTGGAGTCAAGTCACAGTCTTGTGATAGACTGGCTAATCACATCTGGGGCTGATGCATTGACCAAAACATCTGGCTTTCAGCAATATATTTACCAGGTAGATTCATCACAGTAATGACATTAGGCCATGTCAATTCAATGATAACATAGAATGGATGTTAAATCAGGCCACATTTAATCAAGTGGTTGCTCAGTATGGAATGCCAGATATTGACTTGTTTGCATCTAGACTAAACCATCAGTTGCCCAGATATGTTTCATGGGAACTAGATCCTGGTGCGGTAGCGGTGGATGTATTCTCGCTGCATTGGGGTGGAATGTTTGTATATGCATTTCCTCCATTCTGTCTCATCAGTCGATGCTTGCAAAAAATCAAACAGGACTCTGCTTCAGGAGTATTGGTAGTGCCAGATTGGCCTACACAACCATGGTTCCCTCTCGTATTACAAATGGCTAATCAGCCTCACATGATTATTCCCAAACATAAAAATCTACTGGTAAATCCAATAACTGGCGATCAACATCCTTTACATGATCATATTGATCTGTTAATTAGCAGATTTTAGGAGGCCATACCTGGGGAGAGGACTGTCTGATCATACCGTGCATGTTCTCACGTCGGCCTGCAGGGATAGTACTCAGAAGCAGTACATCAACTTGATAAGAAAGTGGGAGGTATTCTGTCTACAGCAGAATATCTCATATCAAACTGCAGGCATCCCAGACATACTGGAGTTTTTGTCCACTCTTTATTTTGATCAAAAATTAAGCTATAGTGCGATTAATACAGCCAGAAGTGCTCTGTCTTCTTATTTACCCATGAGTTCAGAGTTACATTCAGTAGGGACACATCCGTTAGTTTCTCGATTTATGAAGGGAGTTTTCAATTCTAATCTTCCTAAACCCAGGTATTCCGGTATTTGGAATGTGAGCGAAGTTCTTATGCTTCTTCACCATTGGACTCCTGTTGCAAGCCTATCTCTAGCCAAACTAACCATGACGTTGATCATGCTTATGGCGTTGGTATCATCCCAACGTGAGCAAACATTGCAAAAGCTACGGCTAGACAGAATGCAGGTATCGGCAGATGCCATTAATTTTTATGTCTATGATCTGCTCAAACATAGTAGAATAGGCATGACAGGATGTAAGATTGTTTTTTCAGCATATCCCACAGATGCTCACCTGTGTGTAGTATCACATTTGTCTCATTACATTGAGGCTACCAGAGTCCTACGAGGAACAGAGTCTGCATTATTTATTAGCTACAAAAAAACACACAGTATGGTGTCGGTGCATACAATTTCAAGGTGGCTAAAGCAGGTTCTGGGAAGTGCTGGGATTGATACTGATAAATTCAAATCTCATTCCACCAGGACGGCATCAACTTCCGTGGCAAGGGCGATGGACGTGCCTTTAGACCATATCCTCGCGGCCGCAGGATGGTCCAGTGAGCTGACCTTCCAAAATTTTTATCATAAGCCGATTACAAGGCTGGGGGTGTTTCCTGATTCTGTTTTGAGTTCTGTTATAGTTTCCCCCTGAGTTAGAGGGGTTGTTATTGTTTCGTTTGTAAATAAATGGTTAATTCATTTGACAATGTTATGATTGATGCACTATTGATTATTTAACGACTTGAGTCAATCAATGCAGTGTGAACGCCGGATTTCAAGCAATATATATTATTTACTCACTACTGTGTAAACTGAAGCAGTGTGTCGTATGGAATGATCTACGGCATGAAATCACAGAGCTTTGAAATCTTCACGTAGTCGCTCACGTGACTCCGAAGTAAAATAGTAAGATCACTGAGAACTTACCAGTTTGAAGTTTGATATTATTTTATGAGGAGTTATGATGAGGGATTACGTGCCTTCCGCTCCCAATCCTCATAAATATTATCTGGTAGTTCTAGTCTCTGTTATCTTACTATTATACTTCAGTCATTATTACCTGTGATTTCACTCCGCTGCTTTGAAGATTGACGCACCAGCGGCTGGACGGGGTTCTTCACGTAATCCCTCATCGTAACTTCAATCTATAATAACTGAAAATGTCATGCAGTTCTCTTAATTTTTAAGAAAGTTATGGGCTTTTGACTGTCCTCGATCACAGCTTTTGAGTTAAGTCAATGCAAAAGCAATAGGGAAACAAGATGCTAATTTCAGAGTATGAAAATGGCCATAACCTGTTTTAATATTGAAGATATGAAAGTGAATTTGGTGTCAAATTAAACTTCTTTTTATGCTTTATCTGATGGGATAGATTGCAGACTTGATTTCTAAAATCTCAAAATCTTGCTACATAAATACAATTCATTGCCACATATCAGATCTAATCATGAGCCATGGCTGCCTATCCAAAATTAATTCCTTCTCTCATAAAATTGATATTAATTGACAATCTATTTTAGTTTATTACCAACTGGAATCTACATGTTGAGTAGTAACTAAAATCCATTTACCAGCTGTATTCATATTTTTCACTCAAGCCAATTTTCTCCACTTCCATGTTTTCCGCAAGGGTTGGCTCAATGTTGGATAAAAGAGAAAAAACATAAATTATAGTGCATTTTAGGATCTAAACATGCATGAAGCCAATGAATATCACTAGTGGCATTGCATGACTAGTGGCATTGCATTGCATGTCTAAATATTTCATTAATGTCCCACCACCATGAGCCCTCTGCGGCTGTGTTTCTGGGTCACTGTTCGAATGATGCTAGGTGGGGCAGCTCTATCCTACTCAAAGCTTATTTCTTTTTAGCTATGAAACTATGAAGCAGAACTTAAAAATGCCAGAAAACTAATATAGTATTGCTCTATTTTCATTCTCTAATTGTTCCAGAGACCTGTAAGATCTAATAGGCATACACCATAGAAAATTGTCAGAACTGTTTTTATTTATTTATTCACCTTTTTCTCTCTGGGCATTGCTGACAATGGCAGTATTTATTGTCCACGCCTAATTGCCGTTGAGAAAGTGATGGTGAGCCACATTGTTAATCTGCTGCATTGCTTCTGGTGGTACTCTCCAAAGTGCTGTTGAGTAGGTGTTGGAGGACTTACCTAGACACAAAGCAGGTCATGGGTTTGGGCGATGCTGCTGGAGTAGTCTGCATGAGTAACTACAACGCATTTTTGTCAAAACAGAACATACTGCAGTAATTGTATACTAATAGTGGAGGGAATGAACATTGAGGGTAGTGGAATGAATAGCAGTCATGTGCTTTATTATAGAAGCTTTATTATAGATGATGTCAAACTTCTTATGTGTCATAGCTGCATTCATCCAAGTATGTGAATATTCAATTATAACCTTATTTGTGCCTTGCATATGGTGTAGAACCCTGACAGGAAGCAATGTCTGCCACTGACCAGCACAATATTAATTTGGCTAATCCCCTTGAGTTTCCAGTAATGGTGACCTCCAGGATGTTGATGGTGGGGAAAATCATTGATTGTAATATTACTTGTTGTCAAGGATGATGTTACCTCTTGTTCGAGATGCTTATTGACTGGTATCTTTATGGTGGAAATGTTGCGTGCTACTTATCCACCTATGCCTGGATGTTGTGTAGGTCTTATGGCGCGCATACATAGGCAGAACATGGGACATTGTGTTGAGGTTACACAAAACATTGGTTATACAGCACTTTGAATATTGAGTATGGTTTTGGTTGCCATACTATGCCACACTATGCCATACAATATGCATATACGATACAATATCATACAATATGCATGCATTTGGAAAAATGGGTTGATGAGTGATAGTCCGCATGGTTTTGTCTCATGAATTTGATTGAGTTTTTTGAAGAGGTACGAAGGTTGATTGACATACTCTGCATTGATTTCAGCAAGGCCATTGATAAATCCCCAGAAATCAATGTACAAAAGATGTTAGGCTTACTGGTCTACAGTTCCCAGCTTGTTCTTTGCAGCCATTCTTAAATAGAGACACAACATTAGCCACCCTCCAATCTTCTGGCACCACACCAATGTTCAACGAGGATTCATCTCAATCAGAACTCCTGCAATTTTCACTCGAGATTCTCAGAGGAGAAAAGTTATTGAAGACTTCGCTAACCTCCTGCGGCTCCACACGTAGATGACCAATTTGGTTTCTGAGGGGCCCTATTCTCTTTTTCCCCTTTCCTCCTTAATCTGCTGGAGTATCTTATGCCACATTTTTTTACCTCCTCATTTTGTTCTTCAGTATGTTCCTCAACCTGCCATCTCGTTTGCTGCCACAGAATCTCATGTTTGCACCCCTAACTAACAAAAAAGTTGTTATTGCCAACATCAGGCTACTGTTTGAAAGACACTGTTATAACAGTCACCCTCTTTAAATAAATTTACTTGGTTGAAATCTTTGAACATCTTTGAACTATCTTTAATCTGACTTTTTCGGACTTCAATGTTATATCTTTCACTAAATGTTGTACCTTGATCCTTATTTGTGCACTTTGGATGGCTTGAATGTATTCATGCATAGTCTTTTCTTTGACTGCACATCATGCAAACAAAAGCTTTTCGCTGTTTCTTGGTACACGTGACAATAATAATCTAAACTAAACCATACTTTGCTATATGCTTGAGTGTGTGAAGGATACACTACACATTTCCATATTTTATATGATACTGAAGTAAGTTATTTTAGTTCATTGAATCTCTGCCCCCTCTCAGAGCAATCCTGTCCACATTAATTTTCCTTCGAACCTACTCTCCCTGCATTCCCATCAATAGCTCCCAGAGTCTGCCCCCCAGCTACACAAGGAGACGTTTATTGTGGCCAAGTAACCTGCCAACCCACCTTGGGATATGTGGAAAACGAGTACCTGAGGAAAATCCACCTGGTCACAAGGAGACATAAGAGATCAGGATAGAAACCAGCTCAGTGGAGCAGTGAGGCAGTAGCTCCACTGGTTGTGCCATTGTGCTGCCTCAACAGCCTTTCTTTCTAATCTGCACGTAGCTGGTAAATTCCTAATGTGTGCAGTAGATCACTGTAGGAACAGCACACCAACAACTGTATTTGTTATAGGGCTACTTCTGAAAAGTTCATTGACATTTCTCTGGAACTCCCGAGGTTGAGGGGAAGATAAGCATATAACAATTACAGCACGGAAACAGGCCCTCTCAGCCCTTCCAGTCCGTGCCGAACATTTATTTTCCCCTAGTCCCATCTACCTGCACTCAGACCATACCCCTCCATTCCCTTCCCGTCCATATACCTATCCACTTTACTTTTAAATGTTAAAATTGATCCTGCCTCCACCACTTCTGCTGGAAGCTCATTCCACACAGCCACCACTCTCTGAGTAAAGAAGTTCCCCCTCATGTTACCCCTAAACTTCTGTCCCGTAATTCTCATGCCATACCCTCTTGTTTGATTCTTCCCTACCCTCAAGTGGAAAAGCTTATCCACGTCAACTCTGTCTATCCCTTTCATCATTTTAAAGACCTCAATCAAGTCCCCCCTTAAACTTCTGCGCTCCAAAGAATAAAGACATAACTTGTTCAACCTTTCTCTGTAACTTAGCTGCTGGAACCCAGGCAACATTCTAGTAAATCTCCTCTGTACTCTCTCTATTTTGTTGACATCCTTCCGATAATTAGGCGACCAAAATTGTACACCATACTCCAGAACTGGTCTCATCAATGCCTTGTACAATTTTAACATTACTTCCCTACTCCTATATTCAATGCTCTGATTTATAAAGGCCAGCACACCAAAAGCTTTCTTTACCACCTTATCTACATGCGATTCCACCTTCAGGGAACTATGCACAGTTATTCCCAGATCTCTCTGTTCCACAGCATTCCTCAATTCCCTACCATTTACCATGTACGTCCTATTTTGATTTGTCCTGCCAAGATGTAGCACCTCACACATATCAGCATTAAACTCCATCTGCCATCTTTCAGCCCACTCTTCCAAATGGCCCAAATCTCTCTGTAGACTTTGAAAATCTACTTCATTATCCAGAACACAACCTATCTTGAAGAAGGGTCTCGACCCGAAACGTCGCCTATCTCCTTCGCTCCTTAGATGCTGCTGCACCCGCTGAGTTTCTCCAGCTTTTTGTGTAACCACCTATCTTAGTATCATCTGCATACTTACTTATCCAATTTTCCACCCCATCATCCAGATCATTGATGTACATGACAAACAACAGTGGACCCAACACAGATCCCTGAGGCACCCCACTGGTCACCGGCTTCCAACCTGACAAACAGCCATCCAATATTACTCTCTGGCATCTCCCATTCAGCCACTGTTGAATCCATCTTGCTACTCCGCCATTAACACCCAAAGATTGAACCTTCTTAACCAACCTTCCATGGGGAACCTTGTCAAAGGCCTTACTGAAATCCATATAGACAACATCCACTGCTTTACCCTCATCATTTTCCCTTCAAAAAATTCAAGAAGGTTTATCAAACATGACCTTCCAGGCACAAATTACAAGGTCTTATAAAATTATATAAAATTATGAGGAATAAATAGGATAAACAGCCAGAACATTGCCAGGATAGAAAAATCAAATACTGGAGGCCAGAGCTTCAAGGTAGTAGGAGAAAGATGAAAGGAGATGTGTGTGGAAGTGTTTTTAAATAGAGGGTGGTGAATGCCGAGAGCACATTGCCAATGGTGGTGTTTGTGGCAGATATAATAGTGGCATTTAAGTGCCTTTCGGATAGGCTTATCGTTATGCATGGAATGGGGGGGGGGGGTTCTGGATTATGTTCAGGCAGATCAGAATTGGTTGTGTTATCATGTTCGGCATAGACATTGCAGGCCAAAAGGCTGTTCTTGTGCTGTACTTTTCTTCATTCTATGTACCCAAGAGTGATCATGGTCTTGGGGCCAATTGCACTCAATGTTAGATTGAGCAGTTAAGCAGCAAAACATGTAGGGGCTGTTGGGGGAAAAAGTGGTTGACGGTTAGGAAAATCGAAAGTGGCTGGAGAAGTCAGAGCAGAAAGATTGCCCTTGGGCTTTGGGGAATTAATAGCCCAGTTACTTTGTTGTATTTGAGATAGATCAGAAAATCAAGGGGTTGTATCTGTAGATTCAGTAGCACAGTGGAAAGGAATGGGATGGCAATGCAAAAGTCACATCAGTGACACAAGCAGAACTTGTTTCAACTGTCATATTCTAAAGAAGCACAAGTTTGTATTGCACACATACAAATATGCAGTGCTGCTAGATCTAATATCTTGACTGTACCCTTTTAATCACAGAACACTGAAATAAACACCACTAAGGGGCTTTGTTTCGAGGCTGCACATTGCAGAATGCAAAGGCAAACAGTGTAATGAGATTCAATTTCTAGGCTAGTATTCATAAAGTAGTCACGTTTGACCAATGTATAATGTCACTTTGATCTCTTCCCTGGCTTAATGTCTTACCATTTTTTTTCCTTATTATCTGTCTTTGCAATTTATCAAACAGGTTTGCCTTGGATGCATATCAGCTATGTGCATTAAGAGATTTCATTAACAAAGAATGTTCTATTTGTTTCAATAAATGTTAGCGTACACCAAATCCAGTGAAGTAACAATTGCCTTTCCTTTTAAGTAAGAAAATGAAATAAAAGGGGTCATTGGCATAGTACTGCATGAATTGGAAAGCAAAGGCTATTTAATGATGGACTGTCAAAGTCAGTAAAGTAGGATTTACTCTCAACGTTGAAACAGAAAATGTCTGTCCCCTTTCAAATATTTCTCTTTTCAAAGAAGTGAAAGAAAAAAATGATTTCAGAACATCCTGTTCACCTGAAGTAAGAACTATGCTGTGCAGCAGATTTCAAAAGAAACCTTGGACGCTCATGAATAACTGTGGTCTCAGTGGACTATTTATTTTCACTTTGCTAATCGGGAATTAAGTTTGGGCATGGTAATTCATTACTGAACTGTCTGCAAAAAAAAGAATTTCACTGTGCGTTTGTACCTGTGACAATAAAACACTATGAATTCATTAAAGCACCATTGTCTGCATATTGTAACAGTGGTTCAGACACTGTACTGCTGGTAAGGTACATCTTTTCAAAGAGACGGCAATCTTTCCCAAGAAGATTTTCAGAGACGGTAATCTTTTCCAGGAAGCACATAAAGTCAAAAGTTTAAGAGTTTTTTTTTAAATTTCAGATATTTCAGAGTTCCCTTTCCCAATCTGCTTGACTATTTGATCTCATTGTTGCTAGAGATAGGAAATGTGGCTAGGGTTTCAGCTTGCAGTTACTATCTGTAAACTCCTGCTGAAACTTGAGAGGCTTTTAGATAACCAAATGGGTATGCAGAAAATGAAGGGATTTGGATCACGTGTACACTGAGGAGATTAGTAAAACCTGGCATTATGCTCAGCATGGACATTTTGGGCTGAAGAGCCCATTCCTGTGCTGTACTGCTGTATGTTTTATAATTAATGTTCTATGATACCAGGCAGGAGGAGGATAAGACTCAGTTATATTCTTCACCAACAGTCATAGTTAAGTCTCATCCATGAACACTAGGTTGTTATCCAATATCCCAGTGAATGACTGTGAAGCTGTTGCCAAAACATTTTAGATAGCTGACAGCTATGAAAACAATAGGGTGACTGCATGTTCAAGAAATGTTTGGAAGGAATCCAGGAAGAGTATCCAAAATGACCACGCTATGTTGGAAGCCCTGATCCATTATAAGGATTTGAGGAGGTAGAAATTGTTCCTGAAGGGAGTAAAGTAGCAATAGGAGGAGGTTAATACAACAGGCCAATGACAGAACATATCTCCCAGCACATAGCCTCAATAGACAATAGACAATAGGTGCAGGAGTAGGCCATTCGGCCCTTCAAGCCTTCACTGTGATCATGGCTGATCATCCACAATCAGTGCCCCGTTCCTGCCTTCTCCCCATATCCCCTGACTCCGCTATCTTTAAGAGCTCTATCTAACTATCATGAAAGCATCCAGAGAATTGGCCTCCACTGCATTCTGAGGCAGGGAATTCCACGGATTCACAACCCTCTATGTGAAAAGTTTTTTCCTCATCTCCATTCTAAATGGCTTACCCTTTATTCTTAAACTGTGGCCCCTGGTTCTGGACTCCCCCAACATCGGGAACATGTTTCCTGCCTCTATCGTGTCCTATCCATTATTAATATTATATGTTTCAATAAGGTCCCATCTCATCCTTCTAATTCCAAAGTATACAAGCCCAGCTGCTCCAGTCTATCAACATATGACAGTCCCGCCATCCCGGGAATTAACCTTGTGAACCTACGCTGCACTCCCTCAATAGCAAGAATGTCCTCAAATTTGGAGACCAAAACTGCACACAATACTCCAGGTGTGTTCTCACTATGGCCCTGTACAACTGCAGAATTACCTCTTTGGTGACAGAGGTTTAATGACCTCACCAGAGATATCAATGTTGTGATTGCACTTTCATTCCTTCACCACATCATCATAGAGTTATACAGCACAAAAATGGGCCCTTCAGCCCAAATTGCCCATTTCAGCCATGATGCCCCATCTATACTAGTCTCACCTGCCCATGTTTAGCCCTTTTCTCTCTAAACCTTTCCTATCCATTTATTTGTCCAAATGTCTTTTAAATGCTGTTATAGTATCTGCTTCAAATACTTCCCCTGGCAACCCCTTCCATATACCCACCACCTCCGTGTGAAAAGGTTGCCCATCAAGTTCCTGTTAATTTTTTGCCTCTCAGTTTAAATCATTGTCATCTGGTTCTTGGCTCAGTTGCTCTGGGTAAAAGACTCTGTGCATTCATTCCATCTATTCCTCTCATGATTTCATTCACCTCGAAAAGATCACCCGGCAGCCTCTTGAACTACAGGGAATAAAGTCCTAGCTTGCCCAACCTCTCCCTGTAGCTGAGGCCCTCAAGTCTTGGCAACATCTTCATAAAACTTCCCTGAATTCTCTCTAGCTTAACGACATGCTTCTGACAAAAGAGTGATCAAAACTGAACACAATACTCCAAATGAGGCCTCGCCAACGTCTGCTACAACTGTAAATAACCTCCCAACTTCTATACTCAATATCCTGACTGAAGAAGGCCAATGTCCAAAAGCCATCTTGACCAGCCTATCTCCCTGTGATGTCACATTCAGGGAACTATGTACCAGCACTTCAAGATTCCTCTGCTCTACAACACTTCCCAGAGTGCTGCCATTCACTGTGATGGTTGTTTAAAGAAGGAACTGCAGATGCTAGAAAATCGATGGTACACAAAAGGTGGAGAAACTCAGCGGGTGCAGCAGCATCTAAGGAGCGAAGGAGATAGGCAACGGGAGGTGTAGAGTGACTGGACGTCCATGGTGAAGATGAGAGGATGGGGGCCTGGGGAATGGAATGCGCGGAGCCAACGGAGGGTGTCTGAGGTGTCTTGAACATAGGTGGGGGAGGGATTTGTTGAACATAGGTGGGGAGGGATTTGTTGAACATAGGTGGGGAGGGATTTCCCCACTCCATCCTATCCCCCTTGGTTAAATCCCTCCCACCTATGTTCAAGACACCTCAGACACCCTCCGTCGGCTCCGCATATTCCATTCTCTAGGCCCCCATCCTCTCATCTTCACCATGGACGTCCAGTCACTCTACACCTCCATCCCCCACCAGGATGGTCTCAAAGCCCTCCGGTTCTTCCTCGACCAGAGGAGCAACCCATACCCGTCCACTGACACCCTCCTCTGCCTAGCGGAGCTGGTCCTTATCCTCAATAACTTCTCTTTTGACTCCTCCCATTTCCTCCAAACACAAACACTATGGGCACACGCATGGGCCCGAGCTATGCTTGCCTCTTTGTCGAACAATCCTTGTTCTCGGCGTACCAGAGCCCCATCCCCGACCTCTACCTCCGTTACATCGACGACTGCTTTGGTGTCACCTCCTGCACCCACACACAACTGACTGATTTCATCCATTTCACCACCAACTTCCATCCGTCACTCAAATACACCTGGACCATTTCCGACACTTCCCTACCATTCCTTGACCTCACCATCTCTATTGCAGGTGATACATTCCTGACCGACATCCACTACAAACCAACTGACTCCCACAGCTACCTGGACTACTCTTCCTCCCACCCTGCTTCCTGTAAGGACTCCATCCCCTATTCCCAATTCCTCCGTCTACGCCACATCTGCTCCCAGGATGAGGTGTTCCACATCAGGTCATCAGGTGAACTCTGCCCTCATTCTTCAGAGAACATGGATTCCCCTCCCCCACTATAGATGAGGCTTGCACCCTCCATACCCCGCAACACTGCCCTCTCTCCCCATTCCCCCACTCGCAACAAGGGCAGAGTTCACCTGGTTCTCACCTTTCACCCCACCAGCCGGCACATACAACACATAGTCCTCCGCCAGTTTCGCCATCTCCAACGTGACCCCACTACTCGCCACATCTTCCCATCTCCCCCCCCCGTCTGCCTTCCACAAAGACCGCGCTCTCTGCAACTCCCTTGTCAATTCTACCCTTCCCTCTCGCTCCACCCCTTCCCCGGGCACTTTCCCTTGCAACCGCAAGAGATGCTACACTTGTCCCTTTATCTCCCCCCTCCACTCCTTTCAGGGAACCAAGCAGTCCTTCCAGGTCCGACAGAGGTTCACCTGCACCTCCTCCAACCTCATCTACTGCATCCGCTGCTCTAGATGCCAGCTGATCTATATCGGTGAGACCAAGCGGAGGCTTGGCGATCGTTTCGCCGAACACCTCCGCTCAGTCCGCAATAACCAACCTGACTTCCCGGTGGCTCAGCACTTCAACTCCCCCTCTCTGTCCTGGGCCTCCTCCTGGGCTTGAACATTGAATTTTCTCAATTCTGTTAACCCTTGCTGTCTCCTCCCCTTCCCACTTCTCCCCCAGCCCTCGGGCTCCTCCTCCTCCTTCTTCCTTTCTTCTCCCCACCCCCCCACCTCCTATCAGTCTGAAGAAGGGTTTCAGCTCGAAACGTTGTCTATCTCCTTCGCTCCTTAGATGCTGCTGCACCCGCTGAGTTTCTCCAGCCTTTTGTGTACCCTGTGATGGTTGTACCTGATTTGACTTCCCAAAATGCAATACCTTGCACCTACATTGCCCTCCATAATTTGGGACAAAGACCCATCATTTATTAATTTGCCTCTGTATTCCACAATTTGAGATTTGTAATAGAAAAAAAAATCACATTTGGTTAAACATTGACAGATTTTATTAAAGGGTATTTTTATACATTTTAGAAAAGGAACTGCCCAAGATCCAAAGCATACCACCTCATCTGCGAAATGTTGTGGTGTTATGGCCTGGGCATGTATGGCTGCTGAAGGTACTGGCTCACTTATCTTCATTGATGATACAACTGCTGATGGTAGTAATATAATGAATTCTGTAGGGTAAAGACACATCCTATCTGCTGAAGTTCAAACAAATGCCTCAAAACTCATTGGCCGGTGGTTCATTCTAACAGAAAGACAATGATCCCAAACATACTGCTAAAGCAACAAAGGAGTTTTTCAAAGCTAAAAAATGGTCAGTTCTTGAGTGGACAAGTCAATCACCCGATCTGAACGCAATTGACCATGCCTTTGATATGTTGAAGAGAAAGCTGAAGGGGATTAGCTGTAATTAACAATCAAGATCGCTGTAATTTTTGATAACCATCTTTGCTACCTATGATACCACTCACTTTACTGTCATCTGCAAACTTACTTATCATGCCTTGTACATTCTCGTCCAAATCTTCAATATATACCACAACCAGCAATGGGACCAGCACTGATCCTTGAGGCACACCACTAGTCACATGCTTCCAGTCCTAAAAAAAATCTTCCACCATCACAATTATCCTTCAATGACTCTGTCTATACTTCATACTTCCCTGGTAAAGCAACTAACAAAATACAGCACCATCCACACTTCCTTACATAAAGCCAATTATTTATCCAGACTGCTAGCTCTCCCTGGATCCCATGCAATCTAACCTTCCAGAACAGCCTACCATGCATAACCTTATCAAGTGCCTTATGGCTCCATATAGACAACATTTATCATTCACAATATTCCCCTACTCCATTTATATTAATTTTCTACTAGCTAGCTGGAGTATTTGCCGACATATTTACCCTATCCATATTCCAATCTGATGTTCCAACTTACTAACCTGCTTTAGAGACCACTATCTTTCCGGAGACAAACACAAATAAGGTAGTGTGCTTTAATCACTATTGGCTGGTGGCTCTGACATCCACCATCATGAAGTGTTTCAAAGGGTTGGTCATGGCACATATCAACTACCTAAAATCTTCATCTACTGCAATTCACCTACTGCCTATACAGGTCCACAAAATATCTCCCTGGGCCTGCACTCATTCCTCAACATCTAGATGACATGGACACTTACACCAACCTCCTTTTATTCACTGTTGCTCCATCTTCAACACCATAATCCCAACAAATTAATCTCTGAAATCTTGGACCAAAGATTTAGCACCTCCCTGTAACTGGATCCTTGATTTCCTGACCCCCTAGACCACAAACAGTAACGATAGGCGATAAAACATCATCAATGAAAATTCTGAAAACCGTTGCCTCTCAAGGCTGCATTCCCAACTCTTCGCTTTACTCCCTATGATTTCCAAATTGTGTGTCAAAATCCTGCTCTAACTTTGTGTTGCAAGTTTACAGATGACACCACCATAGTGGACTATGGTGAAATAATGATGAAACAAAGTACAGGAAGAAGTTAAAAAGCTCCATAGCACAGTACTAAGACAATAACCTCATCCTCGATATCAGCAAAATTTAGTAGCTGGCTATCGACCTGAGGAAGCCAGGTGGAGTTCACACCCCAGTCTATATCAATGGAGTTGAAGGGAGAGAGTCAAAAGCTTCAAGTTCCTAGGTGTAAATAGCCTCAATACTTTAACCTGGTCAAAACACACTGATGTCATGACCAAGGCAGTACACCAATGCTTCTACTCCTTCATAAGACAAAGGAAATTCATGTCTCCAACCGCTCTTACCAATTTTTACAGATGCACCATAGAAGACATCCCAACTAGAAACTGTAGCCGGAGACTTGATGTCAAGCATCCCGACAAGCTTTGGGAGTAAGCTGCCAGCTAGAAAGAAATGCTGGGAACAGGACCACAAAGATGCACTGTGAAAATGGTCACATGATGGACATCTGGTGAGAATAGATCTGAAGGTAACTTCATAGCAAGGCAGTATGGCCTTGAGAAGATAAGGTGTCTGGGAATGACCATTTTGCAAAGAGACTGTATGATGAGAATGAAAATATGAACAGGCAACATAATTAAGAACCTAACTTGATAAGGAACGAAGATGCATTTTGTTTATTCAGCACTTGGATGAGTGAAAATTCAAAATGATTGACTTTAGAATTTAGCTTTGGATAAGAACAAAGGCTTCCTTTAGAAGATAGTAGGAAAATTAGTATAAAAGAAGGGCGGTCCGAGAAGGGCAGTGACAACCCGGGAACAATCAATGCAGGAAGGAGGGATCCGAGTTAAAAGCTCAGAGAAGACTACCCCTACCAACAGAGTGAATCTGGCCAATTCATTCATACAGGTAATATTTGACTCCAAGTGATGAGTTTTGTGATTTAGTTTAAGAAGTGATAAGTTGAGATAGTAAAGTAAATGAGAAGTTATTAGAAGTCAATTGTTTGCATGCATGTTTAAGTTACTTGAGTGTTAATAAAGATTAAATTTTGGTTTTAAAGTATTTGGTTTGACACTTCAGTTGATACCCAATATGAATGAATGAATATGGTTATTGGCCAAGTATTCACATACAAGCAATTTGCCTTGGTGCTCCACCCACAAGTGACAACATGACATACAGTGACAGATAGGAATGACATATAAAACATTAAACATTAATAATAAAGCATTATTGATTAAACATGTGAATTAAATAAAATACCAGAGCAAAAGGAGGCTACAGATTTTTGGCTATAGAGTAGAACTACTGCTTGTGGGAAAAAAAGCTGTTTTTATGATTGGCTGTGGCAGCTTTGACAGTCCAGAGTTGTCTTCCAGAGGGAAGTGATTCAAAGAGTTTGTGGTCAGGGTGAGAGGGGTCAGAGATAATCTTTCCCCCTCGCTTCCTGGCCCTTGCAGTATACAGTTTGTCAATGGAGGGAAGGTTGCAGCCAATATAGAAGTAATAGGGTCAACAAAGCATCAGCCACACCTGATAGTGAATGATCTGCTCAAGGCTGCAACAAATTGCAGAGCATTGAATGCAGCCCGGTCCATCACACAAACCAACTTACCCTCCAATGACTACGTCTACACTTCACGCTGCCCTGGTTGAAAGAGCTAATAGTCAAATCTAATAGTCAAATCTAAAATGGAGTAGTTCTTCTACAAAAGCATGGACTAGTAGAATAGAAGAATGGCTCGGTGCCAAGTTTGAATGTCTTTGTAAATTAGGAATCAGTCTCAGTTGACCCCACAACAGAAAGGGGAGGGGTTATACAGTTTGATAACCACAGGGAACAAGGATCTCCTGTGGCATTCTGTACTGCATCTTGGTGGAACCAGTCTGTTGCTGAAGGTACTCCTCAGGTTGACCAGTGCGTCACGGAGGGGGTGAGCTGTATTGTCCAGGATGCTCCACAATCCTGCAAGACCACCTCCCAGGAATCCAACTCCACCCCCAGGCCAGCCTTTCTGATGAGTTTGTTAATTCTATTTGCATCCGCGGCCTTTGCCCTGCTGCCCCAGCATATGGCAGAGAAGAAGATGGCACTGGCTACCACCGATTGGTAGAACATCTGAAGCATCTTACTGCAGACGTTGAAGGAGCGGAGCCTTCTCAAAAAGTACATCCAACATCGTCCCTTCTTGTACAGGGCCTCAGCGTTCCTGGACCAGTCCAATTTACTGTCCAGGTACACTCCAAGGTATTTGTACTCCCTGATAAACAGCACATCCACATCATTGATGGAGACAGGGGACAGGGGTGTTCCTCTCCTCCTAAAGTAGCAGCCTCTTGAACAGATCTCCCATATACTGTGGATTAATTCCTGATCTTCCAACCTACCTCATTGCAGCCTTGTCACTTTCTTTTAATCTGCACTTTCACTATTTTCTGCACTTTATTTTCTCTTTTGCACCACCTGCCTCTCGTCATATACAATATGATTTGCCTGGATAGCACACAAAATAAAGTATTTCACTGTATAAAAACATAGCAATAATAAACCAATACTGATGACACTGCATTACACTTTGATATTCAAACTTTACAATTATTTCTCTCTTTACAGTGCCCCATCACACACCTCACAGATCGATTAATACATTTCCCAAACTTATTATAGGGGTATCCACAAAATATTCCCCTCTTTCTTCCAGGCAAAGGCAGACTGAAGTTTTAATGAGAGATTCTTGGAGGAGGTCAGATCTCTTCAATCTATGGCAATTTATTTAAGGTCTTTGCAAGTGTTTACTGCAATCTGGTGGATGTGCCTTCAAAATATTGCAAGTTGACCCTACCAATAAGATCTAGGCAGATTTCAGAATTTAAAAAAGTATTCCGATTAGACCTCAATTCAGGGAATGGACAGTTTTGAGAAAGAAAACCAATTTTTTGAAAATGGCTGTCATGGTAAAACAACATAACAGTGGGAAAGTTTACAGAAAATTTATATTCAGGGTTGATGACAAGAGGTTTTCTGTCACATAAAAATGAATTAACTGAAAATCAAATACTGGTTAGCCAGCAGACTGAAGATCTTTAGAATCAATTAATAAGTGGAGTAATAGGGCAGCGGTATGATGGGTATTACAGAAGGAATTATCTCTTTTTATTCAAATAAAGATTGACATTATTATGTGAGCCACAAGTTGGAGACAGGGCAGTATATAAAACAGGATGTACAGGAACCGGTCATTTTCACTTAGTTTCCATCCAATTACTGAATCAGACCACATATATGTTCAAAATGTCTCCATGAAATGCAGTACTTAAAACTCAAGATGCAGCAATGTCCATCCATAAAGAGCTGCATTATTTTTGCTAGAAAATGTAATAGATAACTATATTTTTTACAAATTATGTGTGCAAAATCAATCCCAATAATTCACAGCATTATGTGTCAAAGGATGGCTGATATGACATTAGTCAATTGTTTCTGTTCTGGTTGGGGCTGGTAGTTTCTTCATGAACTCTTTTTGCCCATGTCAGTCTGGCATGTTTGTGGCTTACAGTTGGTGTTTGAACAGAGAGTCTTAATTTTCTCAACTGTGTCACTCGCTAGGCACTCGCTTGTACTTGCTAGAATTTAGAAGACTGAGGGGGGGGATCTTATAAAAACTTACAAAATTCTTAAGGGGTTGGACAGGCTAGATGCAGGAAGATTGTTCCCGATGTTGAGGAGGTCCAGAACAATGGGTCACAGTCTAAGGATAAGGGGGAATTCCTTTAGGACTGAGATGAGGAAAGCATTTTTTAAAAAAAGAGTGGTGAGCCTCTGGAATTCTCTGCCACAGAAGGTAGTTGAGGCCAGTTCATTGGCTCTATTTAAGTGGGAGTTAGATGTGGCCCTTATGGCTAAAGGGATCAGGGGGTATGGAGAGAAGGCAGGTACAGGATACTGAGTTGGATGATCAGCCATGATCATATTGAATGGCGGTGCAGGCTCGAAGGGCCAAATGGCCTACTCCTGCACCTATTTTCTATGTTTCTAACTGCCATTCTCAGCATTGTAATTCAGAGGATTGTTTTGGGAAGAATAGCTGAGCTAATGGCTATTCTTCAACTTGGTGGTCATGGTTGACAGACTCCTATACTGTTTTTCCAATGGAAGGAGTGAAACAAGGGCATGGCCAAGATGATGTATGTCTTTGATGATATTGGCTGCCTTTTTACAGCAGCGCCTCCTATGGTAGGGAAGTCAGTACCTGTGATGGACTGGTCAGTGTCTACTGCCTATAATCTTCTTTGTGCCTGGATATTCAATTTGCTGAACCAGAGCATGATGTAACCAGTCAACATGCTCACTACTGTAAAAGTTCAATAGTGTATTCATCATCATACCAAATCTCCCCAGCTTCTGAGGAAGTAAAGGTTTTGACATGCTCTCTTTATAATTACATCAATGTGCTAGGCCCAGGACAGATCTTCAGAGATATGCACACCCAGGAACTTAATTACAGCATTTGTATTTACACAGGAAAAGAAGAAGGAAGAAAAACATCTCAAGAATCTTCACATGAGCAATGTAAAACAACATTTCACAGAGAGCCACTGGCGGAGATGGCAAAGCAGAAATCTGGAAGTTGGACCTTAACGAAGGAAGAGAGACAGTGAAGCTGAGAGGTGCCAGAAGAATTCCAGAGCGCACAACCTTTGCAGCTGAAGGCAAGGCTGGATATGGCGGAGCAAATAAAATGAAGGGCGATCATGAGTTCAGAAATTAAGGGGGAACATCTTGGCCGAGATGTAAGGCTGGAGAAGATTTGAGAGACAGGGATGAATGAAGCTAAAGAATGATTTGGTAAGAAGGATTAGAAATTTAAAATCAAAACTTTTGGGTAGATGGCTGGTATAATGTTTTCTTCCTTCTTGACAAAATAGATATAAAGATTTAAAAACAATTGGAAATTGCTGCTGGGCAAATTATCATTGCTTAACAGTGTGCACACACTTCCCAAATTACTACTGTTCAAATAACATCTATGTGCCACTTCAGACAGTTAAAACACCCTTCTGTCTGAAAAGCATGGAAACATGTAATTGTTTTATTCTTTTTTTTCACTACAATCATAGTGATTTCTGAACTTTGAGTGCTAAGCTGCTATTTCTTTGTCATTCACATTGACTCAAATATGTACCCTTGTAAATAAAAGGGGAATGTAATGATAGAGTCTGTAAACATTGGAGCTTGATAAGGCAAGTTCCTTGAAAATTAATTAATTCTGTTTATAAAATATTGATATCAAGCAGGAATAAACAAATATTTCTCATGGCATTAACTCAACAGTCCTTAACATAAAGAGCTGCCTGTAATGAGAATTAACTCAATGTCATTGTTAATGTTAGATACTTGAAGCCATCCCATTGTTTTTCCATCAGTCTCAGCACTTACGTTTAATGGGGCATTAAAACAATACTTTATTTAGTGTTGTGATGCACAAACTTCATGCTTTAATCCTTACAGTATATATATTGTTTTTGGAGACAAAAGTAACTGCAGATGGTGGTTTACAAAAAAAGAGACAAAGTGCTGGAGTAATTCAACAGGTCAGGCAGCATCTGTGGAGAACATGGATGGGTGACATTTTGAATCGGGACCCTTCTTCTCGACACAAAATGTCATCCATGTTCTCTACAGATGCTGCTTGACCACTGAGATACTCCTGTATATTTTTATATTGTATTTGCACTATTTTCTACAACTATAAAATGCAGTTTCACTGCCTCATTGGGACAAACGAAAGGTCAAGGATACCAAACAGAATGAGCTATCCGACAGGTTCATGATACATACTCTACCTGGTTTCTGGACCATTGTTATAATTAGGCTCTGTACTCTGGAGCATTGGAACATAGTCATTCTTAATGCAAGTTTTACAGCATCTTCCAGGCCTTCTAGTTCTCTAGGAAATTAGAAGTGCAAGCAGGAAGGCAGTGAGGTGAATCAATCCCCCACAAAACATTTTCAGATTTTTTTTTGCGAGCTCACTATTGCATTTAAACCCAATCTAAATTTGTGATCCCCAGCCTTCACCGTGACAGTGACTGCAGGTCCCTCTTGTCCTATCCATCCTCACCTCCAAACAATTCACTCAATTTTCAATGCCTTCATGTCAATCGTGTGTTAATGGAATCAGTAACCTTAAAGCTTCATTTGTGCTTGCGCTGTAGGCTATCCCACTTTAAATCCTGGTATCTAATTATTGCTTGTCTATTTTAAGCAATAGGCCCATTTCTACCTGGAAATGTGAGTCTTCTGCTCCAAATGGGTCCCAATTGCTAAGAGTATTGTGCCTGTCCCACTTAGGCGATTTTTCAGGCGACTGCCGACGACTGTCAAGTCGTAGCAGGTCGTTGAAAAACCAGCGACTGGAACGGCGACTGGAATGGTGACTGTCAGAGTGGAACACACACATACACACATCCCTTCCTTCACTTGCCAGTTATGCAGGCGGGGGACAGGGCAAGCGGGGGGAGCGCTGTCTGAATGATATTCACATGATGCAAAGCCAATGTGATACAGACACACACCACGATGAACAAGAAGGTTGGCGTTGTAATTAAGATGGTGAAAGCACAGTGTACGGGAAGGGTCACTTAAGTCCTTTAAAAGAGGCAGAGTGAGGGGGGGGGAGAGGGGGGAAAAGGGGGGAGAAGGGGGGGAGAAGGAGTGGAGACAACTTTTCAGAAGCCAGATATACACGGCTGTGAAGCTCGGCAGACATTTAACATTAACGGTCGGTTATCATTGGTTCTGAAAACTACTGCTTACGTTTTTTTTCCCCCAATGAGCCAATTAAATTTACCGGTCAGCACCAGGCTACAACCTACAAGAACCTACGACCTCCTGGCAACTTACTAGGACCTCCTGGCGACCCACCTACGGCACGAGAATTCTCGCTAATCTCCATGATGACTTCATTCTGGTTGTCGCTAATTTTTCAATATGTTGAAAAATTCGCGGCGACCAGAATGAAGCCGCGACTAGGTACGAGAATGCGGGAACTACTCACCACCATGCAGGCGACACACCGGTAACATCTGGCGAACATGTGGTGAACTTGTGGCGACCTCATAGTCTCCTGTAGTCACCTAAAAAGACGCGTCAGTGGGACATGTCCATATGAAAGAATGTTCAGACCAGATGCTGATTGCATTTTGTTTTAGTCCTAAGATCAAGGGTTGAATGCAATACGGAGCTAACAAAATATAATTATTGTCCACAACACACATTAGAATTAAAATTAATAAAAATATTCCTAATATCTTTAGTACAACATTCCAAAAGCAAGGAGAACTTCCTAGCATCCTTCTGAAATCATTGTGGAGCAATCTGTCATAGACATAAATAAAGTTGCCGAAGGAAAGCCCAGAGCTTTTTGAGTCTTTGTGACCTTCTCCTGGCCTCCTGACTGACTGCTGCACTCTCGCCTTCTTTCTATCACATACTGCATTAGCACAGTTGTCCATTTTCAAAACAACAATCGGAGAGCAAGCAAGAGCAGCGGTGCGTGTGCCTTGCAGCACGGGCAGGGGAAATATAAGAGCCAGTAAAAGAAAAAGTTACCTCTGACTCATAAAGGGCCTATTTTAGATACATAGTGGGGTGAAGATGTTGGAATGTTGTCGCTTGTACTTTTTGCTAGGTTTAGGTTTATTATTGTCACATGCACCGAGGTACAGTGAAAAGCTTTGTTTTGCATGCTATCCAAACAGATCAGATACATCATACATAGATACAATCAGTTCAAATTCAAGTATGGTAGATAGAACAAAGGGGAAGATACAGAGTATTGTTCACAGCATTGTAACACATTATAGTGCTTCAGTTCCTTAGACAAAGTCTAATGTCCTCAATGAGGTAGATGTGAATCGGCCTGATTTCAGAAGCCTGATGACAGAAGTGAAGAACTGTTCCTGTTTGGTGATGCACACTTTCAAGCTTCTGTACCTTCTGCCGGACTGGAGCAAGGAGCTAGTTATTAGAGAAGGAAACAAATACTGTAGCCGCCTTACTGCAGCTGATTGCATAGATGCTGCTATGCTACACCAACAAATGGCAAAGCCAAAGATAGAATAATGCTACAAGCAGTGTAAACCGTATGATGTTCGCAGTAACAATAACAGATTTTCTAGAGAGGAAGGTCAGTTATGAGATAACACTGTATTCATGTTAGCTCAATGTAATAGTAGCACACTTGCTACTGGCTAGGAAATTGAGAATGCGTATGGACACAATATCTATATTATAAAGACTGAGAAATGCTGTACCTTTTGAGCTGCTGTTCTCTTAGATGAAATGCTTCACCAATTTAGGTGAACCTGAACGGTTGAATCACAAGGTTGAGGATGAATGTATTAAGCTGTCTTGTACACCTATCATTTGTACCCCACAATCAAAACAACTAAAAAAAGCGAGTTAAAACTAATCATTTGTCTAATTAATTATCTGCTAATGGTACATAAATTCAAAGCAGGATCTACCTGTGTAGCAAAAGTGATTACACCTTCAGTAAGTAATTGAATATAAAATTCTTTAGGGCATGCTCGGGGCATAAGAGACAATATATACACACACATATTCTTTTTTTTCTTTTGATATTTGAGAAATACTAAGATCGATATGGGAGTGTGGTATTTGATTCAATTCCTATGACAACTAAAACATAATGGATAATTGTAGATTTTCTGCTTAGGGTCTGATGAACATGGATAAGGTAGTTTTTAAAATCTCAAATCTCTTACTTGAAGCATATGGAAGTCCATTAAAAACTGCAAAAGGAATGCACTGACTCCCAAAGTACCAACTCAATCCACATTGATCTCATCAGAAACTACAGAATGGAGAGGAAGAAAGTGATTGTCAACTCTGATTGTAGACAAAAATGCTGGAGAAACTCAGCGGGTGAGACAGCATCTATGGAGCGTAGGAAATAGGCACCGTTTCGGGCCTAAACCCTTCTTCAGACTGATGGACTGTTTTCAAAGGTAAATACTAATATGAAAGCAAAGCGGAGAAATGAAGGCTCCCTTGCCCACATTTGGCTAGCTGAAACTTCATGGAGGCCAAGCGTCCTTGCTGAGAACTCCCCAGGCAAGTCCCTCATTATCTTGCAGTTGTTACTGCTTGTTAATGGAGAGAACAGAAACAGCCGAGCAGGCTGGGTGAAAGCTGTGGTTCAGTGTGAATGATTACATCAAGTTCATGCCTGAGTAGTCTGCAGTCAATTCAAGTATAGTTAAGCCATTAGTGAGGAAGACTTTGCAACATTGATAGGGGTGTCCATATTGTCCAATATAAACGTTAGGTGACCCTTCTTATTTGAATCATATTGTACCTTTTTATTGTACCTAAAAACAATTTAGCAACTAGGCCATTCCAACGGCAGTTAAAAATTAGCAATATTATTCTAGGTTATGCTTCATATCTAAGCCAGACCACGTAAGAGCAACTGGAGTACCTATCCTCAAGGAATATTAGTCAACCTGCTTGCAGGCTTCATTTTCATCAATCTATGTCATGGTAAACTAGTCTGGACATTATGATATAGGTAGCAGTGTGTACTATAGTGTTCTTTTGGAAAAAATAGACCATGTTCATGTTGTCTTTATTGTGCCATGTAGCAATCCCACCATGCCTGATAGGAAAGAGAATAGTTCTGGAGAATAGTTACTGTCTGTGATCTCACAGCAGGGAATATTCTTTACTAGACCATCATCACCATGCTAGATAAACAACCTAGACTCAGTGCAGAATGTCAAAAAGCAGCCAGGTACAACTACCTAAAAATGAGTTGCCAGCCTGATAAAGGAACAACACAAGTTTAGATACATGTTAAACAGTGCCTGGACAAATAATCAATGATTATAATGGTAGTGAACAATTGAATAGCTAACAGGAAGATGAAGGCCTAAATGGAGTTTCTTCCACATGGAGATGGAGTCTGATATGAGACTCTAAAAGACAAAGTCGAAACCTTTGTAGACATCCAGTTCACACAAAACAAATGAACTATAATCATAGAAAATAGGTGCAGAAGTAGGCCCTGCACAGCTATTCAATATGATCATGGCTGATCATCCATCTCAGTATCCCATACCTGCCTTCTCTCCATACCCCCTGATCCCCTTAGCCACAAGGGCCATATCTAATCCCTCTTAAATATAGCCAATGAACTGGCCTCAACTACCTTCTGTGGCAGAGAATTCCAGAGATTCACCACTTTCTGTGTGAAAAATGTTTTTCTCATCTCGGTCCTAAAAGACATCCCCCTTATCCTTAATCAAGGCAGTCAGAAAGAAGAAGACTTTGGGTTTATTTCTAGAATTGTTGAGTCATAGATAGTCATACAGTGTGGAAACAGGCCCAACTTACCCACACTGACCAACATGTCCCATCTACATTAGTCGCAAAATAGGCACAAAATGCTGGTGTAACTCAGCGGGACAAGTACCTCCCTGTTTTTGGTGTAAGTGTCAGCAAAGATCTAATGGCAGCATTAAGGGTCAAGGATTATGGGTTCCTTGATACATGTGTAACAGCAACAATTGGAGCTAAGGAGGACAGTGTAGATAACATTCCCCTTATAACACGACAGTTCATCTTGCTGCCCAGGAAACTAGAGATTTCCAGATAGCTGTGAGTTTCAATGAATCACCACCATTGCACACAAGTAGCAATCACATCTTCCAGTGCCAACTTCCACCCCCCCCCCCCCCCCCCCTCTGTGAGCTTAATGTTACTGTTATAAAATAGTCTTTTTGCCAATGGAATACATTCTGCAATTCCTCCCAATTATCCCTGTTAATTCATATATTTTCTATGAATCAAGACAACCTGGTGAATTTCAGTTTGCCACCAAGCAATAAAGAATGGGTCACGGAGGAAAATCAAGTGAAGTACATTCGAATATTAAAGAATAAAGCAAAATACTGAATTTTCTCAAACACCAAGTTGGATGCCCTTCAGGAATTAAGAAAGCTTTGTTTCTATTTTTCCTACTATACTTATCCGGTGCGGTGGCAGATGAAATGTGTAGGAAGGAACTGCAGATGCTGGTTTAAACCGAAGATAGACAAAAGTTGGAGTTGCTCGGCGGGACAGGCAGCATCTCTGGAGAGAAGGAATGGCTGATGTTTTGGGTCTCAAGAAGGGTCTCGACATGAAACATCACCCATTCCTTCGCACCAGAGATGCGGCCTGTCCTGCTGAGCTACTCGTGGCATCAGCAGAGATGGTTTATTCAGATTCCCATTGTGATTTCTGAGGTGCACCTGGTCAATAAAACGTGAATTTCATGTCCATTTCTTCATCTACAGGGGAAAATTAGGGGTAGGGACAAAATATCAGGCAACCAGCATAGTGAAAATGCAGAAATAAAACAGAGTTATTTGGAGGGCAAGGCTAAACCCATATCCATTAGAAACAAATGTACCTGTGTGTGCATCTTTAAAATGTCTAAAGATTATTGGGGGAGAGGTGGGTAATCAAGAGAGGGTGCTGATCTAGCATCAATCCTTGCCCTTCACACGTCCTACTACAGAGACTTGCGCTGCCATAACCTCCAGGTTTCCAGTGAAATATTGGGACACCAATTTTTTTAATAGGAATCTGAGGTAACTTTTTCACTTAAAGGGTGGTGGGTGGTTGAAACAAGCATGAGGAGGTAGTTGATGCTGGGACTTTCCCAATGTTTAAGAAATATTTAGACAGGTATATAGATAGGACAGGTTTAGAGAGATATGTATCAAATGCAGGCAGGTGTGGCTAGTGTAGCTGGGATATGTAGGCCGGCTGGGCAAGTTGGGCCAGAGGGCCTGTTTCCACACTGTATCACTCTATGACTCTATGGCAAACACACCAACCCAATCTCCACAGCTCCCAACTTATCTAGAAACTCATATTAGACACTCATGCCTCTGTAATGTGCAAGGGAGTGGGAGGGCCAGTATTTATGGTAGGTTTATGTATTTGGTACCATCACGCAGAAAGTTGGCAGTACAAGCTAATGGATTCCATCAATGATTCATTCAAGTTTAATGGTTATACAGATTGTGAGTTAAAGTACTATCGAAGCTGCCATCTCCTCTCCTGGACTGCAACCTTGACGTGGAGGAGAGGCTTGTGTACTCCAGTGGTCCTGAGAGCTATGCTGGATGGGGTTTCATATCCCTGGCAGGTTCAACCAAACCAGACAGGTCTCGGGTGAGGAGGCAGACAAAGCAGTCCCTGGTCCTCCAGGTTGGGGGTTGGGCGTGGGGTTAACTACCCCACCCTGGAAAAAGTGTGAGTCACAGAAACTTTGAAATGAAAACAAAATTACAGAAGGTAATGCAAAAGAAGAAGGTGCCCCAACGATGGGGAACATGACGTTTCCCAGCCAAACCCGCAAGGGCGCTGGGAAGCTGATACACATACTGACGCCAAAGAAAGCCATCTTGTGGGAACATGGAACATCTGAACCATGTTCCAGGCTGGCAAGGCTGCCACAATTGCATGATGTGCTACAATCTCTTAGTTCTGGGCCTGGCTGAAACAGGCTGGACACAGTCAGGGGAGATCAAATTGGTCAGTGGGCAGTCCATTATCTACTCAGGACAGGAAGAGGCGGGAGCCTCTCAAATTGAGTTGGATTGGACACACCCTCAGGAAACCTGCCACAAACATCACCTGGCATGGAACCGCCAAGGAAAAAGGGAAAAGAGGTCACCCCCGGAACAGCTGGGGAAGTATCCAGACAGAAATGTCTGAGAGTGGGCTCAACTGGGGAGACCTCTAAAGAACTGCCAACAACCGAGTGAGGTGGAGGACATTTGTCAATAGCCTATGCTCCCTAGAGGAGCAAAGGGCTTAAGGAGAAGAAGAAGAAGCTGCAATCTGATCAGAGAGGTATCTTGATGAGCAGAAGGCACAAAGTGCTGGAGTAACTCAGTGAGTCAGGCAGCATCTCTGGAGCACATGGATAGGTGACGTTTCAGGTTGAGACCACTGTTTCCACGAGTTGGAGAGTCTAGACCCAGAGGGCATAGCCTCAAAATAAACGGACACACCTTTAGATAGGAGATGATAAGGAATTTATGTAGTCAGAGGGTGGTGAATCAGTCGAATTCATTGCCGCAGAAGGTTGTGGAGGCCAGGTCTATGGAAAATGTTAAGATTGATAAGTTCTTGATTAGTAAGGGTGTCAAGGGTTATGGGGAGACGGCAAGAGAATGGGGTTTAGAGGGTAAGATAGATATGACATGAGTGAATGGCGGAGTAGACCTGATGGGCCGAATGGCCTTATTCTGCTCCAACAACTTATGAACATAAATGATTTGGGAAAGAATAATTTGTATATTCTGATGGGTTGTGTCTGAAACATTAACTTTGCTACACCTTCCACAGAAGCTGTCTGATTCCACCCCCCCCCCCCCCCCACCCCAAGTATTTCCAGCATTTTCTGCTTCATTTCTGATTTCCAGCATTCACAGTTTTTAAAAAAAATTCCAATAATTTGCATTTGTCTAGATTTAACTGAGGGTGAAGATCAACAAATAAGTAGAGCTTTTAACTATTTTTAGGTATTTTCAGATTTGCACCATTTTCCCTATGTTAGTTGCTATTGTCAGTTCTGGAACATGACACATAAACAAAATGATGGATTATCACAGATATCAGTTTTCAACAGCTGTAGCATGTGCAATATCCTTAATAAACGTGGAATTTACCCAAGAGATGTATTGTTAATCATTGCTGCCATTGAAACAATCTTTGCATATGAATGAGTTACGCAGCATCACATTTAGTGGTATCAACACCAATTTTGATGAATGATTTACTTATTGTTAGTGTTTTAGTGCATACAATTCACACTGATTTAGCAAATCTAGTCTAACCTGCAGGTTGGAAAACCCAGGATGGGCTGGGAAATCAGATTTGCATTTGTTGATGATTGTTCCTCATTTAGTTGGTCATGAATGAAATCAAGCTGGGCAAAACTTGAGTTGTCCCAGTGACGTTCAACAGTTGATGGGTGGTGAAAGTTTATGTTGCTTATGATAATGTTGGTGACTGGCTCACTCTGACATTTCAAAGGGACTAACGTGGGAGTAGAAAATACAATAATCAGATATGTAATTCAATTGCTTCTATAAAATGCAATTCAAATGTTTTGCAGCATTGTCAGTCAGCTGATTTTCCATAGCTAGACCTATTAATCTAAACTGCCCATTGGGATAGCCAATAATCCATCTGCAGAATAAATACTGAGCTCTTCAGTCTTTAAACAGTGCTACCCAGAGAACAACTGAAATGTTGGGAAGCTGCCTGGGCCTTGTCAGAAAATCTATTCTCTCACACATTGCTTGTTACTTTACAGCCATAAAATTCAGTTGGAACTTTTACAGCCTTCGGATGATAAATGAACAGATGGATGGAGATTAAATGTGGTTCGAAGAGATAGCTTTGATCTGCAGTGCTCATAAACAGCAGCTGAGGCTGTAACTGTACAGCTGAGAAATCAGGCAATCCGAATTTATATTTTTGGAAAGAAAAGATTCGCAGCCATGAATATTGCATTGAGCTACAAAGAAAAGCTTATTTAATGTAGGTCATTGTTAAATAACTAAAGCTGCTTTGCTATTTTTGCAGCCTAAAATTACCTGAAACACCTACAAGTGTTGGTGCTGCAAATATACAATGTGCAATTTATTTATTATCAAGCTATCATGAGACTGGTAACCTATTATTTAATTTGCATTGACTATGAACTTCCTCATTTCATAAATCCTTGGGTTGTACTGATATTGAAAAATGTAGCAAACAATTCTGAATTATTATTATGTAGAAACCTTATCTATGTGGCCACACTCAATGTAGGCCTTCAAAATGGAAGTGCTAGGTGTGATGCAAACGGATAACAGTGCTGGGTGTGTGAAATTAAAAAAACCCTAAAGCTGCCTTAGTATTTTTTTTCAGAATTTTTCCTGACTTGCTATCTGGTTTCAGGCATTTTTGGAATGGTAAATGAAATGAAATGGAATAATAACCTCTAACGTCAAAAGCACTGGTCTAAAATTATATAACAATTATTCTCACAAACAATTTTGAATTCAGTCAGGCCAACCAGTAGAGTATGTTACTGCAGAAGTTTATTGCGTAGCTAACATTTCCCAATGCCTGCTCCAACCACAGCTAAAACTCTGAAGTAATTAAAGCATTTGAGGCAGATACTGCATTAAGCCTACTATTTGTTTGTTGAAATTGATAGTTGGTAATGCTTTGCTTGTGTATGTGACTTTGCAAGCTCTTTACAGACTTCTTTTAAATTCAGTAAAAAGTACTATTTAAGAAACGAAACATCAGTTTGGATTTCTCGATAGGACCTCTTCTATTCCTTAGCAGGTGTGGGCGTGATCATGGTTAACTAGCCAATGGTGTTGAGCAGTCTGTGGGCACCCTGTATATAGAGTCATACAGTGTGGAAACAGGCCCTTTGGCCCAACTTCCCCTAACTGGCCAACATGTCCTAGCTACACAAGTCCCACCTACCTGCATTTGGCCCATATCCCTCAAAACCTGTCCTATCCATGTACCTGTCTAAATGTTCCTTAAACATTCACGATAGTACCTGCCTCAACTACCTCCACTGGCAGCTCGTTCCACATAACTACCACCTTTTGTGTGAAAAAGTTACCTCCCAGGTTCCTCTTAAATCTTTCCCACCTCACCTTAAACCTGTGTCCTCTGGTTTACGATTCCCCTACTCTGGACAAGAGACTGCGCGTCCACCCAATCTCTTCCTCTCAAGACTTTGTACAATTTAATTAAAACAGAATTCACAGCAACAGTGTACAAAGCTTTAGTGTTATATCAATAACATTTTAACCCACCACCAAATTCACGTGGTTTTCAAATTTTATGACTAATTAGGTTGAGCGTGCACTTGGATGACGCACATGAACTCACATCAGCACTAGCGTTTTAAAAGATACTAAAATAGAATGTCTGATGGACACAGGAAGTAGAAGAATATAGGGAAAATAGTCCAAGATTTGCAGATGATGAAAGGCCGTCTGTGGGTTTAGTGACTCATTGCACAATGTGCTGCGAGCTGCAATAATCCTTCCTGCTAATGAGAGACAGAAACCTGTCAGTGAGACAGAGAAATAATGGCTGGAAATAACCAGAGCACAGGAATCACATTCCTAGTGCCATGCTGAATATGGTTTAGTGGCCACATCAGAAGAAGTGCCACATTCAACCATATCCTAATTATGTGCATTATTCCAAAAATCTCATTTGGCACTAGATTTGTCCTCACACTTATTTAGTTTAGTTTACAGATACAGTGCGGAAACAGGCCCTCCGGCCCACTGAGTCACTGCCGACCAGCGATCCCTGCATATTAACAGTATTCTACATACACTAGGGACAATTCTTCTTTACATTTACCTACATGCTTGTACATCTTTGGAGTGTGAGAGGAAACCGAAGATCTTGGAGAAAACCCACGGGGAGAGTCACGGGGAGAACATACAAACTCCATACAGACAGCACCGATAGTCAGGATCGAACCAGGGTCTCCGGCGCGCTGCAAACGCTGTAAGGCAGCAACTTGACCACTGTGCCATCCGAATGTGCTTCGAAATTTTACCTATCCACCTCTGTCCAAGCACTTTCTGAAAAGCACTTCACATCTACCCAGGATTCACTAAGACTCACTCACCATCAACCTTCCTTTTCTTAGTAAATGTCCATTGACCCAATGTTAATTCCTGTTACTCAGACTAGCCTTTCTGAAAAGATCATCAAAGAGCCAGAACAAATAATAATTCTCCAGTCACCTTAGTAGCAAAGGGAGCTGGAATATCGTTTCTGGTATTGGTTTGTTATTGTCACGTACTGAGATGCAGGGAAAAGCTTTAAGTTGCATACTTTCTAGGCAAATCATACCATACATGGGTATATCAGTTTGTACAAAAGGGAAATTAGAATGCATGGTTGCTAGTGCAGAAAAAGAGCAGATTTTAAAAAAGTGCAAGGATTGCAATGAGGTAGATTGGAAGATCAGACATTCTTTCTTGGTAGACACATAAAGCTGGTGCAACACAGCGGGACAGGCAGCGTCTCTGGAGAGAAGGAATGGGTGACATTTCGGGTGGAGACCCCTCTTCAAATTAATTAGGGAAAAGGCAAATGGAAGATATAGACGATGATGTAGAGAGATAAAAACAATGAATAAAAGATATGTAAAAAAGTAACGATGATACAGGAAACAGACATTTGTCCGCTGTTTCTTGGGTGAAAATGAGAAGCTTGTGCAACTTTGGAGGAGAAGGATATAGAGGAAGGGAATGCCGGGGTTACATGAAGTTAGATAAATCAATATTCATACCACTGGCTGTGAGCTGCCCAAGCAAAATATGAGATGCTGTTCCTCCAATTTGCATTTAGCCTCACTCTGACAATGGAGGAGACCTAGGACAGAAAGGTCAGTGTGGGAATGGGAAGTAGAATTAAAGTGTTTAGCAACTGGGAGATCAGGTAAGTTTAGGCAAACTGAGCGAATGTGTTCGGCAAAACAGTCGTCCAGTCTATGTTTGGTCTCGCCGATGTATAAGAGTCCACATCTTGAACAACTGATACAGTGGATGAGGTTGGAAGAGGTGCAAGTGAAACTCTGCCTAACCTGAAAGGACTGTCGGGGTCCATGGACAGAGTCGAGGAAGGAGGTACAGGGAGAGGTGTTCATCCTTGGCATATGGGTGGTCTGTTCAAGAATGTGGTAACAACGGGGAAGGAGCAGATGTCGAATCTGGTGTTACTTGCATTTCAGCTTTTGATTCTTTTGCCTGGTGGGAGAGGGGAGGGGAGAGAATGACCGCAGTGTAAGGTCCTTGATTATGTTAACCGCTTTCCTGAAGTGTAGATGGGGTTGATTGGGGGGAGGTTGATTTGCATGATGAACTGGGCTGCATTCACAACTCTCTCCAATTTGTTCCGGTCTTATGCAGAGCAGTTGTCAAATAAGTTGTGCTACAAAATGTGTAGGATGGAACTGCAGATGCTGGTTTACACCGAAGATAGACACAAAATGCGGGAGTAACTCAGCGGGTCAGGCAGCTGTTCTGGGCCTGTTTGATTAATCCAGGCCATACTCGCTGGAGTTTCCAAGGATGAGGAAAGATCACATGGAAACTTACCAAATAGTAAAAGGCCTGGGTAGAGTGGATGTAGAGGATGTTTCCACTGGTGGGAAAATCTAGGACCAGATGGTACAGTTGTTGACATATCGCCAATGACTATCGCAATTGGAAATAGGTAAAAAGGAAAAGGTGACATTTTGAAGAAAAGGAATAGGTGACGTTTTGGGTTGAAGAAGGGTTTCGATTCAAAAAATCACCTATCCATTTTCTACAGAGATGCTGCCTGACCCGCTATGTTACTCCAGCACTTTATGTTTATCTAAGTTGTGCTACATCCGGATAGGATGCTTTCTCCGGTGCATCTGTAGTAATTGTTACAAGTCATTGGCGATATGCCAACGAATATGCCCTTTGGTCCAAGAAAGTGTTTCACCAGCATCTAATCAAGGTCAATTAAGAGTTGAAACACCTTCTGGCCTTTCCAGCAATACTTATTGATATACGAGAGTAGTAGACACATTTGGCATGAGAGAGTCGGCATTAGAGGAGGTGGAATAATTCAAACAATGGTCATTTGGGGGGGGGGGGCAACCACCAACAAGATAAAGATTGACTGAGAGGTACTGGCAGGTGTTGTAGCTACACTGTGCACATGCAGAGTCAAGTCTTCCCGACCTTTCATAACATGATGTCACAGGTCTGTTCTTGGTGTTCGTGGATAGTCAAATCACAGGTCTGGAGTGAAAAGTGTCGAAAATAAATGAATGCAAGCAAGCCGTTACCAAGAAAAAGATTTTGTTCATCTTGCATTTGCACTATTTTGCTCCATTTGTAGTATTTTCAAATGCTTTAGTGTTGTTGCAGACAAAGATAAATAGCAGGAAGTAAAACTATCCACAGAACAACCTTTATCAAAGGCATTGAAGCCTTCACTACCGGCAGCAGCTGGTTCAACAACATATCAAAAGTATATTCATTTCTCAAAGCTATAATTACACAAGGCACAACACTGCTCTCTCTTTTACAGGAAATAGACTCATGAAGAATCAATTATTTACATGCAAAAGATTATACAATCAATCAGCTAATTATTTACATACGTGAAGTAATTCAATTAACTAATTTTCTTCTGAGGTAGCTATAAATAAAATCAATCATAAGATCTTTTTTAGGTTTTTCGTTATAATTTTTTTTATTATAATCTGTACTTAACATTTCTGAAGTGTCCACTCTAGGCATGTTAATTCCAGATCACATCTCTCATTACGTTTGCTCAAACATCATGTTTGATCATTCGACACCTCCATCCCCCACCAGGAAGGCATTAAAGCCCTCCATTTATTCAGAACCAGACAATTTCCCTGTACTAACATTCTCCTCCACCTAGCGGAGCTGGTCCTCACCCTTAACAACTTCTCCTTCGACTCGATGGGGCACTCGCGAGGGCCCCATCTATGCCTGCCTCTTTGTAGGGTACATTGGACAATCCCTGTTCCAGGCGTATACTGGCCCTATCCTCAAACTTTATCTCCGTTACATTGACAACTGCATTGGTGCTACCTCCTGCACCCATGCAGAACTCATAGACTTCACCACCAATTTCCATCCTGCACTCAAATTCACTCGGACCATCTCCGACACCTTCCCCTTTCTTGATCTCACCGTTTCCATCACAGGAGATAGAAAATTGACTGATGTCTATTACAAACCCACTGACTCCCACAACTATCTCCACTACACTTCTTCCCACCTTGCTTCCTGCAAAGACTCTATCCCCTACTCCCAATTCCTCCATCTATGCCGCATCTACACCCAAGATCAGGTGTTCCATACCAGAACACCCGGGATGTCCTCGTTCTTTAGGGAAAGGGGGTTCCCCTCTTCCATCATAGATGAGAACCTCACACATGTCTCCTCAGTACCCAGCACCTCCGCTCTTGCTTCCCGTACCCCCAGTCACAACAGGGACAGAGTCCTCACTTTTCACCCCATCAGCCGTTGCATACAACACTTAATCCTCCGACATGTTCACCACCTCCAACGGGATCCCACCATTAGTCACATCTTCCCATCTCCACTCCTTTCCGCCTTCCACAGATACCATTCCCTCTGCAACTCCCAGGTTAACTCAGCAGTTTTTTAACCAGAATTTTCTCTGTAACTGTAAAGCTACATTTTACACTCTGCGTGTGAAGTGTCCCAATCCAAACCGCCACCTATCCATGTCTTCCAGAGAAGCTGCCTGACCTACTAAGTTGTTTTATTTTACACTCTGGTAATTTTCCCTTTGAACTACCTGTTATACATGTGTATGGTTTGAATGTACTCATGTATAGTACGATTTGACCACTGAGCATACAAACAAGATTTTTCACTGTATGTCAGTACACGTGACAATAATAAAACAATAAACATAACATAACAAACACAGATACAAGCTGCGGTTCGAGGAGCACTTCGACAGCAACTCTGACCCCCGACGCATGTGGCATGGCATCCAGGCCATCACTGACTACAGAGCCACCAACTCCACCCCCACTTCCAGCGAAGCATCCTTCCTCGAAGAACTCAATCACTTTTATGGCCGCTTTAAAAGGGACAACCAAGAGTTGGCCATCAAGGCTGTACTCCCCAATGACCACCATCCCCTCACACTCAACCCCTACGACATGCACGTGGCACTGAGTAGGATCAATGTATGTAAGGCTGCCGGCCCTGACGGCATCCTCGGGCGCGTCCTCGGGACCTGTGCTGCACAGCTGACAGACGTCTGGACTGACATCTTCAACCTGTCACTTGCCCAGGCAGTTGTCCCCACGTGCCAGTGCCAAAACACTCAACTGCGGCGAGCTTCAACGACTTCCTCCCAGTTGCACTCACCCCTATCATCGGCAAGTGCTTTGAAAGGCTGGTCATGGCACACCTCAAATGCTGCCTACCTCCCACTCTGGACCCGTACCAGTTTGCATACCAGGAGCACGTAGGATGCCATCTCAACGGCACTCCACTCCACCCTCTCCCACCTCGACAACAGAAACACTTATGTGAGAATGCTGTTCATCGACTACAGCTCAGCATTCAACACCATTATCCCCTCGAAATTGATCACCAAACACGATGACCTGGGCATCAACCCCTCCCTCTGCAATTGGTTACTGGACTTTCTAACCAACAGACCACAGTCTGTTATGTTGGATAACCACTCCTCTTCTACCCTCACTCTAAACACTGGCGTACCCCAGGGCTGCGTGCTGAGCCCCCTCCTCTACTCCCTCTTCACCTACGACTGCATACCTGTACATGGTACCAACACCATCATCAAGTATGCAGATGACACAACGGTGATTGGCCTCATCAGCGACAACGATGAGTCAGCCTACAGGGAGGAGGTTCAGCTCCTAACAGCATGGTGTGCCGACAATAACCTGGCCCTCAACTCCAAGAAGACCAAGGAGCTCATTGTTGACTTCAGGAGATAGAGAGTCTGCACGCACAACCCCATCCATATCAACGGTACGGAGGTGGAACGTGTCTCCAGCTTCATGTTCCTGGGGGTCAACATCTCTGATGACCTCTCCTGGACCCACAACATATCCTCGCTGATCAAGAAGGCTCACCAGCGTCTCTTCTTCCTGAGGAGACTTAAGAAGGTCCACCTGTCTCCCCAGATTCTGGTGAACTTCTACCGCTGCACCATCGAGAGCATCCTTACCAACTGCATCACAGTATGGTATGGTAACTGCTCTGTCGCCAACCGGAAAACTCTGCAGAGGGTGGTGAAGATCGCCCAACGCATCACAGGCTCCTCACTCCCCTCCATTGAGTCTGTCCATAGTAAACGATGCCTGCGCAGGGCGCACAGCATCGCCAGGGACAGCTCACACCCCAATCATAGACTGTTTACCCTCCTCCCATCCGGGAGACGCTACAGGTCCCTCCGCTGCTGTACCAGCAGGCTCAAGAACAGCTTCTTCCCTGCGGCTGTCACACTTCTCAACGCTGCACCTCAATGACTGCCTGTCTCCACCCCTCCCCCCCCCCCACCCCCCCCCCCACCCCCCCCCCGGATTATCCAATCACCAGCAAATTGCACGGATACCACTGTATATGTATTACTTGTTTATTCGTAAGTTCGCCCTTCGGAGATACCAACTGCATTTCGTTGTCTCTGTATTGTACACTGCACAATGACAATTAAAAATTGAATTGAAAAAAAAATTGAATTGAACAATAAATTTTAGCAATAACTACAGTAAGTACAATTATACATTGTTACGTCTTGCGATACCATGAACTCAGCTACAAGAATCCTACTTTAGTTACTTCTTGAAGCTCTCCATCTATGTCCCTCTACTTTCATGCTTTCAGTTCTACTATTACTGTTTCAATCAGTCCTGCTCTGTTCAAACAGTTCACTGCATTGGGTGGTCCATACCCACTGTGATATCTCGTGCAGATATACAGTATTTGAAAATGTTGTACAGTTAAATACAGTAGCAGTAGCAATAAGTAAATAAATTGGAGAAAACATCATAATATAGTCATACGCCTGTAAGCGTACACCTTTTCTATGCTTGATTCAGGCCATTTGCAATTCAGTAAGCCATAAGGTTTTTTGGATGTTAAGTTTTTCCCGGAACATTTGCAGTCTTCTTAGAGCACTCAAATCCTACCTCGAGTATGTAACACTACAGATGTTGTATTATTATGGAATTGTTCAACTAATGTCTCTTTTGTTCGTGGTCTTTTCTTTTACTCTCTTGCCGAACTTTGTGTAATTTATGCACAATTGATGTGTAATTTGCTTTGTGCGTTTGACTCTAGGTTCCTGTGATGCTGTTGCATGCAAGGTTTTCATTGTACCTATAACTCACCATACTTGTGCAGATGACAATAAACTTGATTTGACGAGTCATAGATCTATACAGCAGAGAAATTAGCCCTTCCACCCAACTTCTCCATGCTGACCAAGGTGCCTGACTGAGCTGATCCCACTTTCCTGCATTTGGCCCATACCCTTCCTATCCATGTGCCTGTCCATGTAGCTTTTAAATTGGACCTGCCTCTATCACGTCCTCCAGCATCTACTCCATATAGGCACCACCCCCTGCGAGAGAAAGTTGTCTCTCAGTCCCTTTTAAAACTTTCCCCTCTCACCTTAAACCTAAGGCCTCTAGTTTTAGACTCCTTTAACTTCCAGAAATAACAATGGCTATTCACTTTATCAATACCTCTCATGATTCTATCTATATTTTTCTAAGGTCATCCTTCAGTCTCCTGGAGTCAATGGAAGGGCGGTTGGTTTGTGTGATTGTCCCGGCTATGTCCATAACTCTCTGCAGTTTCTTGCGGTCTTGGATGGAGCTGTTCCCAAACCATGCTGTGATCCATCCCAATAAGATGCTTTCTACCATCTCATCCTAAGCATCTTGCTTCTCACCTTGAATGTGGAATCTTTTAATGTCTACTAGTGATAACATATCAACCTCCTTGCTAATCAAAAATATATTTCCCTCTCCCTTAAAAAAAAATATTTGACTCAGGTTCCATCACCTTTTTTGATTACTTTATTTTATTAGAAGTAATCTATTTACAATAATGTAAACAGCTTTACAAACCTCAGCTTAATTACATATTATTTTTTAAATAACCCATTGACAGTTATCATCTTCTATTTTTTTTGGAAATAAAGAAAAGCATAGAATAGTTTTAAATCAATAAGAAAGTGATTAAATAATAATTTGATTATATAGAAAAGAAGAAGAAAATAGAGCAAGGAAAAAAGATTATAGATTAACAAAAAGTGAAAAAATATTATAATATATATATATATATATATATAGATATAGATATAGATATAGATATAGATATAGATATAGATATAGATATAGATATAGATATAGATATAGATATAGATATAGATATATATATATGTCAATGAAAATCAACAAAATATATTGTATCTAAAACTATTACAAATAATAATATCAATGAAGACATGCCTATTAATCCTAGTATAAGAATCAATTATTCTCATCAAATCCCGCTGGGTACCCGTCAGGCTGTGACGTCAAGAACAGCTACTTCTCTAGATACTGTATATATGGAGACCATATTTGTTCGAAAGTATTATATTTGTCCAATAGGACAAATCTGATTCTTTCTAATTGTAACGTCTCCAACATCTCTGCTGCCCACATTTTAATTGTGGGGGATAATGTTCCCTTCCAAAATTTCAATATAATTTTTTTCCCTATTATCAAACAGTAATCAAAGAAATTTCTTTGATTTCCTGTAAGTACCGAATTTGAATCCAAAATCCTAAGTATTATTAACTTTGGGTCTGGATCCAATCTAATTTTTAGAACCTCAGAAATAACCTTACAAAAATTTCTGTCCAGTAGTAATTCAGTTTGGAACATGTAGCAAAACTGTGTGTTAAATTTGCTTCTAAGTTCTTACATTTATCACAAATTGAAGAGAGATTGTGAAAGATACTATTTAATTTAGTTTTTGAATAGTGTAATCTGTATAATACTTTGAATTGTATCAATGTATGTCTGGCATTTAACGAACACCGATGTATTTGCTGTAAACTTTCTTCCCAATTTTCTTTTGTTATGGATAAACCAATTTCCTTTTCCCATGCTTGCCGATATGTTTCAGTTGTTGGATTCTCCTTATCCAAGATTATGTTATATATATAGGCTATTAATTTTTCTGTATTTGGGTGTAAATTAAACAAATCATCTAATAATCCTGGTACTTTATTTTTATAATCTAATGTGTTTGATTTTATATAATCTCTAATTTGTAAGTACCTAAACAAGTGATGCGGAGACAATCCGTAGATATCTTGTAACTCTTGGAATAAAAGAAATTTTCCTTTTCTATAAAGGTGCTCTATCCTTTTAATTCCTAAATCATCCCAATGTCTAAACCCTCCATCCAATATAGAGGGCTTAAATAATGGGTTATTCATTATTGGTAGTCTAAGTGAAAGATTATCTAGCTGTAAAGTCTTAACTATTTGTTTCCAAATACGTCTATTATTATAAATTATAGGGTTGTCCCTATAAATTTTTTTTTGTACTTCCTTTGGGGCAAAGAGAACCGAGCCTACATTATAGGGTAAACAATCTTCCTTTTCCATCTTTAACCACATTGGTTCATAATCCATATTTACCCACCAAAAATTCATATTCTTAATCTGGACTGCCCAAAAATAATATAAAAAATTTGGAAGTGCTAATCCTCCATTTATCTTAGATTTACATAAATGTTTTTTACTTATTCTATGATTTTTATAATCCCAAATAAAACTATAAATAATATTATCTATTTTTTTAAAAAAGGTCTTTGGGAGAAAAAAAGGAATAGCCTGGAACAAATATAATAATTGTGGTAAAAACACCATCTTTATAGCATTTATTCTACCAATCATGGATATAGGAAGTGTTTTCCAGTACAAAATATTTTTTTAAAGTTTATATAATAATAGAGAGTAATTAGTTTTAATTAGTGAATTATAAGATTTAGTTACATTAATTCCTAAATATTTAAATTTGTATTTAACTATTTTTAATGGATATTGTTGTAATATATTTAAGTTAATTCCTGTTATAGGCATAATTTCACTTTTATTCCAGTTAATCCTAAATCCTGAAAATGTGCCAAAGATAGTTATAACATTAAATAACTTAGGTATACTAATTTCCAGTTTTGTAATATAAATCAAAACATCATCTGCATATAAAGATATTTTGTTAGTTGTTGTGTCAGTATTATAGCCATAGATTTCAGGTTCTGATCTGATTCTTTCCGCCAGAGGCTCTATCATCAAAGCAAATAGTAAAGGTGATAACGGACAACCCTGTCTACAACCCCTAAAGAGCTTAAATTTAGCTGATAATATTTGATTAGTTAAGATTCTTGCCGTTGGATTCAAATATAAAATTCTTATCCATTTACAGAATCTATCCCCCAATTGAAACTTTTCCATTATATTAAATAAATATAACCATTCCACCTGATCAAATGCCTTTTCTGCATCTAGCGATACAACTGCTAATTCCCTGTCCCGTACTCTTTTTGAATATATAATATTAAACAAGCGTCTGAGATTATGAGATGAGTAGCGTTTTGGGATAAAACCTGTTTGATCTTGATGTATTAATTTAGAAATCACCAAACTTAATCTCCGAGATAAAACTTTCGTTAGTATTTTTTGGTCTGTATTTAGAAGTGTGATCGCTCTATATGATCCTGGATCTTCCAAATCCTTATCTGCCTTAGGAATAAGTGTAATTGTAGATTCGTTTAAAGATTCTGGTAATTTACCTTGTTCATATGCATATCTATATACTGTATATAATCTTGGGGAAATCAGATCTAGAAATTTTTTATAAAATTCTGCACTTAGGCCATCGGGGCCCGCTGCTTTTCCATTCTTTAACGAACTAATTGATTCTTCAATATCTTTTACTGTTATTTCGGTGTTTAACAAATGTCTACCTTCCTGATCTAAACTATTAATTTGACACTTTTGTAGAAATGTTTCCATATCCACTGTTTGTCCTGTTAATTTAGATGAATAAAGATTTTGATAATATTGTAGAAATCTGTCATTAATATCTTTTGGTATCGTCAATATATTTCCTTCCACCGATCTAATTCTATGTATCAATTTTTCATCTTCTAATTTTCTAAGTTGTCTTGCTAATAGTTTTTGTGGTTTGTCTCCAAACTCGAAATGCACTTGTTTGGTTTGTTGAAATAGTTTAATGACTTGGTTAGAATATATTTTATTTAGTCTATATTTTGCTATTGCAATTTTGTTACTTAGCTCTTTAGAAGGGCGTTTTATATTTTCACTATCTAGTTGTTTTATCTCGTGTTCTAACTTTTGTTCCATCTTTCTATTTTCTTTATTAAGATAAGCCTGTGCAGATATTATTGCACCACGCATAAATGCTTTAAATGTGTCCCAGAGTAACGATGGTGAAGTCTCCGGTTTGTCATTAGTTTCAAAAAATAGTTTCATCTGTTCCGTCACATGTTTACAACCGTCCTTATCCTTTAATATCTGGGGATTAAATCTCCAAGTAGTCGTTTTATTAAGTATATCTTTTAGTTTTATCTTAAATGTAAGAGGCGCATGATCTGAAATAATAATATTGTGATATTTTGCGTCATACGTAAAAGGTAGTAATTTTGAATCTATTAAAAAATAATCTATCCTAGAATAAGTTCCGTGTACGGGCGAAAAAAACGAGTATTCTCGTCCGGATGGATTATCTAATCTCCAAATATCCTTAACATTCGATGTATTAATAAAAGAATTTATAAGTTTACTTGAATTAGAGGTAGCTTTCCTTTTTGTAGAAGACCTGTCTAAGTAGCTATCTAAGGTGCAGTTAAAATCACCCCCAATAACTAAATTATATTGAGTGGAAATAGGAATATTATTAAATATTTTCTTAAAAAATAGTGGGTTATCAAAATTAGGGGCATATATATTCACCAAAATTACTTTCTGTGAATATAATTCCCCTGTAATTATTACATATCTACCCTCTTTGTCCTCTATTATAGAATTTTGTTTAAAAGGTATACCTTTACGGATAATTATTGCAACTCCTCTAGATTTGTGTATAAATGAAGAGTGATATACCTTGGAAATCCATTTTGCTGTTAATCTATATTGAGCATCTCTTTTGAGATGAGTCTCTTGGAGGAAGATCACGTCTGATTTCAATCTATTCAACTGTGCTAGTACCTTTCCCCTTTTAATTGGTTCATTAATTCCCTTAACATTCCAACTACGGAAGGTAATTCCACCCCCCCCGGTCTTCACATTCATATCTTGCATTTTACTATTAGGGTGGGTTTTTTTGGAGTAGCCTTCTCGACCCCTCCAGCCCAGCAGTATACCCAAACGCCAATCCGATGAGAATTTCTATCTTCAGTAATCCATATACATATCTTCTTAGAGCGATTATACAATATCGTTCATAACTACATTCATATAATATATAACGCAAAATCAAATATTTAATATATAAGAAAAAGTACAAAGTGTAATTAAAAAAAGAGAAAGGGGTGTTAACAGGGTGCCCAGAAAAAAAAGAAACTACACTGGTATAGTGTGTAGTGTGCATTAGTGAGAGCCACACTAGCGTGGCTATTAATCTACTGACTTCCGTTTTTTTTTAAGAAAAGAGATGGTAAGTGTTCCAGCTCCTGTCTATAATACTATGTATATTGGGGTGGGGTACTAACTTTAAGTACTTAGTAAATATTTCTATTATTCATATTACTAATTACTAGTTATTAATTTCTAATATAATTAATATTATAGTAGGTAATACTATATTAGGGGGACAATTAAAAATGTACTAATTAATATCAAACTATAACAACATGTCCATTATTGCCCCTCTTTCTTAATGAATAATTCATAACCGCAGGTCGGTAATAAAAGTTCATTCTTCTTCTTCTTCAGCGCTTACTTCTTCTTCTGCTTCCTCTTCTGCCTTCTTCTGTATGCCTCGGGCGAATTCCAGTGCTTTGGTATGCTTAACAAAACGGAATTCCTTGTTGTCGTAGGTCACTCTCAATGTTGCTGGGTACATCAGACCATATCTGAGATCCTTTACATTCTTTATATTCCGAAGAATACCTCTTGTTTCTGAGAATAAAGATCTTCTCTTAGCCACTTCAGCCGGGTAATCTCTGAAGATACTGATTTTAACTCCTTCATATTTCAGATTCCTCTTTCTTATTATTATCTTCATCATTTCTTCAAACTCGTGATCGTAAGCCACCTTTACAATCATTTGTCTTGGTGGTGCACCACTCCCAGGGGCCTGTCTTAAAGCCCTGTGGGCACGGCCCACCAGTGGTTCTTGGTCCAGATCCAGAATGTCCTTTAGGAGTTTTGCAGCAAATTTTCGCGGGTCCCGATTTCCTTCCCGACCCTCGGGCAATCCTACTATTCGCAGATTCTTACGTCTTTGTCGACCTTCCAAATCAATACATTTCTCATTTATTTTGTTAAGTAGCTCTGAGAGGCGTTTATTCTCGGCAAGTAACTTCTTAGTTTCCTTGGCACTTTTTACCGCAAAATCAGCCAAATCTTTAATTGCATCATTTTGTTGGTCGAGTGTGATGACAATGGGATCTATCTTATCATTCAGCATTTGTTCCAGCCCAGCAACCTTGTCGTTTACCTCAGAGATTCGGTTTTGAAATTCAGCATCCGCCTTTCTTTTCCATTCGTTCATTATATTCTTTACCATCTCGGTAACTTCTTTTGTTAATTCCACTTTAGTTCTCTCATGAGACACCAGAATCTCCGCTTTAAGAGTTTTTATTTCATCCTTATATTCTTTCTTCATGTCTTTAAATTCATCTTTATATTCCTTCTTCAGGTCTTTTATTTCTTTCACCAGTTTCTTCATCTCACCCATCAAAGAATTTTTAAAATTCTTCCATTTCCACTTTCCTCTGTGAGATTTCTTCTTGGGAGGAAGTCAGACTCGAGCCCGAGGCTTTAGTGGGGCCAGCCTCTCTTCTAAGGCCCGTTTTCTTCAGGGGAGGGGAGGAGGGTTGCATTTTAAATTTCTTACCGAAGTCGCGCGCCTGATGACGTCACGCAGCCTTCAATCGCACCGGAGCCGTTTTAAATCGATCTCCTGCGGTAAGTAGCGTTAGCACCCTCCTTTAACCCCGTTTTTTTAACCGATTTTTACGGAGCTGATCTGGCGCTGTTCTCCCCTAGAACATGGCGCCACCGGAAGCTGGTTCCATCACCTTTTGTGGAAGAAATTGCCAAGGACTAATTATGGCTTGTCACCCATCCCACCTCCGAGGATAGGTGCTCTAATAGGACTCGAAGAGTGGTCATAAGTGGGCAGTGGCTTAGTGCACATGTAGTGATCCTGATTGGTAGATCAAGCATAATCTAGCACAGAGGTTCCTTGTCTGGACAGAAGCCTCTGTGATGTAGTAGCCGTGAACCACTTGAAATCGAACCACAAATGCTCACCACATAATTCATGGTGACTGCCACGTAAAACACCAGGTGCAGAGTGAACATTGGCCCAAATTAAGATAATCTGAAATGTCTACTGAACCATTAACTAGAGAGAAGCAAATAGAAATGGAATGAAAGAAATAGATTATCATTCAAACCTAATGTCTGATTTGCAACAAAGAAAATGCATGTGATGTAATATAAATCAGCAACTCGGCAAATGAACTGCCCAGTCTAATGTAGCACAATCGTAGATGAAAAATGGTTTATGTGATTTTATAATAGGGTCCAATAACATGCTATCCTTTATACTGAATGACAAATATGTTATTACAGAGAAGCAATGAACAATTTTCTTCCTATCTTTCATTACAAATTACATCGCTTTATTCTAATGTCAAGTGTACATTTCTTATAACTGTTCAAACCAACAACATCAGTTGTGTTATTATTCACAAAAAAAATAACACATTTGCGTGGATCTACTCCTTTTGAGAACAAATTGAGGTGTGTAGGATTTATTTGCACAACAGCTTCATTTTAAACTGTTGTGATAATGGTAGGTGCATGCAAACCATTGCATTTTGCAATAATTATAGTAAATATTTTATATTTTATAAATTTCTGTCTCTTTTCATATCCTTCCATTGCCTAAATTCTATTTAATTGTCTACCAAAACCTGCAATAAAAGGAGTCTTCCTTTCCTCTGTGTTTTCAGCCATGGGTGCTTGTTGATCAATATCCTGACATATTTTTCTGATGAGAGGGTCAGGTTGCATCAGCGAAGTGTGAATAATGTTTCATCAGCTCAGTCTTGGCTGTGAGAAAGGTCATAATTGAAGGGGATACAGACACCACTGATAAATATTCTGAAGAATCATTGATCCTTGTTGGTGACAGGAAAACAAGCTCAGATACTTCCTTCTCCACAGATCACTGATTCCACTATAGTGTTCCTATATGGTGCAAGCAGTGTCATTGCAACCATGAACTATTCAGAAAAATAATGAGCCTTGGACAATTAAGCATGTTATTATGTGTTCAGTAAAGTATGAACTCAAAGAATGATAGAAAAAGAGAAACCGATAATTTGTAGCTGGAGGATATAGCACCTCTCCTAACACTCTTCTGGATGGCCAGAGTAACTAATTGCGAAGCAAACATTAAAGCATTTTTTTCTCATTTGTTCGGATGGTTTAAAAAGAACTGTGCAAATGAATTTCACTTTTACCGAAAAAATCTGGTGATCAATTAGTAAATCAGGACATTTAGATTTACATGCATATCAAAATAAATATTTTTGACCACAAAAATATTGTAGCAGGCAATTATTTTAAATGTATTACAGTATAAGATTGAATGAAATTCCTTTCACCACTATCTCAATGGGGCTGTTGATCAATTCATTTTAAACCAGTCAACACCTCTCTTAAAAGGGATATTAAGTGTTGACACAGCCCAAAAAATTATCATAGCTAATTGGCTCTGTCATACTTTGATATAGCTGGAGGACATTAAAAATACTTTATAAGGGAATGGCTGCTTGATTCATCTGAGAAGAAAGGAAATCCTATAACGTCACAAATACTGACAGAAATAAGTAACATTTTTACAAATATTCTTCTTTTAAATTCTAGATAGTTTCTGTCAGTAATAAAAAGTAATTATGCAACTGTGATGATAATTATTTATCCAACGGTGTTCAACTGAACTCTTATTGTGGATTAGCTCAACACCCCATCCCATGAATGCCAGAATCGACGATCCCCACTGTTACTGGTAT